>CM076405.1:1581498-1609245 GCA_038363315.1 Mugilogobius chulae | reverse complement strand
CTCCCTGAATACATTGCACATGGAAGATTGTGATTATCCTTGGTTCTCATGGTAAACTGTCCATCAGAAACTTCAGCAGTTTGAATGTCATTTGAGGTACCACAACAAAAACGACATATGTAGGGCCCTCTGAAGGACTGCACAAAACCGGCGAGGCCATGAGCACCCAAATTATCGGCTGCTACACAAAAGACTGTGCCTTTTATGCACTGACCAAGAGCTTCAATGAAGATTCCATCTTGTTCAAGAGTCTGCAGGTCATTCAGCAATGGTGACAAAACCGTGTCATAACCATATCTTCGCACATCAGTTACTTTGCACAACAGAGCAAGCTGTATAACATGAAGACTAGACCTGTACTGGCTTGGTAAATTACCAAGCAACCAATATACAGCACATAGTTTGTGAATCTTTCTTGATGTGCCCAATGGGTTTGCAAGTTCAAGATCATCTACATACAAGATAAGTGATAACCTCAACTCATCAGAAGTAGACAAAAACTGATTTTCTTTGAAGTGCGTGCCATCTTCATGAGACATGTACATTCCTGGTGAATTCTTGGTTTCTCTGATTTTGTCAAGAAGATCTGTATCTTTAAACATTATCTGAAGCATCTGAAGTATAGGAACATAAACTGTGTTTGCAACAGCATCCAAGGAATACTCAACTGGCATGACAACAGAGTAGTGACTTCTAATAAAAGTTTTCCTCCGTTTGGTTGTGGATAATTCTTCACCTTCTGCAGTAGTTGACAAAAACACATTACTTTTCATGACTTCATCCACCAACTGATTCAGGACATCCTCATTAACAGGTTGATTGTTCGCTTGCAAAACTGTCACAATTTTATCTCTCACCAGCGGTCTTGATAATGAAAACAGAGATGCCAAATTTTCAACAATGTCTTGAATAGCCCGCTCTGACACATGAAGAATACTGCTCATTTTTAAGAACAAAGAGGCCAAATTGTTCTTAAGTAGAGTTTGTAATGCAGATATGTCACATACAGAGCCAGGAAGGCTGTTTTCACTTAGATCCACCTCTGTATTGAATTGCCAAGGCTCATCATTTTCAGAGTCCAGTTCACTGCCAGTAAGAGGACAATTGTCTTCTCTAATAATAATTGCATCTTTAAAATCACAGGCATAAGTCCCAGAATGACTTCGACTTTTATGAGTATTAAAGGAAGAGTATACATTTGTGCGGTACTGGCAATTTTTAAATGGACAATCCACAGTTTCATTTTGCTTAAGATGTGTTCTAACATGGCCAAAAAGTGTTTTGTCATTAAACACCTGCTTGAATCCACAAATGGGGCATAGAAAGAACACATGTTGCATTTGAGCCCCACTATCCACATTAACCTCTCTATGTGTTCGTGTTATATGGATTTTCAAAGCATTAAGTGTTTGAAATGTACAAATGCATTGCTGGTAAACACATGGTAAACGACTGTTTGCAGTGATGTTGTTGTGGTGCAAACGGTAGTGTTCGATAACTTGAAACCTCTTTTGAAAGACTGCAGCACAAATTTTGCATGTCCATGCCATTTGATCTCTCTGAGGACTACATGCATACCATGCTCAACAGTCCATACAGTGGGAGGTGTCGATGAAAACTTGAACACAGGCTCCAATCTCAACCTACAAAAAAAAAAAAAAAAAGATTTAGGAAAAGTGTACAAACAAAAATTATATACTTCGTTTGAAATGAAAACAAAGTATATATTTTGTTATACATATTTTACAATAACCAGGAAATTAAAGTGCCACGTTCTAATAATAATGAAATATGATGAATGAAAGTTGTAATCAATATAATAATTGTAGGCTAAAAGTACTAAATATAAAAATTTAAAAAACCTTAAATAAATAAAATAAAGCATGCATTCTGAATTATATGAGATTAATTTGGATATTTTAAAAAGCATACCTTGATTAGCACGCAAAAGATGTGACATAGGATGTAGGAGCCGTTAGCTGTAGGTTAGCTGACTCAAACCTAAAAAACAAACAAAAATCAATCAGTGAAAAAATGATTCAGTTATTTTACAGGTATGTCTCAAAAAAAATTGAAAATCAAGAAAAACCCTAACCCAATATTTTTAATGGATTCTGAAAGTCCAACCAGTGTACAATTTAGATTTGTGACACGTGAAGTGAAATAATTAATGCCTGTATTTTTTTTTTTTTTAGAAATTTTGATTGTTTTTGGCTTAAGATGGTAAAAATTAAAAATTCAGTCTCATAAAATGTGAATATGGCACAAGATTATTACAAACAATCATATTTTAACAAGAAATGTGATGAAGAAATGATTTCTGAAAAGTTTGCTCATTTTGATGCATTAATACTTAGTTGTGTGTCCTTTTGCATGAGTTACTGTGTGGTGAGGTCTGGAAGAGATCAGTCTGTGTCTCTGCTTAGGTCGACCTGAAGCCCAGAGGCTTAAGCTCATCTGCAGTGTTGGCTTTGGTGTCTCATCTTCTTCTGGACAAGACTTTATAGATTCTCCATGATGCTTAGCTCAGGTGAGGTTGCAGATCAAACAAACACAGAAACACTGTGGTCAGTGAAGCAGCTTTTGGTCCATTTGTCTGTGTGGAGCATCTTCACAAAGCCTGTCAGCAGACAGAAGCACCATGCTCTAAAATGTCTTGTAGAACGCACTGTGACAGTGGAAAAAAACTTAATGGACCAACAGCAGCAGATGATACAGATCCTTAAGCATTTAAAGGCTCAGGAAACATTTGCAGATGTTTAGACTTCACTGCATCTTCAGTCACATCGGAACTTTACAGTTTTTAACTTATTCAACTTGTGAAGATGCTAATTTCATGTTTGAGCAAAGGGACTGAAACCTGCTCCACTGACCACAGTGTTACTGTGTTTGTTTGGTCTGCAAACTCACCTGAGCTAAACTTCATGGAAAATCTATAAAGACTTGTCCAGAAGAAGATGAGGGAAAAAATCACATCTGCAGAAGAGCTGAAGACCTCTTGGTTTCAAGTCGACCTGAGCAATACCACAGACTGATCTCCTCCAGATCACACCATACTGATGCAGTAACAGTATACAAAAGAACACACAACCAAATATTAATGCATAGAAATGAGCAAATGATTCTGAAATATAACATTTCTTGTTAAAATAAGTTTGTGCAATATTCACATTTTTCTGAGACACTGATTTTTTTTATTTTTACCATCTCAAGCTAGAATAAAAAACTACTACAAATAAAGGCATGAATTATTTCACTTATGTGTCACAAATCTAAATTATACACCGGTTTGACTTTCAGAATCCATTTACAAAAAATATTGATCTTTTTCTTGATATTTTAAAGGGGACCTAGTATGTCAAATTCACTTTTCTAACTTTTTAACCTTGTTATAATGGCCTTCCTTCATCATTAGTTTACTCAAAGTTGAATTGATTCATTCATGTTGGAGTAATCTTGTATTGTTCTTCAGCTGGAGCTCAACTGCTCAGAAATCCCCGTTCTCACCTACCACCTATCCCCTCCCACTTGTGTTTACTTGTTATAATTCAAAAGATTAAGACTGAAAGTGAAGCATAAATGGTTCAATACTGTCCCATATACTCTTTCCAACAATAAAGAGATTTTAAAAATCTGTTGCTTTTTACAGTTACATTTTAAAATGAAGAGGCGGGGCTTATCATTTCTGCAGTTTTAAACAGGAAGTCAGTAGAGCTGTTTCTATTTTTAAGTTGTTTTAGATCAACTTTGTGTTTTACAATGAACAAAAGGTCAATTACTGATCTGCAGATGGTCTAGTTTCTTACCAACGATTAAAACAAAAAACAAAATAGGACCCCTTTAATTTTTGAGACATACCTGTACATGGAATAGGTGTGAGCTTAAACTATTTAGTTGCACAATGAAGATATTATAATGACAAAAGCTATGTTTTACTGTCAGTCTGATGGAGTGCAGCTTAATATAAATTCCATACCTTGCTGAGAACTTTGAAAGTGTGAGAAGGTGAAAACTGGGATCAGCCTCAGATTCAACCTGAAAAAATTAAATAAACCAATAAAAAGAGAAACACAAAAAGTAACATACATAAGAAACAAGTAAAGTTAAAGTTTGGATTTACAATTATTATTTTTTTTAGTAGTATTTGTTGCTACCAAGAAAGTTTTTTCTTGGGGGCAACAAATACAAAAATAATTAAACTTCAAAAAAAAAAAAAAAATCAGAACTGTACAACCTGACTTTATCTAATTATTAAACATATATTTTCAAAATTATGAGAAGGCTGCCTAGACAAGAAATACATGTGAATGTTTTTCAGTTTGCAATTTAGGTATAATTTTGCTTAAAACTGAACACATATGGCATGTTAGAAGCAAATCCAATAAACATTACAATTACAATACCATGTTTAACAAAAGACTTGAACATGAAATTGGCCGACTTCTACCCTAATGAATAAGAGTAGAAAAGGTAGCAAAATAATGATGTATGAGTGGGCTGACTCCTAGAGTAGTGCATTACAAGGAATAAATGTATGACTGCAAACAGCTTAATTTCATAAGGATTAAATATTACACTATCCATGTTGCTACACAATAGTCTATAGTGAAGCTTCATTGCATACCTTGCGGAGAACTTCAAAGTGTGTGTGGGTGAAAACTGGGACCGGCCTTTAATTCAACCTGAAAAATAAAATAAATAAATAAAAAATAAATAATAATAATAATAAAGTAAAAAACATGCACACAAAAATTCAATAAATACAAGATGAGATAGTCTTGAGTCAGCTATTAGTTGGTAAACAATAAAAAAAAGAAAATACACAAACAAAAAACATTCCGCCCCTCCCGTCCGCTCTGTAAGTGAAACCTTGACTTTTTTTAATGCATATAGCCTAATTTGCTGTAGGCTATTTAATTATAAATCCACATTTGTTCGTTCTGCGGTTAGTCCGGGCGATATTCTGGTTCAGAGACTATAAACAAGACTTGCGCTGAAACACGTGACCCTGGCGCTGCTCGCAGATGATTGACAGCTCTCCAGAGAGGCGAAAGCAAGTGCTGCGAAGACCATGTCATTTTTCTTCTCAACTCGAGACAAAATGTTTTACTCGCATATGACTACAGCGGCTTAATGAATAGAATTAGTGCATGCAATGAAAGTGCGTCGCTTATGAAGTGGAGAAGAGAGAAAATAGAGAGAAACGTGAGAAAGCGCGTCGGATTTGCTGATCAGCGTCGGCGGAACAGACGTGTTTCTGCTGGAGACAAACAGGTACAACACATTCTCCCGGGCTCTTGCCTCACACGCGGGGATCACGCAGGCTTGGCTCTGGTTTAATACGCAGACGGGCGCTAATCAAACCGCGTCTCGTCATTATGATAAGTTAAAGTTAAGGCACTTCATTACGTCATTTACCGCCACAATTTTAAAAATTCCTGAACAGCAGCGGGTTTAGCGAGCATGTAACGTTTTCACCCGCTTGTAATGCACACGGTTGTGGGGGGAACCTCATCGTCAAGAGCTGGTGTACACGTCCACTGAACCTGGCACTCTTCTCGGCTCCGCCTGGAAGCGCGAAGGCTTCCCCGCGTCCGCCACATCAAGAGCGGGGGAAGAGCAGGGTACCTTCCGCTAGATTCGCTGCGCTTCTCTGCTTGGCTTGTCTAAGCATTGTCTACAAATTATTAACATACTTGTTCCGAAATAATATTTTTCATAACATTAAAGCCTAACCGTTTTTATTTTTTACAGTCTTTTGTCTTTTATGGAAGGTAGAGGTCTTCACTTTTGGAGGGAAACAATCACAGCGGGCATAAAAGCACGATAAAAACGTCACGTAACATATTTATTGCACACTTTAGGAAAACAGATCGATAATTAACACCTCGGTATAACTATTTTAAAGAATTTTGAACAACACTTACCAATTTTCCAGGCTGATCCAGGCTCAAGTTAAGCTCCAGAGTGCGAGTGCGAGTGGTCCAAGATGGCGATTTCTGCCTCGAGCAAACGCTGGAGCACGTTGCGTGCAGCTGCACGTACATGACGTACGTGACGTCAGACCGTTTCCAGTTAATCCTTTCGAGTGCAAATTAATTTTCAACCCGAAATGATAGACTATTGTCGCATCAAAACTGCTAAAAAGTTTAAATATGCCATATGTTTAGAGTACAATCAACGCTTTTTATGAATTTGGGTAATCAATGCCTAAATCATTTGACTAAGTTGGACCATTAGGGTTTACAGTGTAGTATAATTTAAGACACTGAACAAAATAACATTTTTGAAGAAAAAGTGTAAGGGCCGCCGTAATGTAAAGGGGAACCAAAATTCACTCGCGTAAACATTTTTGTAGATTGTTATAAGACAAAATAAAAAAAAATATTTATACAGCAAAAATTTTCAGATGTTGAGAAAAAATTCTGCTGAAAGAAAAAAACATTGACTTTACAAAGAGGAGAGTCAGAGTGAGAATTCTGACTGTTTTTTCTGAGCTGATTAAAAAATGTAGAAGAAATCTGAGGTGAGAGTAAAACAGTCCAGTCGGGGTCGGTTGTCACACTTTTACAAACTTTTACAAAAGCCAGATTTTCTCAAAAATACTGTATTTTAAAGGGGCTGTACTGTGTAAGATTGAGAGGAATTGTAATGATCACATATAGTCCACAAACATTTAAATCATATTTATTCTTTACAACATGAATACTTAAGAGAGCACTGTTAACCAATCCACATCAATTGTGATACATTTATACGTATTTGAAAAGTTTTATTACGGGCCTAGATGTCATCATGCTTAATAGGCAAAATGCATGTGAAAGGCTCCCTCTAGTGTTCAAAAGTGGAAATCACTTTGTTTGTTTGTTTTTCTTACATAGTGCCCCTTTAAATATTATAATATAAATATATAATTCAATGCAGGAAATCAGTGTAAAGTTTCAACTAAAAAATAAATCTAATTCTTGTCATGGAGCTTATTCTGTTCAAAAGTTATTAATCACTAAATCACAGTAAAAAAATATTGTTTTACATTATCATTAGAGTCTTGACAACTTAAAATTTCCAATTGTCTTTTTATTGTAATTTAACGTCTCCTGATTCAGAAAATGTAAAACAATCTTGAATCAAAATGAAATCAAACATCAAAAAATCAAACCAAAGACAAGATACATTTGTCTCCCATTGACAGAACATTGTGACAACCAACCCAGACCTGAACTATTAACATTAAATGATCAATAACTTGTGATCAGAATAAGACAGAGAACAGCAGCTGGATTCATTAGTTACACAAGACTTTGAACTTTTCTCTGTTGTTAAAATGGTTCATGTGAGATTTGCTGTTTTTTTAAGAAATTCAAATCAAAGTAAAAAATGTGACAACCAACCCGGCTCTCTCTTTAAAGGGAACCCTGGTTATGAAGACAAATGTGGCTAAAACACTAGTACTGGTCATGCTTATTACAATAAATTACAAACAAATATACAACTGCTTACTATTTTTTATATAATTGTCATTGTTTATGTTGTTTTCAAGCCACCGGGAGCCGCCATTTTGGTTGATGACATAAAATAGTGTTTCCATGGTTACTCCCACAGTTTCATCAGGTGAACAGTTGCCACATAAACACCACTGACAGTGTCCAGTTCTTCCTCTTCCTCTTGATTATCTTCAGTTTCACTAGATTCCACATAATTGTTCTGTATTTGGCTCAAACTGACAAGGTTTAACCCAGGAATTCATGTTGCTTAGTTGCCTGCTACTGCCTGTTACCATGACAACACTATTGTATGTCATAACCGCAGCAAAATGGCAGCCTCCATGTCATTTATTCATAACACTATTTTAATAAAACTACAAATACTTCCAAGGTATTTGTCCTGTATTTATATAAGTGATGATATTATAAGTGTTTTAGGATAAACATGTGATTATATCCATGGCTCACTTTAATACAGAAAGTGTATGAGTCTAGTCACTAATAGTGTGTGAAATGACCTTTTACAGATTTCATGACAGAGCACAGTGTTATTGATAATTAAATAAACGGTCTCTTGCTTGTTATACGACTTAAACACAGCGATGAGAATGAGTTTGTCGGAGTTTTATAACATTACATTATAAATATCTAAAGCGTGTGTTTCCAGTTCGTGTCTGGTCCCTGAAGCGGCGCGAACAGAAGCGACGCGCCACCATGTTGAGAGCCTGAGGGAGTCGAGCGATTAGACGAACAGCGTGTGTCCGGGAGCTCAGTGTTTTAGACGGAAACCGAGCCAAAATGGCCGCCGCGCAGATGGTTAACTGTAGCTTCAGGAGAGCTTGACTTAATGTGGCGTTTCAAAGACTCACGCTCACTGAAAGAACAGGAGAGGGGTGGTTGTGATTAGGTTTTTCTTCTCAGAAGTTTCTATTTAAAAACACAAGCAAACTTTATTTTTGCGAGGTTTTAACTGTGTTCTAAACTTGTGTTGTCATAAAAAGCACACCTCCAGTTGTTTTTCAGCATCATTCAAGCTGTTTTGATCCATTTTGATGTGACGTCAAACTTGAAGCTACTTTTAAATCCATTGGCTCATTGGCATAAAGTTAATAGAAACACAGGCAGAAACAGTCTAAGACAAGGCTCTGCTCACTCACTTGTGTAGACTTTTGTGACTTTTTTCCACTCGGTGGCACCACTGCCGTGTGTTTTTCTCTGCTCCGTCCTTGTGCAGCTCGAGCTGAAGAAGAGGCTGTTCCTTTAAGACTCGGGTGTTTCCATCTTCCTGAGTCTTGATAAAGTTGCCGCCAAAAGTCACTAAATGTGATGTTTGTCCACTCACGTTGTTGAAAATATCCAGTAGAGTAGTCTTTCAAAACTCCAGGAAAAACTTTCAAAGTTCTAGTTTTGGCCCTTGTCAAAGCGCCGCTAGTACAGGGCTTAAAGTTCTCAGTCACTGTGACAGATATCAGTCAATTAAAAAAAAATTTAAGAACATTTTTGTTAGCGATATTTTCTTAAACGTTTATGTGATAAGTGGCTACCTAACATGGCCTGTCAGGCGTTCTGTCAATTTATTCACATTAAAAAGTGGTTTCTTTGTCCAAATTTGACAAGGTAATAATAGTAACATATTACATACCATGGCCAAGAACTGCACCTGTAAAAAAGCTGAAAAAATTCCTCTAAAATCCACCAAAATGTAGGAAATTACTTCTGTTTTCAGCAAAAGTTTCCAGGGGAGGACCCAGACCCCCTTTTATGCAAGAGTTTAGCCTAAATACATTTCTCATCTCAACTCAAAATTTCTCATCACAAGTTTCTCCTCATTACATCAATCTCAAATATCATAGCTAAGTTGTAAATGTAATATAATTAAGATCAGACCTATTTCCTTAAAACATAGATGTCACTGTATTATTACGATTAAAATGCAACTAAAATCTTGACTGCAAAAAATTTTCAGTCAAATAATTTTTTTTTGCTTCAACCCTGCGCTAGTGTTACTTCCACCGGCTTCACACTGCCGACCTCGCCAGACCAAGAGTTCACGAAGGTTCACGCTCAGCTTGAGAGTTTACGCGATCACTGACACATGTTTATGTAAATAAACAACAACATTATGTCACGTCACAAAATAGATAAACACAAGACATGTATTCACATCCTCTGTGTTCAATAGTTGAGTATATGTCAAGCATTTTGACGTGTTCGTTTTAGTAGTAGTTTTGTAATAATTTTATTTTGAAAACCTTTTTCACCAGTGCTCGCTTGGTTTCCTGTTTGTTGTGTCTTGTTTTCACAACTTCACCAGAAAGTTCCTTTCAACGGAAACGATCCAGATTCACTCATTACTGCTCAAGAAACGGAAAGTATCCGTACGCTGGACTGGAATATGAATGATTGATTTATTTATATAGCACATTTACACAGACAATTGTCTTCCAAAGTGCTTCACACAGCAGCCCTCCCTCACTCAGGGATAGTAAGTGACTCTGGAGCAGCTCAGAAGAAGCGAGCAGAGGTTCTCAAATGGGTGCCGTAACGTGAGTCCAGGGGTGCCGCGGGAAATTGTTGAGTCTGATAGAATTTTTCAAATAAAGGCTTTCAAATAGACCAGCAGCTGTGTACACCCAGAGCCTCAGTCATTTGTGTTCCAACAGCGTTTCTTTTTTCCTCTCTCCCATCCTCACTTAAGAGAGGCTGTTTCATATCAGAGCTTATAGCAGCAGATTGTGTCTTAAAGAAGAGTTTGACACACCCATAGATATTCTACGAAACTGGAGCTTTGTATTGATCCTTCATTTGTTCAAATCTGTCTTATATCTGCGGAGAAAAGGTCAGAAACAAATAGTGATATAAAATATATGGGATTAGAAACTGGATGCGGCACTTAACGGCGCAACACGGCAATCGTCAAAGTGATCTTTGGAGCTTTTGGATTTGCAAAACAGAAGTCCTGTCCTGACAAAAGTTTGTGCAACAGCAATGTTTTCTCCGCTCTGATCACACAGTACAGCCTCGTCACACTGAAGCTTCTGAACGCTGGTTTACAGGGGCGGAGCTAGATTTAAGCCCCATGACAGCTTCTGATTTTAGAATGATTTTAAAACAAGCTTTATACTTTTTCAGCAATAATAGAATTACACCATGCATTAGGAAAAAATTATTTAAAATATTTCAGAAAACAGAATATCACATTGAATTTAATACATTTTCCTGTGGTGTTTGGTGGAGGTTTTTATTGTGAATAAGCTGTGCACGTTTTAAATAGGTAAAAAAACACCCTATTTAAAGTAAAAACTATGTAAAATTGTAAGGGGTGCCTCGGTTTAGGACAAGAACACTCAGGGGTGCCCCAGTGCTGAAAAGTTTGAGAACCTCTGGCCTATACACCTGGTGCCTCAACCTCCGACCACCACCAAGTGTTCCTAACCTGCTTGTTATTGGTTGGAGTATGGACTGGATGCAGTGTGACCTCGGTGTAATATTTCTTATACAATAAAAGCCTCATAATCTCCAGCTGTAGAAAGTGTTTTATTGTGAAAGAGCAGAGTAATAATGGCTTATAATGAGTGAGACTTGCAGGGCATAGAGCTCAGCACTAATAATAGGGGTTATGCACTAACGTCTTTCCGGTCTCAGATAGACATAGGCCGCAACATCCGGTGGCGTGGTTGCCATAGTGACAAAGCTGTTTACTCCAAAGGCGATGTACATCAGACGAGTCCTGAAGCAATCCTCTTAGAAAAAAAGTTCTCTTTTGTCATCTGTTGTAGACGTAGTGACGGCTGTAATTGCAGGAAAAGTGCCGCTTGGTTTTCATAATGAAAAGTTGTAAAAGTGAGCGGACTACGCGAGCTCCGCCCACATACGAGAAGCTCCGCCCACCTGCCGACTGTGCTAATGAGCCTGGGCAGAGGCGCCGTGGGCCGGGAGCTGTCTGGCAACACCGAGTGTGTGTGCTCACTTCTTCACGGCCCAAAGCACCTCTGCCCGGGCTCATGAGCAGCGAGTCTCGCTCTGTGCGCGGAGTTCTCACTTGTTTTATTTTTTCATGTGAAAACCTCCGTATGCGTGGAGCTCGCGTTGTTCGCTCACTTTTACAACTTTTCCTCATGAAAGCCTGGTTCAGAAGCGGCTCTTTTCCTGCTGTAACAGCCATCGCTGCATCTAAAACAGATGACAAAGAAAACATTTTTTTCTAAGAGGATTGCTTCAGGACTAGCACAAAAAACCTCGTGTGATGTCCATCGCCTTTGGAGTAAACAGCTTTGTCACTATGGCAACTACTCCACCGGATGTAGCGGCCTATGTCTATCTGAGTGCGGAAGACGTTACTGCATAACCCCTATTAATGAAGAGAAACAGGAAAGCTTTTGTGTCTGTCACATGTAACTAATGGCAGTAGTTTGTCATGTGTTTGCCCCTCCACACACTCATGTGATCTTCATGTGCACCACAAATCTCAAATAAATACATTTCAAACAAGTTAAAGGACTGATCTTGCACCGCAGGCAGAAGCAGAAAATGACTAAACGTTCAGGATTAATTTAATGTGTATGATCTTTATATTATTTCAGATTTAGACGTGTTTGTTTGTGTTTGTGTCTGCAGATCCTGAAGTCGTCCAGCGCTCAGTCGCCGGTCAAAGAGCGCTGTCGGGGGAAGTCTCTGTCTCCACGGCGACGGCAGAGCGGCAGCCCACAGCGACGGCAAACGCGGAGGGACAAATCGTACGTTTCCACTCTAATTACACACTTTTACATCTGCTCAGACGTTTAAATGTGCACTTGTGTTTGGGATAAGAGCGGATCTGTGCTGTGAGCAGATTCTTACAAAAGAACAACATAAAGTACATTAGCTGTTTAGTTTAAGTCAGGGTTGGGCAATTATTTTTACTGGAGGGCCATATCCAAACCCAGAATAGTGGTGGAGGGCCAGACTGCCAACATCAGTATAAAAAATGTTTGGTCATTGCAAACACATTTCTTTGACAGAATATAGAAGACCAGAACAAATAAAAGATGTGCTCTACCACAACAAACTTAGAACATTTCCAGATTAAGCTAAAAGTTCTCTGAAAATAAAGTTGAAGCTTAATGAAGTATGATTTTTCTAGAAAAAATTAATACAAGAATAAAAAAAGTAAAAATCCACGGCCAAATGTGACAAAGTGCAGTCATTCATTATTTCTTGACAATGAAAGAATGTATTAATCATCACACAGATTAAACGAGATTCTTCAGTCACTGTTAAGATCTCATCCTCCTCTTAATAGGTTACGTGCCGTGCGCATCGCATTGATATAAAAGAAAACGCCGTAACTCTCTCTCTCCCCCTCTTTACAAACGGCTTAATTCTCGTCTCTGATTGGCCAGCGCCTTGTCTTTTTAACTTATTCAGGAACTTATCCTGGTCCGGAGCAGGTTATGAGTTTGCCGCATGTTGCCATAGAGATCTGCCCCGATAGGACGTGATCCAGTTTCGTAGGACCGCCAGACCAGGTTTAACCCAGAACTTACCTCGCTAAACCCCAAATCTAGCTTCGTAGTACAGGGCTCAGATAAACAACAAGACTTTAGCTTCTCACATTTATCAGACATTGAAATCACACACAGTTGAACTTATTACCTTTTTCTTCTTAAAATATGTTTTTGAGTCGGTTTGTTGCCGTTAAGCTGTTCTAAATCATCAACTGTTGTAGCAGAAAAGCCGTTGCCACGACAACAAAGAAATACATTGAAGAAATGCCACTCGTTCTAAATGTTGCTGAGCATTTTTGGAATAAATTTATGTCAATGCATAACCTCTATAGATGTTCAATGATCCAAATTACAATTTTAATCTTGTAAAACGTCAAGTTTAATATTGAAAAATAGGTTATTAGTACTTTGACTTTATTCTCATAACATTGTGGATTCAATCTCAAAATGTTACAAGTTTATTGTTGTAGCCCAAGTTTTTGTCTCTTAAACTTCCTCATGTATTTCTGTTTCTCAAAATCATGCCAGGGGCCTGATCGAAACAGGTCACCGGCCGCATTTGGCCCCCGGGCCGCTGTCTGCCCAGGTCTGGCTTAAGCGCTAGTTGTAGCCAGCGATTATTGTGCTGTGTTGGATCTAAAATAAACCCTCTACACTCAAAATGGTGAATAAAATACGAGGCTCAACATCTGAATTATACAGTATAGAACAAGTATGAAATAAATGTTAATATTGTCTCATGTGTCATCAAAGACAGGCTAAGATTTATAGATTCCCATTGTTAAAGGTCTGGAGCAGGTCTGGAGCAGGTCTGGAGCAGGTCTATAGGCAGGTCTGGAGCAGGTCTAAAGTCTTTGCTGTGAAGCTGAATGTCACGCGGCGGTGCGTTCAGGGACTCTCGGTCAGCACAGTGTCTCTCTGAGTTACCGTCAACACAAACACATGAACACGACACGTTCTGCTGTGGTCAGTCTGTGTCAGCTCAGTGTTTCTGCGACAAACCAGACACACGGCAAACAAATAACTGCAGAGTATTCAGTTTGGATGTTTAATACGGAGCTTCTTTATCAGACGTGTTCTCTTCTGCTTCAATGTGCCTCCTGCAGTTTGACATTGGTGGCTCTTAAATCTCACATTTCCACTGAAATGGTGCTGGTTCTTATAAATCTGCTTTGGAGCTAAAAACTAACTTTAGCATCAGAGCTTCACAGCTTCTAAACATCCATTATGTTTATTAAATGACAAAAACACAACAAAAACTATGAGTTGAAATATCTAAACTAATTGTTTTGTTAGTAAATAGTTTCTACGGCAACAACACATGGTTCTGACTTGATGGAAAACCAAACTGACACAGATCCAGCAACAGATCTGAATCAGACCAGAACCAGGCCAGAACTAACCTGGCTCAGTCCAGATGGATCTGTGTTGAACTTATCTGAGTTCTCACTATATCCATCTGGGACTTGACTCGCTGAAAGCGTTCGAGAAAAGGCGGGGCGTTTAGTGAAATACTTCGAGCTGATTGGGTGTGGGGCCGACCTTACAAGTACACGTCACACATACTGCTCTTCTTTCAAAAGGAAATTACTCCGTATTTCTGCTAAAACCGCATCAGAAGCAGCAGAAACACGTACATCCACTAGAGTCGCCATCTTTGTTCAGCTTGAATGTAGGGTAGGGTTAGCATCGAGGCGCTAACAGCCGTCTTAACACCTCCGAAACACGGCTGGTTCGGACTCCCAAACCAATCGGGCGGCTGGATGGCCAGATGGTTTATCTGGTGTTTGTGAATTCACAAATATAGCGAGATAAACCATCTGGTTCTGGCCAGGTTAGGCCAGAACCAGATCTGAACCAGATCTGGACCAGCTCAGTTCTTGATGTAAAAGGAGTAAGTCTGGTTCAAGGGTCCAGCAGAAGCCCCGGTGATCTAAGATGGCGGGTGCTGTTCATCAGTGACTTTGGCTCAGTGGTGTTAGTTGCCTTCTTGATTGTTAGCTTTAGCCTTTTGCTTGGTGCTCTACAGGCGATTGGACATGCACATTTGTGTTTCTCTTTGGACTTTTTGCACAATGAGCGAGTGGATCTGAACGAAGTCTAAAGCTGAGACTTGCTCATTCTGACCAATCAGAGCGGGAGTTATAGAGCAAGCAGTGGCAACTGAAGCTAAAGTAAAAAAAATGTTTTATATGAAACTAAAACCTTTTGATCAGGAAAAAAAAGTTTAGGATGTGAAACTATATAAGAACTGACAAGATCCAACAGTTCTTAAAGCTGTAGATGTTGTTTCTGCTGAACACGAGCAGTTTGTGTTTGTATTGAGCTTGAGAGAGAAAATGCTTTCTAGTCTGTGGAGGGATTTTCCTGCTGAAGCATCAAAGGAGCTTCTGCGGCTGATTTACAACAACTACAAGCATCAATACTGTATCCAGACATTATAATAGATTCATTAGACGTGTGAGAGCTGCTGGGTCATAACTTTAGACCTCCAAACACTGGTGATGATTGTAAAGAACCACAGCACATAATATTACACATTTTCTTATACAATCACAAACAGACAATGTGTTTGATGGAGACAACTAAACTAGGGAATAGCTCTAGTAAAATATGAGACAATCATTGTTTACACAGCAGATGTTCTTGTGATGGAGGTTGTTGTTTTGTTGTGTTTGTTTCACACTGATGAGACGTGGATGGTCTCAGTCTGAGAGCGTCAGGCCGAGCAGTTTCACTTTATTATTTGAGTCAGAAACAGGAAGTGGTCTGTGGTTTAGAGAGAGGAAGTAAAGTACTTTTGTGTCACAGGTCGAGTGTTTGAGTCACAGTTTAAGAGACAAACAGACCAGCAGTCAGCAGAGTCTTCTCACGCTCAGTCTCACAACGCTTTATGAACTAACTGTGTGCTTTTGTGAAGTTTTCAACATGTGTCGTCACATCCACAGTGAGGCGCAGGTGGCTCACTGTTTACTGCCAGATCTTTGAGGATGTATAAAGACTACAGACCCACACACACTGGGACATCTTTAAAGTAGACTCCTTACTTATTTTCTGTGAGTGTGTGCACTGCTGCGAGTGTGTGCGTGCTGCGCGGTGGCGCTGGACCCTGTGCCTCAATCAGCGCATCAGAAAGTGTTCATGTAAGGACTAATATCTACTGGTTTGTTCAAGTATCTACTTGATGGTGCTCATGTTAATCAAATCACTTTTTAGACAATCATTTTACTGATTCATTACGACTGCCGCTCTTTGAAAATGAGGTCAAGTGTCACGACACATGGGTTTAATGGACAAGTGCCTGATCACTGCAGGAGGTTACTCATGTACATTGTGAGCGCTGATGTTTCTCTCCAAAGCTGCATCTCGGACAAAACGTGTGTTAAAGTTATAAACGTCCTGCTGGACTTATTTTTGATGCTGCAGCATTAGCACCTCAGCGCTTGATCCAGGTTTCAGCGCGACAAACAGCTCCAGAGAACGACGTCACCGGCCTGTGGCCCGGTTCACTTGTGCAGCTGTGAGTGCAGGACAGAGAGAGCCATATTTTGACCTTGGTCTAATGTCTTGGCGTTGGCGTGAAGAGATTATTTTTGTGTTAGCCGCTATGAGCTCCAGAGCGCAGCACAGATGAGCTGTTTAGTCTGATCCCAGGTAATTTAGTGAACCTACATTTGTGCAGAACATGACAGTGGAGCAGTGCAAGAAGTTCACAGGAAAATATTAGGCTACATGCTTTTTGCTCTCAATTTGATCAGAAAAAAGCCAAGCTTAATGCCTGTATTTAATTAGAAAATTTTCAAAAAATGAATTTACTCTTTAGACTTTGCATCAATGACTTTGTGTTTTTCAACATTCTGTTATGTCGACCTAAAGTTATAATAAAATGATCTGATGCATGTGGACGTGAGACTTACCAGAGAATCTTGGTCTGTGCGTGAAAAGTTCTGCAGTGCAAGGTTGTGTCCACTTGGGTCTGGTTTCTGGTTCTGTTGGAACATTAAATTATGTTTTGTACGTTATAACCTTTTCAAATTACAATAGAAAACTTGCCATGACTGGATGATTATTGTGACTACTTGACTTGACTTGCTTGAACCTTAAGATCCGCTGACCTGGACTTAGCTGACTTACTTCCACCTCTGAGAAATACTAACACTAACACTGAGCTGGTTAAGTTGATTCTGTGAGGTGTGAGCGGTGCCACTGCTGTCTGCCAGCTCTACTGTTGTGTCCTCCTGTGAGAGTGAAGCAGAAACGGCTCTTTAGAGAAGTATTACTGCTGTCGACACCGCACTCAACCACACACACTCTTAGACACAGATGCAGACACACACTTTGACACGGTTAGACACACACACTCTTAACCACGTGTGCGTCCGGAGAGAGACTGACTGACAGGACGGAGATCTGCTGCAGACACAGGAAGAGGAACCACGCGGTCAAACTGCTGAGTCACAACAAAACAACAAACTACTGTCAGCGGACCAGCAAATAGACTGAGTTTGTGACATGTAATAAAAACAGAAGTTGGTAAAACAGTGGCAGATAAGCAGATAAACAACAGGAACACTGATGCTTCTCACACATTTCATACTGACACAGACTTTAGGATCACACACATAGTTTCCAACATGTATTTTATGTAATCACATCTATTTTACCAAATCAATCTTTTTCAAGACAATTTTGTCAAATCTGTGGCAGCCCTATAGTTCACGGTTATGACAGTCACACTCCCAGTAGCCTAGCCAGAATGCTAAGATACTCATAGACCCCCCCCCATTATTGTTTATAAATTAAAAGTAAGACTTATCAAGCGTGTTCCCATCACACTCAATCTGATTCATTTATCAATGCACTATAATTTACATTTTTTGACCAACTACCGGTCCGGGGCCCAAAACTTTGTCATGGGCCATCTGCAACTGATCCCAAGTGAAGACTAAAGTCCAACCCACACCAAAGCGCGGCGCAACGCTCGGCGTTAATTTTCAACGATCCACAATCATAATGAATGAGTAATATGATAATTTTGTCTTAAAGCGAACCCTGGATATAATCACATGTTTACCCTAAAACACTTATAATATCATCACTTATATAAATACAGGACAAATACCTTGGAAGTATTTGTAGTTTTATTAAAATAGTGTTATGAAGAAATGACATGGAGGCTGCCATTTTGCTGCGGTTTTGACATAAAATAGCGTTGTCATGGTAACAGGCAGTAGCAGGTAACTAAGCAACATGAATTCTTGGGTTAAACCTTGTCAGTTTGAGCCAAATACAGAACGATTATGTGTAATCTAGTAAAACTGAAGATAATCAAGAGGAAGAGGCAAGAACTGGACACTGTCAGTGGTGTTTTTGTGGCAACTGTTCACAGATGAAATAGTGGGAGTAACCATGGAAACACTATTTTATGTCATCAACCAAAATGGCGGCTCCCAGTGGCTTGAAAACAACATAAACAATGACAATTTTATAAAAAATAGTAAGCAGTTATATATTTGTTTGTAATTTATTTTAATAATCATGACCAGTACTAGTGTTTTAGCCACATTTGTCTTCATAATCAGGGTTCCCTTCAAATAATAGCACCGACAAGTAACTACTGTACTTTATTTAAAGGGACTGTACTCGATTTTTTTGCAACAAGATAACTTAAAAGCAATTTCCCCCTAGCACTGATGCCTTGTTAATGTATCTAATCAGGTGGAAATTAGTCCCCAAAGTCCTGTCTATGTCTAATAAAATCCCGTTTGTGTGCAGCTTTTTCTGTTTTTGTTTTTAGCATTGTGGCTAACTGTTGTTAGCATAGTGACTCACCTCGCTGCTAAAAGCTGTGAAAAAACATTAAAACTCATCATGATGAACAATTCTGAAGCTCAGAATGCATTAGCTACGTGAGGAAATCATGTAGCCTGAAGGAAAAAGTTTAAAATTAATTATTTCTGTTTGTTTACATTTTTAGGATGCAAAAATCAGGTACAGTCCCTTTAAATCGTAGAAGAAGAAACTACGGGTGCCGGCTGGGTCATTTCCTGGAGCGGCGCTGCGACGGAAACAAACAAAAACGAATCACTGCGCGTTGTAAAGCGCCACTGCGAGCCCGGTGTGTGTACATTCATAGAACTTAACGGAGGCGCCCAATTTGCCGCGCGGCAGAGCGTCCCAGTGTGCGCTGGCCTTAAATGTGTGGTCAGAGACTTACTTCACCCACAACTGCACTGCAAAAGTGGGAGACGCCCGGAGGCCTTTTAAAGGACGTGAATTGATTGACAGCACAAAATATGCACGCAAATCTCAGAGCAGTGCGGGCGAACATCTAGGACGCACGCGGGTGTGAGAACCACATCAGGATACTGTAATTCACATGGCTTTGCAAACCACACTGATTGGATCTGGTACAAGGCACTTTGAGAGAAACTCACACGTGTCTCGAACTGCACTCGCCTCACAGTCAGTGTGGGAAGCATAAGACAGTTAAAACTAAATACTGTAACTGTTTGTGCACATACGCATGTTGTTGCATGGCCCTAATTCCAACTACCCCTGGAAAAGACGGTTTGAACTACACCTGTCTTCACAAGAAAAGAAGTTGGAGATCACAGGACTAAAAACATTTTCATGGGCTTTTTTTCTTTTTCGACGACCGAGAAATGCGCTTGGGATTTATTTTTCTTTGTCTGTATAAATGATGTAAATGAATCTGTATTTTAGAGAGTTCGTCATGATATTTTAGTAGAAACAGTGAGAGCAGCGGCGTGTTCTTGAGTCTGTGGAGGTCGTGGCGTCGGTGAAGTGAAGAAGTGTGAGACGAGACGACAGTTTGCTGACTAAATACTAAACACTCAGGCAACTTCAAAGAGTCAGAGCTAAAGAGAGAGACGGGAAATAACGAAAGAAGAGATGAGAGGGGAGAGGGGGATTAGAGAGAGAGAAAGAGATGAAAGACGAGAGAGAGAGGGAGTGAGGAGAAAGAGAGAGGAAGTGAAGAAGAGAGACAGAAAGAGAAGAAGAGAGAGAGGGAGAGGGTTAGAGAGAGAAAGAGGAGAGAGGGAGTGAGGGAAGAGAGAGAGAAAGGAGGAAGTGGGAGGTGGGAGGAGGGAGAAAGACTGATGAAAGATTGAGGAGGGAGGGGAGAATGAAAGGAAGAGACTGAAGAGGGAGAAGAAGGAATGAGGGGGAGAGAGGATAAAGAGTGAAAGGAGAGAGAAAGAAGAAGTGAAGGAGAGAGGGATTAAAGAAAGATGAAAGATGAGAGAGGGAGTGAGGAGAGAGTCAGAAAGAGAAGAAGTGAGAGAGAGAAGAGGGAGAGGAAGTGAGGAGTTAGAGGAGATGAAGGATGAGAAAGAGAAGAGATAAAAGAGAGAAAGGAAGTGAAGACAAGGAGAGAGGAGAGGAATGAAGAGAGAGAGAGATGATGGTAGAAAGAAGAGAAGTATATAGAGGAAAAATAAAGGAAAGAAAGTGAGGAGAGAGGGAGGAAGGCAGGAGAAAGAGAAGGGAAAGGAGAGATAAAGAAGAGAGGGTGAGCGAGAGGAGAGGAAAACTAGAAGAGAGAGAAAGTGAAGAGGTAGAGGAGATAAAGGAGAGAGAGAGAGTACAATAGAGGGATGAGCGGAGAGCAGCTGACGGAGGATTAAAGTTTGAGCTGAAGCTGCAGCAGTGACACAGCTTCACTTCAGACTCACAGCTCCTCCTCAGATCAACTGTGTTTATTCTGCAGCACAGACACATATAAAGAAGAATAATATGTGATACACACGTTTGCTCAAAACCAATGGGTTCAGTCCGTTCCAGGCTCATGTCCTGCTCTCACAGTATGTTCAGTGCATAAAGCCTCGGCCCACGAGTCTGTGACCTGTCACTCAGCACAAACAGGAGCAGTGCAGTTTGTCACTTCAGACGTCTCTTGTCTCGTTCACCTCAACATTCTCGTCTCTCTCACCTTGTTTCTGACTTTATTTCCTGCTCTGCTTTGCGGACAGTTCTGGGTTACGCTGGATGTACACAGACTGCAAGTTCGGTGCGGGTCGGGACTCGCGCGGATCCCGCAGAACTTAGAAAGTGCTTAAAACCAATGCGCCCATGTACACGGACCTCCGAGGCGTGCGGCTGCGAGTGCGGGAGCCGCGCGGGTCAGCGGAAAGAATCCGCATGAAGTCTATTTTTCCCGGAGACCGCAGCGGTCTGGTGCGGCTTTCAATTCATTATACGAGCGTTCTCACGGGAATCTACGTGACTCCGCGTGGCTTTGGACGAAACCGGACCGCAGTTGACAGCATCTGGTGTAACAGGCACTTAGCAAGAAACCCGCACGTGTCCCGACCCGCACCCGCCTCGCAGTCTGTGTACATCCAGCGTTAAACTCTGATCTCACAGAGCAGCAGCACAAAGTCTCAGATCACGGTCCAGACTCTGCGTGACCAAACTTGAGACTAGTCGTGACACACTTTTGTGCTTTCATTTTTTTCCGCGGCACACCACCTTTTCAAATGTGGCCAAATCAAGCTATTTTGGAACACAAAATGATTTTATTTTTACATAGAATATCTTAACATTATAAACGGTGACGGATTTTGCTTTCTTTCTTACGAGACGGTGTAGTCCCTCATTCATCCAGGAGTTATCCATAGTAGAAGTCTTCAAAGTAGTCATCTGGACAGTGTTTCCGAAGATCAAGACGTTTTGACTTTCGGATGAGTCGAAACGTCTTGATCTTCGGAAACACTGTCCAGATGACTACTTTGAAGACTTCTACTACTTTTTTTCTTACCTTAAACGTTGTTTCAAACATACTAAAATTGTAGATTATTTAATTAAATCAGATTAGCTTATTTTAAAGATTGAATATTAAAAACTGACACAATTTTCAAGGCACACCTGGCAGCAACTCCAGGCACACTAGTGTTACCACGCACACTGGTTGAAAAATACTGGTTTAGAAAACACGCAAAGTCAGTGAAACCAGCTACACCATCTTCGCTTGTTGCGTGAGCATTGTGCGCTCGGAAATCTGAAGCAAAAGAACCAAACCTATTTTTTTGTGGCGTGTCACAGACGTTGGCGCGTAGAAGTGTGAATACAGAGAATCAGACTTCTTCTGTTGTATTTGTGTATTTGCCATAGCACTCCACGTCCTGGGACAGACGTGTCTTGTATGATCCTTCTTCAGATTCTTCTATTAGAAAACTCTTTTTTTTAGTTTTCTAATAGACTTCAGGCTGTCCAGAGGAGAATTTAAACCTAATCATGTGAATATTTTAACTACAGACCTGATACAAGAGCAGAAACACAGACAGTCTGAACAGTTTTCCCAGAGAAAAACACAGGGTCAGTGACTCTCGCTAATGCGCAACAGTCGCGCGCACACGCGTGGACGCACAGCTGTGGTTTTGCTACTTCACACTCGTCACTTTTGTCGCTTGTATCTGGGCTCTAAATGACGGCGCTGAGAGAGAGAGCGCACACAGCACATTAAAAGCGAGAGAAGACTGTGAAAGATGCTGTGTGACTGAGTAAATGCACTCTGACATTTAGATAAAAGCCTGATCATGAAAATACACCTGGTGCCCCGACATTCGAGCGATTGCTTGGACTCGTGGTGCCTATGTACATCACCAAAGACTGATGTTACTCAGCCTAATTCACCTTATTCTACCTGCTGTCTTTTGTCTGACTTACATTAACTCATGTGTCTGTTTGTTTGTGTGTTTCAGGCCTGCGTGTGTGGACCGTAAACCCGCCGAGCTCAGCACACTCAGCGACGGATACCAAATACGGATTTAACTCTGACACATCGCCTTCTGACGACACGACTCTGCACCGGGACAGAACCGCTGGAACGCTGAACGGAAAACACTTTTACATCCGAAAAAAACTCCAACGACAACGGCACAAACAGAAACGCAGAACAGCACAACGTAGGATTATTCTCTTTCACTTTGGAGATTTATCGATTCAAAGCAACGAGAGGATTTGAAACAGTCGACGGAAAGAAGAGAAGCGCTCTGGTTGAGTAATAACTTTCTGGGGTTTTTAATGTATTTTCGAGCCGTTTAGAACTTTACAAATTCATATTTTTCTTCTTAAATGGTTTTCAAAGTCAGTTTCATAAACACAGACGAAACAGGTTGTCATTTACTCTCATTTAACACAAAAATAGTGCAATTTCAAAAGGCAAACGCTGATGTTTTACCAGATTCATACACTTCACTGATTTAAATCACAGGCGTAGTAGCACGTTTGTGTCCTAGACTTTATATTACTGTTCAGTGTATATAATGCATTTACCGCCTTTTTAACTTGACAGGACGCATCTTTTCCAAAAACTGAATATTCTTGCTTCAGCTCACTTAAACTCAGACCGTTCCACAGTCTTCTTTTATCAGCCTCTGTCCACAGTATTAGTCCACAGTAGGTTGTGTTCACGTGACGTCACAACAGTTATATTTAACACAGATGTTTGGCAGCTGAAGGGATCTTTTGTTTAAATTACATTTTTAGTTGTAATGTACAGAAGTTCAGTACGGCAATCTCTATTTCTTTATTTATTTTTTTCAGTTGTATCATATTTCATGATAACTATCAGGTTATAACTTGATACTATCAGGATATTAAAAAAAAGTTTTGGGAAAAAAATTATCATGTAGTAACGTAATACAAATAATTGTTATTCTTTTTTATTTATCAGGTAAAAAAGTGATCAGGTAATTACTTGATCATTTTTCTCTTTGCTTTTTTTTTTGTATCATGTTTTTACCTGATAATCCATCCATCCATTTTCTTCTGCTTTAACAGTCTGAGCAGAGAGGCCCAGACTTCCCTGTCCACACACACTTCCAGCTCCTCCGGTGGAATCCCAAAGCGTTCCCGGGACAGTCCAGAGACATAGTCCCTCCATTCTCCATCTGTCAATCTCACACTCCATTCTTCCCTCAGAACAAGACCCCAGTATCTGGGGGTCTTGTTCATTGTTTTTATATTAGTATCGCATTAGTACATTTTCCCTTCAACGTTCACCTGATAAATATCATGAAATTCTGTGATACAACTGAGACTGGCAGCACTGAGCTTCCGTATCTTTGCAAAAACTGAACTGGTCTAGACACTTAAATGTGTGAAATGTCCTTATATATTTAAAGACAAAGTTCAGTGTATTTAATCAGTTAAAACATATCTGTCACTCACCAACATCTGGACTTACAACATCCTCACATTCTACCACGTGAACACAACCTATGATCAGCTCACGTTTCATCTGAATGTGTCGCTGCTTCGATTGTTTCCTGAATGTGACTGAAGCTGTTTTGTGTCCGAAAAAAAACAACCAACCGTCTATGCACGAAACCAGGACTGAGACCACGATCCAAGTCTTCCGTTTTCAGTCTGGAGCATCGTATTTGACGGATTTACAAAACGGACAAAGAAAAACGTTGGATTTTCTTGACGCCGACACAAACTCTGAGTCTGCGTCTGATGTAGCAACACAACAAAAACACAACAAAATGCAGCGTTTTTCCAGGATTTAACTGACTTTTGTGACTTTTGTTTGATTTGAATGTTAAATATATTCAGATTGTAACGTTACTTTGCCTTGTTCGTGCTGAAAACTGGCACAGATATGTTTTAAATCACATTATAAGTGTTTTAACGACTGAACGAGACGGTTTTACGATTGTCTGCTTTTGTTTTTTAATAATATGTTTGATTGTGTTTTTTATGGTTTTATTTAAACTCTACGACGTCGAGGTTTTTGGCGTTTTTCGGTGCGTCCGCTGCCTTCTGGAGTCACGACACAAACGTTACGGTTAATGTGAGTTTAGAGGAAGTATCTGAGTATTTCATTCTTATGTTTTCGATGAGGAACAGAAGTTACGGTCGTGTTCTGGCAAAAAGAGAGAAAGACTTTCCTTATTCTAAGACTTGAGCAATCACAAGATGGAATAACTTGTTTTGAAATGTGGATATTTGTGGTACTTTCACTACAACTGAAGTCAACAGAGGCATACAGTCAATTCATTTGTTTATAAATTTGAGATTAATTCTGTTAAAGGACACGTGTTCTGTGAATGTTCTGGTACAACTCTCAGAACAGATCTAACCAAGTTTCCATGAGCCTGGGTCCCTCAGACCGGTTCACTTTAGACCGGTTTGGGCCGCTTATGTTAATGATGGTGAGTGTTTCTACTGCAGGTCCAGGCTCCTGAAAGTCTGCTAAGTCACTCACACATTACACATGCTTTCTTAAAATAACTACTGTAATTTCTGCCCTATTGAGCGCACCTGAATATGAGCCTCACCCACTAGATTTAAGTAAGAAAAATGATAAAGTACATATATAGGCCGCACTTGTTAACAGTAAGTCTATGAGAATCTATAATTTTGCTGTACTGCCGTATAAGCCGCATTGTTCTAAGCTCAAGAAAAAAGTAGCGGCTTATAATCCAGAAATTACGGTAATAAGAAAATTTACCTAAATTATACTTTTTCTTCTTGGCCTCAGTCTGTGGTTTGACTCAAGGGTGAACAAGAAACTATCGTCACTTTATAATTTATTTAACTTTTTTTGCAAAGTCTCTGCGACGCTATACTGCATTTAATCCCGTTTTATTCGATGCTTTGAAGCTGGATTATGTTGGACACATTATGTACAGGATTTATATGTATTTTTTTTTACAGTGTTTTGCCTCGACAAACAGGAAACAGCTGATGCTAATGCGCTAGCTTTGCTTTGTTAAGTGCATCAGAGCAACAAATAAAGTTTTCATCAGTGGAAATGCGTCGGTTTCAAGGATCAAGTCGGCGTTTGGTGAGGATTATTTCAAGTTACAATCTGCTATTTTCTGTCTGGTTTTGGCCTGAGTCTGTGTTTTCTCTTGTCCAATCATCGAGCCTAAAGGAGAGACCGCTGTGAGGTCTGCTCCATGGTCCAGGCTAAAGGCAGGACCAAAAGCGGCTCGCTTTGGACCCAGCGAGCAAGGCAGTACAGGTCGCTTTGCCCAGTGGAAACACCGTAGGACCGTACCGCCCCGACCCGAGCCTGTGGAAACAGAGCTATACCTTTCCCAAATTCTTAAAAGGAACCCCAGGAATTTTTTAATGTTTGTTTTCGAGTTTTCCTTATATCATCAAAGATATAAATACACACGAAAATAATCTGAAAAATCTACCGTTTTATTAAACTTTTAAGAAATATATTTTCACGGAAGACGCCATCATTGTTTACAACACAGTGCATTATGGGTAGTATGACGTCGAATCGTGTAACTACGAGGAAAGTTATGAAAGCTTACCACATTCTCCTTGTTTTCTCCCGAGACCAAATCACAACCAAAACAACACAATGTACCATTTTACAAAAACTACTGACGCTACTGTTAACCAGATCAACGGCAACTGTTGCAGCTGTTGCGTGCGTCTCACGACTGACGCTCACTGCGCCAGTGCGCCACACGATTCGGCGTCATCACCTCAAGATGGCGGCGCCCGTAATATCAGGAAGTTGTTGTAAACATGACAATTTTACGTCAAACGGCGAATATTTGTTTACTTTAAGTTCTACTTTTTAGTAAGTATACCTACGCGAAGTATTTTCGATCTATTTATGTAAATATTCGGGTTCCTTTTAAGCTTAAAGGGGCACTATGTAAGACAAACAAACAAACAAAGTGATTTCCACTTTTGAACACCAGAGGGAGCCTTTCACATGCATTTTGCCTATTTACCATGCTGACATCTAGCGTCAATAATCCACATTCCGGCCCGTAATAAAACATTTCAAATACGTATAAATGTATCACAATTGATGTGGATTGGTTAACAGTGCTCTCTTAAGTATTCATGTTGTAAAGAATAAATATGATTTAAATGTTTGTGGACTATAAGTGATAATTAAAATTCCTCTCAATCTTACACAGTACAGCCCCTTTAAAGGGTTGATTTTTGCATCCTTAAAAATATAAACAAACAGAAATCAGTCACAACAAACTTGAGATGCATAATTCATGTAGTTTGACTTCCGCAAATAAGAATTCTTTAATTGCAAGCGGACATAAATCTGTTAAATTTATTATTGCAACATTTTTTTATTAAAAAAAAAAAATTAAAAAAACCAAACACTACAATGAAAGCAGAACACGTGTCCTTTAACTGATCTAAATCCACTTTTTCTTTCTTTGGAGGTGAAAATGGCCAGAGCCAAAGAGACGACGACAATTCAACAGAACAATCACGTTTGTCATTGTTTTTTCAGACGTTTCAGTGACTTTAACTCTTCATGTTTGTTTTTCTGAACGCTGTGATACTGGACTCAAACATCCGACGTGTCTGAGGTGTTTTTTTATGGTTTTGTGGAATTGAATCAGTGGAGGAAATGTTACGTGAAAAAGACAAAATGTTGAAGCGACTTTAATAAATCTGATCATGTTTCTACATTTGTCTCTGTTTTTCTCATTTTGTTCAAAAACGTTTAAACGACGACGACTTAAAGATGAACTGACTCTTCATCTGTGTCTGTCATTCAGTCTCTCTTCCTCTCTTTTATCTCTCCTTCTCATTCAAGCTGTCACTCGTTCACTCTCTCTCTCTGTCCTCTCACCCCCTTCTCTCTCTCTCTTCTCCCCCTTCCTCTGTCCTTTTCTCTTTCTCTTCTCTCTCCTTCTCCCCACTCTCTATCTTGTCTTATCTTTTTCTCTATCCCTCTCTTCTCTCCACTTTCTTCTCCTTTCCTCTCCATCACTCTTCCTTTTCTCACTCTCCTCTCCCTC
>CM076405.1:1535194-1576379 GCA_038363315.1 Mugilogobius chulae | reverse complement strand
TCTCCTCCCTCTCTTCTCTCTCTCTCTCTCTTTTTCTCTCCTTCTCTTTTCTCTCTCCTCTCTTTTCTCTCCTCCTCCTCTTTCTCTCCCCCCCCTCTCACTCTTCTCTCTCCCTTCTCTCTCCCTCTCTCTCTCTTTCCCTCTCTTGTGATGTCCACTTATTTTGACTTATTCAGTGTCATAAAGTCCATGTAAAAGATGGCTGCCGGAGCTTGCTGCTTCAGGTTACCATGGCTACGCTCTCTCTAGTCATTATAATAACTCGCTGATTAACAGATCTTTGAGTAAAAACCTTCACGTTCTCGTTCAGTTTGTGCAGGAGGAGAGAATAACTACGACCGCTTCAATTCTCAGTTTATTACTTCAAACAAATCTGTCAAACAACTGTAAAAATAAAACTTCTGCGTTCACAATTTAAGGTTAAGAATATTTACAAAAGTCCCATTTGTTTTGTTAATTATAATGACACAGAAAACAGTTAAAATGATTGGCACAAACTCAAAACTAAAACCATCAGAAGAAACAGTCTTGAACATTTTCTGTGACCTTTATCAAGTATCAATGTTAAACTAAATGTAAGTCGGTCACTTCTCTTTGAAATGCTGTTTAGTGATTTTATTTTATTATTATTTAATAACTAAAGCTTCATTGTAAACCAGAGCTGTCCAGACTTTTCATCAGTGACTTATAACAATTATTCTCTTATTGCGTTTTGTCCATTTATTTAGGAAGAACTAATCGTATGATTGTTGTAATTGGATATAAACTTGTACCTGACAGTTTCTAATAGCTCCATCATTTATTGTACGCTCATTGTTTTCTGCCAAACCTGTAATAATAAATGTCATTGTTAATCCAGGTTGAAATCATGGATGTATTATATTATCTGGATTAGACTCCGCCCCCTCTTTCCCGGTGCGAGTGGCGATGTGGTTGGGCCCAAGAAAAATTTCCCCATAGACCGGCAATGCATTTTCGGCACTTCAAACTGCTATTGCTCCGCGGACACGGCTCCTACAGCTTTAACTAAAGCTACGGTCACAATGACCCGTACGACCTGCTACGACCTCGCTTCCTACGTCATTCTTGAGGCGTTGTTACGAAAAAACAGCGCTCGCAGCTCGTTCGTAAGTTCGTAGACAGGTCGATGGTCTTGTTGAAGATTTTCTACGACCAGTCTACGAACGCAGAGACTAAAGCCTGTGCAATGTGCCTGTGCGGGAGGGGTACAAGGGATCTGTATGAAAGCCCACGGGCCTGGAGCACGCGACGGAAACGCAGCTTTAAACACGGCCAGACAGAACAAGGAGCGCGCGGGGAAAACGCAAATCGCCTGGAGATGGACACAACCACGGGGAGGACATCTGTAACAGATGTACACATTTGGACAACTTCTGCTCGCTGGCGGTGGAATATTGTTTTGGCTTCAAACTTTTTTATATGAACACAATGATGTCAGTGGATAAGTCTTCAGCATCCGTCTTCACTTCGGAAGTTTTGGCGTCTCCTCTGCAATACGCAGGTAAGAAACAAAACGGTTTTGATGTTTTTACGGATGTTTGACTTTGTGAGTTTGTTGTGTTTCGAGTTGAGAGACAAACGATCAGAACAGTTTTCAGACAAAGCCACACAGAATATACATGGCTATTCATAAGCATATTTGTGTTTTGCTGGTGTGCAATTAGGTTATTTCTATTCTGGTACGGTTTACGAAAGGTTGAATAGCTAGAAACACCTTGATAAAGGCTTGAGTTGGACGCAGGGACATCGCGCAGCTCCCGTGCGATACAAAATAGATGTAGGATTACCGTAAAGACGCATTAAGCAAGCTTTGGGACACACGCAAGGATGCCGTAGGGC
Organism: Mugilogobius chulae; assembly: GCA_038363315.1. Classification (NCBI taxonomy): domain Eukaryota; kingdom Metazoa; phylum Chordata; class Actinopteri; order Gobiiformes; family Gobiidae; genus Mugilogobius; species Mugilogobius chulae. The sequence continues at coordinate 1,574,519 of CM076405.1, read as the reverse complement.
TTCATTTCCCCAAGAATGTCGTAAGTTGTTGGTGAGAGCTGAAAGTCTGTCGTAAGAAGACTGTAGGACAGAGGTTCTCAAAGGGGGTGCCGCGGCACCCTGGGGTGCCGTGACGTGAGTCCAGGGGTGCCGCGGGAAATTGTTGAGTCTGATAGAATTTTTCAAATAAAGGCTTTCGAATAGGCCAGCAGCAGTGAAACCCAGAGCGCTCTCTTTACCTCACTCATTTACGTTCCAACAGCGTTTCTTTTTCCTCTCTCCCATCCTCACTTTAGAGAAGCTGTGTGTGTCTGTGTCATATCAGAGCTTATTAGCAGCAGAACGTGGCTTTAAAGAAGAACTTAGAGAAGTTTGCCACATCCAGCGATATTCTACGAAACTAGAGCTTCGTTTTGATGCTTCATTTGTTTAAATCTGCCTTATATCCGCGGAGAAAAGGTCTGAAACAAATAGTGAAATAAAACATACGGATTAGAAACTCGATGCGGCGCGTAACGGCGCATCGCGGAAATCATCAAAGTGATCTTTGGAGCTTTTACATTTGCAAAACAGAAGTCCTGTCCTGACAAAAGTTTGTGGAACAGCAGCTTTTCCTCCGCTCTGATCACACAGGACAGTCTCGTCACACTGAAGCTTCTGAACGCTGGTCTACAGGGGCGGAGCTAGATTGGGGCCCCATGAGAGCTTCTGATTTTAAAATGATTTTAAAACATGCTTTATACCTTTTTAATAATAATAAAATTACATCATGCGTTAGGAAAAAATAATTTTAAATATTTCAGAATACAGAATATGGCATTGAATTTAAAACAATTTTCCTGTGGTGTTTGGTGGAGGTTTTTATTGTGAATTTCGATGAAATCTAAATAAGCTGTTCACGTTTTAAAAAGGTAAAAAAAATACCCTATTTAAAGTTTAAAAAATATGTAAAATTGTCAGGGGTGCCTCGGCTTAGGGCAAGAACGCTTAGGGGTGCCCCAGTGCTGAAAAGTTTGAGAACCTCTGCTGTAGGAAACAGTTTCCACTCCACGAGTCAACGTACGAACTCCAGATTTCGTACGACCTGTAAGATTCGTACGGGTCACTGTGACTGTGACTGTAGCTTAAGGTTTCTTTTTGAAGGTATTTCTCTCTAGTTTCACTACATAACCAATTTTTCGATGCCCCAAATGCTTAAACAGTGTTTAGCCTAGCTTACCGCTCTGCCCCCGCTCAGGCCACCATCGCTCTGATTGGTCAGAACCGATCACACTGTCACTTTTCTGACGTCACGGTAGTAGGAGGCGCTAGCCCGCATTCAGGAAAGAGCGCGGAAGTAAAAATCTTTTTCGGCATCAATGCGCCACTGAGCAGAAGCCATTGAAAACAACGGGCCGCCATCTTGGACTCATCTTCCAGTTCTAATTATGGTTGAAATACATGGAGCTGATGTTGTGATGTCATGTTTAACCAAAGTTTGTGCAGACGTTTCCAGATTTGCACTTTTCAAATTTGATATGATTTGAAATGTAAACACACGAGTTAAGTCAAGTCAAAGTTTGGACATCTCTGTTTAAAACCTCAGAATGTTTGTGTTGGGACTTTATTTTGTTTTAATAACATCTGGTCAAAAATAACTCCACACTTTGATATGTGTTCATCTAAATTATTGCTCATTAATCACCAAAAACAAACTCCAAACATTGGTACTGATCTTTAATAGTGTTCCATATTTGGGCGTCGTCTGTTACAGTTCAGTGATGTCATTTCCTCCTCGCAGCTTCAAAACTGTGCCGTGATTGGTCGAAGCGCGTCACACAGAAATCAGTCCAACAGTGAGACGAGCTTCTGCCGTCGCCGTGGGAGACCAGGGGGCGCAGCTGTTGCCGTGGGAGACCGGGGGGGTGTGGCCAACCGTCGGCATGGTCACCGCCTGAGCCTGAAGCGGGCGAGCAGCGGCAGGTGGTCCGAGGAGTGGTTGTGATTGGGCAGACCGTTCACCTGCTCCAGCTCCGAGCGGCCGACCAATGAGAGCCTCCCGAGCAGCTGCAGGCCACGCCCACCAGGAAGTGACGACGAGGAGGAGGAGGAGGAAGAGGAGGGGCCGACAGGTGAGTCTGTGAGGAGAGAACAGGATTAGACGATTAATCTCAATACTTTAACTGCTTGGTTGTTAGGCTTGTAAAGTTGTGAACATTGAGTTATCATAATGACTGGAGAGAGCGTAGCCATGGTAACCTAGAGCAAAAAATGTCAAGTTCCGGCAGCCATCTTGTGTAGGGAGAGTCTACTAAAGATCTAAAGACAAACTAGTAAGAAGAGTCATTCTCCAATCAGAGTCAAAGCCGGATTGGACTCAAAAGTTGAGGTGCACAGGCTCAGAACTAGGGCTGCTGCTAATGATCATTTAGTTATTGATTATTCTTTAATTTTTTGATGAATCAGTTAGTTCAATTACTTTTTATGGCTTTTTATGCCTTAATATGGCATAATATGGTGTATTTGTGTTGATTTTTATTAGTTAAGTGTAAAACAAATATATTTTGTTTGTTTATTATTGAATGAAGGGACAATGCATTTCAAGAACAGAGGCATGGGGAACAAATCCCACACCTGTAAATAGGCAGAATTATAGTCAGTGCTAATATTCATCCTTTGTCCCTTTTGACTTCAGAACATTGTTACTTAAGTTGTCAAGTCACAACCTTCATAATAATGCTCAAAAAACTAAATTTGTTTGAGTATTGAATGCAAATAATACCCAAAAAGTATTAAAATTCTAACAGTATAAGGCTATAAAGGCTATGAAGCTCAACAGTGACCGCCCACTTCCTGGTTTCAAAATCTCGGACCCCATGTTAAAGTGCCATAGGGGATAAGATAGAAACTTATATTAGAAGTTTGGAAACGTCCTCGGGGCTAAGCTGATGTGAGTCACGAGCATAAGACCTACATTTGTGGTTAAAACTCGTTTTTTCAGTTTTATAAATTACTAAGTTATTATGACATTTTGCCAAATTTTAGGTTCTAGATGTGCTTTTTAGACTGAAAACAACCACGCTGTGGATCTGAGTTAGCACATAGATATGAGTTAGCCCGCGATATGTCTGTAAACTCTTATTATTTGAATTTTTCAAAAGCCTATGGCACTTTAACATGGGGCAAAATACTTCCAGAACCAGGACAGTCTTCCACCGTTGAGCTCCATTGTTTTAGGTTTATAAACGGGGTTTCAAACAGACACACAGTGCAACAGGCTGTAACAGAGAAGCACTACGAGTCGAGGAGCGTGTGTGCGCACAAACGAAGCGTCTCTGCGCAGAGAGATGAAGCTCCCTGGTGCCTTGACCACACTGTCAAAGCGTTTTTTACAAAACGATGTACACATTCTAGTTTCACTATGTGCAAGGCACTTTTTTGTTGTAAACATGTTAACTTCATTGTTGGAATGTGCAGTGGACAGGAGTTGTGAGCTGCTCAGTTACATTTGTCCACAGGGTATATGCAGGGATCTAAAGTGAAATTTAAGACCTTTTTAAGACTTTTTAATACCTATAAAAACAAAAATTAAGACTCCATCGCAACCGTCGCAAGTAATTTTTGTGTGGTAAATAATTAAAAACGGCTATTCTTGTGAGTCATGAGAGACAAACTAGAAACTATAGTTAACAGTCCTTCCAAACTTGTACATCAAACAAGTATTATTTAGGCAGATTAAAGACAAATAATATTTGTAATTGCTATTGACCTGCTTGTCTCTTTGAATCTTAGTTTAATGTCAAACTGTTTGTTTGGTATTATCTTGTCTATTTATTAAAGCAGGGGTTTCAAACATTTCAGCCCGGGACCCCCCAAAGAACCGTGCAACCAACTCGTGACCCCACAGCAAAAATTATATACTTTTGTAATAATTTTAAGTTACAAAACCATTTCAATTAGGCTTAATTGTGTTTATTTGTATAGTTTCTCTATATAACCCCAATTCCCTTAAAAAACTGATTAAAAGTCATAATTGTAAAATTGTAAAATTTAGAAATAATCTCGCGACCCCCAGATTTTGCTTCGCGACCCCCGAGGGGTCCCGCTCCCACTTTGGGAACCACATGTGTTTTGTTGCTCAAAACCAGCTAAATAAAACCATCAATTCTAAGTATGAGCAGGCTCACTTTTCCACAGATCTGACTTGTGATCTGGCCTGGTGGCATCATCTGCCAGACTCCAAGCAGATACAGTTATACTACTCACTAAAGAAGTTACACTGCTCCTTTAACGTTACTGCCCTATCACAAGCTCTGAATGATGAACAAGGAGGAGATGAAGCATAAATACAAAACATCAAAAGAAATTGAATAGGCTTTTTAATTTAAAATAGATCTAATATTATCAGCTCATTTGATCTAAACTTGATCTAAATCTTTAAAGACAGTGTTTTAGTGCTACCAAGCCCTTTTGAAAACAGCTGTATTGTGAATATTTAGCGACCACATGTGTCGTTTATGTTTTGTGAAAGTGATCCTTTAAGTACATCGTGAGACGGTGATCTTGGTTCTATAGTTGGGTTTCAAGCGCGCAGCGCGGAAACGTATCCAATGAGTCTATTTGCTACAGGCACGCAGACAATGACGCACAACTAACCAGCGCATGTTCCACACAGGTTTACGCACATGCAAGTAAACACAAAGATCGTGTGTGGGATTTGCCATAGAAGCTGCAGGGCACTTCTCTTTATCTCCGTCTCTGCGCTGGTCTTGTATCAGAGCCAAAGAGTTGGTTGTGGACATGTTTTGCTAAACTTTCACCACGCTTTACCATTTATGCAAATGTCACATATTCGGAGTTGCAATGCATACACAAGACATTTCAGGCCGCCCTAGCGCTAAAATGCAGCTCCACAAAGCAAACGACAAAGTAGAGCCCGTTTACACATGTAGGCTAAATATGAAGGCTTTTACGTTACCTGATGAAGCAGATGTGGAATGCACGAGCACGTAGCCTGCCTCATTATTCCGTGTAAAAAGTTTGTACAAATTCTCCACTCTTCACGTTTGCGAACAATCCAATACAATATTTTCCATAAAAGTGCTTGAATGCTGCTGCTGAGGGTTTGTTGCTGACGCCTGGCTCTGATCCAACTCGCTCGCGCTTTGGTTGTTGAAGTTAAAGTTTTGCGGTTTATTTCCAGCATCTTGAGATACTCGCTAGATCCCGTAACGTAAAGACACACGGTATATTCCTTGTGCGCTCCGGGTCTTTGGTGGTCCACCTGTCCAAAATGTAGGCCCACGCTCCTCCTCGCCCTCCTCCGACCTGCAGCTGTCACAGAGCGGCGTCTGACTGCAGCACCGAGGTTAACTTATTTATTTTGCCTATTTCACGCACTGAACATTTTATCAAACAAAGACGAATTATCAAGATCTATTTGATAGATTGCTTTGCAAAAAATGAAGACTCCCAAATTGGAATTAAGACTTTTTAATACTTTTTAAGGGCCTTAATTTTGGCAAATTTCATTTATCAACTTTTAAGACTTTTTAAGACCCCGCGGACACCCTGGTCCAGTCTGTTTACATGAGTCTGAAATCAGACTACAATCGGTCGGGACCACATGCACCAATTGGTGGGTTTCACGTGACATCACAACATTAGACTGGCCAATGTTATTTCAATGAGGTGGAGGGCAGGTAAAATTAATATTGTTTAAATGCAGTTTATTTTTGCAATGCAAACCAGTAATGTGTCTAGTCATCCTAGAAATCAACACTTTTTAAATTAGCTAAATCATTTTTGAATTATTCCATGGCAAAGTCCAATGTTATTAATAGGAAAAAGTGCCTCTTGCCCTCCACCTGGCTTGTAACTGCCAAGAATTCTAGAATGTGAAACCCACCTATTGGTTTTCCGAAAACCAGTTTACAGCTCCTCAAAAGGTCTGCCCGGGTTTACATGAGCTTTGGAGAACTGGTTTAAATCAGACCAGGCTGGTTAAACGCCTTGAGCCTCTGTCTTTGTGTCAGACTGAAGCTCCAGGGCGTCGCTCTGTCTCTAAACCTGTGAATACTGTAGGCGTGTCCATTATAAATACTCTCAGCAGGACTTCAGACGCAGGTGAGGCCTCATAGCTCAGTGGTTAGAGCACTGGTCTTGTAAACCAGGGGTCGCGAGTTCAATTCTCGCTGGGGCCTGGACACTTTTACATTTAGAGCTGAAGAAATCAACCTTTTGTCAGAGAGAGAACCTTTTTGAGATCATTACAGACAAAACAGACTGAAGACTGGAGAGAGAGAGTTCTGTTGTTGTGGCAGTTCTGATTAAATATATGTAAAAACAAGGCTGTATAATTCATAAATTAAAGAGGTATTTAACCTAAGATTATATGTTTATGATTCTAATAATTAGAGCTGCAAGAAAATGTAATTGCAATTTTTCTGTTTGATATTTAGCTTTCGATTTGATTTACAAAATGTATTAATGAGTCATTATAATATTATTACAATAACTCATTGAGCCTGCTGCTGGCGGTGTTACCATGGTAACTCCAATGGAAGACGTGGTCATGTGATCAGATCGTCGGAACTCGTTGCCATGGAAGTTCAAAGAGTCAAAGCTTTGTGATGTCACATAGAATGATGTCACCAAGCCAGAGTTTTGTCGTCTGCTCATTCACGTTCAGACGGTCGGACTGGAAACACACACCAGAGCTGCCAGAGACCGACCAGCTCCAACAGCAGACACAAGGTAAGACTAAGGTAAGTTATTATTGTTATTGCAACACATATATTTATTTCATTGTCTTTAGATTGTATAACTTAAAAACATGAGTCGATACTTGAGAAGTTCTGGACCCAGACCAGAGGAACAGGACGAAGTGACAGAGACAGAAATGACTGAGACTGAGACAGAAATGACTGAGACTGAGACACAGGTTGTAGTTTACTCTCCTCTCAATCACATTATTCCCAGAATACATGTAGAACAAATCCGGCCAATGATCGTATCCTTCTGGGAGCGAGCAGGTACTACAGACCTGACACGCCAGGAATCCCGGGAGACATTGGCTCAGATGTTCTTGGAGGTGATCGCTACCATCTCCAACATTATTCTGGAAGCGTTCAGAAACATGGTTCTGGAGGGAAGAGCGAGAGAGAGGCCTCTGCAGGTGTCTCAGGAGGTCGTCAGCAGAGCTGTGTGTCCCAGCCTCTGTGAAAGTTTTAAGGCAGCGCTGGGCTCCACTCACAAGTCCATTACCACCATTTTAAAAGTGCTGAGCGAGGAAGTCACCAGCCACATCAACTCTGCCCTGGGCCGCAGTAAAGTGAAAGACGGCCGTCTTGTGGTGCCCAGGGAAAACGATTACAGACTTCCCAAAACTCAAATGAAAGTCTTGGTGAGCCAAGCCAGAACCATGCTACGCTCCTTCAAAGACACCGTGAAGCAGGGCTGTGGAAGCTGTGTTGTCTCTCAGCAGTCTTCACCAGCTGAGCAGGAGGAGGAGACTTTTACCAGCCCAAAGAGCGACACCATGTCCACAGAACCAGCACTTCTGTGTCAGGACAAACCACCTTCTTCACACAGCACATCCACAATTGAAAAGATGGAGGAGAAAACCTTCAGCAAAACCAGAAAAATGAGAGAATTGCTCTCTAGAAGTGGCCTGTGTAGCTGTGGCTCAGCACAGCAGGCATCAACGGACGAAGAAGACACCAAAGAGTCCATAGTCACAACACTTAGAACCAGACGAGGTCTGTGTGTGTGTGGTGTCTCTTCAAGCTCTTCCTCTCAAAGCCTCACTCCAGGCTCCAGGTGGTCAGTGTTAAAGACCAGAACCTCCAGCCCCGACCTTGAAGATGCCACTGCAGAGATGAGGCACGTCCTACTCACCGAGGCCATGAAACTGAGCGGAGAGGACGAGACCAGCCTCAGTAACGACAGTCTCCAAACTGCGTCTGACATCATTTACTCCCTGTCCGAAGATTCATCCGACATGAATCAGGACAGTTCACCCAAACGCACGTCCTGTTTGACCAGAGTGTCCAACAGAATCAAAGCGTTCTTCACATTGTGCTACGCTAAATCTGCCCTCCGTAGTTTGCTGCACCGCCTGGGCTGCCATGCTTGTGGTGGAGCTGTCGTGTCTGAGGAGGAGGTGATGGAGGAGGTGTCTCCTCTCCTGATGGAGCTGGTTTCTAAACAGGGCGATGTGTACCAAACACTGCCCCAGAGCATCAGCAGTGGAGAGTTCAGCCAGCTGAGTGAGCGGCTGTCTGACATCATTTCTAGCAGCTTGACTCTATCACAAAGCCGGCCACAGTTCAGGCACAGAGTCGTCTCAGAGGTGCAGAACTTTATGGGTCTTCTCTCAAACTGGCTGCACACGCAGAGTCGACTGCCAGATCAACAAAACCCAGTCCAAAGAGTCCTGGGAACCATCCGCAGACTGGCCTTTAGCATGTCCAGTTCTCTCGAGAACACTTCGAGCACATTGACGTATGAAATGACGGAGAACACCGTCAGCAAGAACATGAAACTCAGAGAATTGCTCTCTAGAAGTGGCCTGTGTAGCTGTGGCTCAGCACAGCAGGCATCAACGGACGAAGAAGACACCAAAGAGTCCATAGTCACAACACTTAGAACCAGACGAGGTCCGTGTGTGTGTGGTGTCTCTTCAAGCTCTTCCTCTCAAAGCCTCACTCCAGGCTCCAGGTGGTCAGTGTTAAAGACCAGAACCTCCAGCCCCGACCTTGAAGATGCCACTGCAGAGATGAGGCACGTCCTACTCACCGAGGCCATGAAACTGAGCGGAGAGGACGAGACCAGCCTCAGTAACGACAGTTTCCAAACTGCGTCTGACATCATTTACTCCCTGTCCGAAGATTCATCCGACATGAATCAGGACAGTTCGCCCAAACGCACGTCCTGTTTGACCAGAGTGTCCAACAGAATCAAAGCGTTCTTCACATTGTGCTACGCTAAATCCGCCCTCCGTAGTTTGCTGCACCGCCTGGGCTGCCATGCTTGTGGTGGAGCTGTCGTGTCTGAGGAGGAGGTGATGGAGGAGGTGTCTCCTCTCCTGATGGAGCTGGTTTCTAAACGGGGCGATGTGTACCAAACACTGCCCCAGAGCATCAGTAGTGGAGAGTTCAGCCAGCTGAGTGAGCGGCTGTCTGACATCATTTCTAGCAGCTTGACTCTATCACAAAGCCGGCCACAGTTCAGGCAGAGAGTCGTCTCAGAGGTGCAGAACTTCATGGGTCTTCTCTCAAACTGGCTGCACACGCAGAGTCGACTGCCAGATCAACAAAACCCAGTCCAAAGAGTCCTGGGAACCATCCGCAGACTGGCCTTTCACATGTCCAGTCCTCTCGAGAACACTCCGAGTACACCGAGATACCTGAGCACACCCAGACTCCAGCTCACAAACAGTGAGGAGTCAGTGCCTCCTCAGCTATTGAAGCAACACCATGTGGTGCCTCCACAAGTACCACTCTATATTCAACCTTCTCAGATCCCACATGAGTACGTGAAGCCCACACAGATCAAACCTGTAGCTCCAGCTCCAGAAGTAATTACTGCCCCGACATCAGAGAGTTTGTCCCCCTGCCCGGACTCTGGACCAGGGAGGACCTCAGCGCTCTGGTGTATGAGGTGAACTCCAGGATCTTCCAAAGCAAATGGGACTCTGACATGATCCCACTGTCGCGGGACGTCCTGGCACAGCTGGAGGAAAGAGCATTAGACTGGAATATTCTAGTCAAGCCAAACCAACGCACCTACCAACAAGTGGCCTCAGCTGTCTACAAAGACCTGTGCAAAGAGCTGGGCAGAAAGAAGAGGATTTATTTAAAACATGACGCATGTGCCCAGAAAGATTTCAGCTCCAAAGTCGTGGACGCCATCCACTGGAACCTGACGGCGCCCCCAAAAAAGAGATCTACTCTGGGCTCTTTCCTACACTCACTGTGCTGCGTTTTCTGCAAGCGGCAGTGAAGCAGAGGACCAACCTCTGCACCAAAACCCCCTAACCTCCACCCCCCTACCACCACCCCTACACCCCCCAACACCCCCTAACCCCACCCCAACCCAACCTACAACCCCCACCCCCCAACACCCCCCCAACACCACCTAACCCCGCCCCAACCCCCAACACCACCTAACACCCCCCCCCAACACCCCCCCCCCCCAACACCCCCCAACACCACCTAACCCCACCCCAACCCCAATAACCCCCACCACCACCTAACAAACCCCCATCACCACCCCCAACACCCCCCCCCAACACCACCTAACCTACACCCCCCCACCACCACCTAACCCGCCCCAACCCCCAACACCCACCCTACTAACCTACACCCCCTTAACAACCCTCCAACACCCTCTTCCACCCTCTAACTCTCCCCAACCCACATCCTATCCCACACCAGCAGCAGCTCCTCTCACCTGCTGCAGTAGCAGCTTTAGCACAGGAGACAGCAGCAGCCCACAACCCCCTCGCCCCATAACCCCCTAAACCCCTGAACACAGCCCAGTCTTCAGGCTGACGGTGCCTCACTAGAGGCCTGAGCAGAGACACAGGAGGCCTCATGGACCTGCTGGGTCTCTGACCTGGTCTGAGACTGAGCTGTGAGCTCCTCAGCACTGAGCTGCAGGCTTAGTGAGGAGGAGCCGACAGGAGCAGACAGGAGTAGACAGGAGCCAACAGGAGCAGACAGGAGCAGACAGGAGCAGACAGGAGCCGACAGGAGCAGACAGGAGCAGACAGGAGCAGACAGGAGCAGACAGGAGCCGACAGGAGCAGACAGGAGCCGACATAAGGAGGTATTTTTAGGTATTTCATGAATGCTGTTGACCTCAAAAGTCAACAAAATGTTTGATGTTATATGTGTAATGTATGTATATGTGCAATAAAGATCAGTTTGATCACATTCAATGTTTGTCGTACCTTTTATTTAGTTATTCAGTGCATGATGCAATCTGAAGTAAATAAAAATAATAAAATAGATTTTACATTTTCACTCGTACAGAGGCTGAGTCGCTCTCACTGTTCATCACAAACTCTGGTTCTATTCCCAAGTCCACGATGAACAGAGACACTTTGGAAAGTTTAGACTGAAGTAGTGAATACAGTCACTGTGTTCAAATTAAAGGTGGAGCAGCTGATTTCAGGTTTAAATCTGAATACTTCCTCTTGTAAATCCTTCAACACACGGTTAATACCAACATGTATTCTTTTGTTTGCAATTATGGATTTAAAAACAAAGTAAAGTGAAACTAGAGAGGAACACCCAAGCTCAGCCAATCAGAGAGCTGCTTTCAGCTCCTAAGGAGAAATAAAAATCTTTGTTATTGGATTCAGGCAGTACTCAAAGTTTTCATTCTTTTTACAAACTGTTGTATTTACTAAATACTTTTATATAGACACAAAGGCTACTAACCTATAATTAAAAATGTGAATAACTCCAACTTTAACCTATGTTGTAAAACGTGTCTCTCTTGTTCTCCCTCTTCCTCTCTCTCTCTCTCTCTTTATCTGCTGGGTGTTCTGTTGTTGTGGCAGTTCTGCTAAGACGCCAAGACGCTGTCCGGTCTGAACGCACCATTACAGTAACTGGAGTGTAGAGGATGTAGTCGTCATGTCGGTGTTACAGTACCTGGAGTGTAGAGGATGTATCGGTGTTACAGTACCTGGAGTGTAGAGGATGTATCGGTGTTACAGTACCTGGAGTGTAAAGGATGTCGGTGTTACAGTACCTGAAGTGTAGAGGATGTAGTCATGTCGGTGTTACAGTACCTGGAGTGTAGAGGATGTAGTCGTCATGTCGGTGTTACAGTACCTGGAGTGTAGAGGATGTAGTCGTCATGTCGGTGTTACAGTACCTGGAGTGTAGAGGATGTAGTCGTGTCGGTGTTACAGTACCTGGAGTGTAGAGGATGTAGTCGTCATGTCGGTGTTACAGTACCTGGAGTGTAGAGGATGTAGTCGTCATGTCGGTGTTACAGTACCTGGAGTGTAGAGGATGTAGTCATGTCAGTGTTACAGTACCTGGAGTGTAGAGGATGTAGTCATGTCGGTGTTACAGTACCTGGAGTGTAGAGGATGTAGTCATGTCGGTGTTACAGTACCTGGAGTGTAGAGGATGTAGTCGGTGTTACAGTACCTGGAGTGTAGAGGATGTAGTCGTCATGTCGGTGTTACAGTACCTGGAGTGTAGAGGATGTAGTCATGTCGGTGTTACAGTACCTGGAGTGTAGAGGATGTAGTCGTCATGTCGGTGTTACAGTACCTGGAGTGTAGAAGATGTAGTCATGTCAGTGTTACAGTACCTGGAGTGTAGAGGATGTAGTCGACCGTCATGGCGGTTCTGGAGTGACACGTGGTGATCTCGTCTCGTCCGTCTGGGTTCAGTTTGTGGTTGTACGAAGAGCGAAGGTTCAGGTGGTGCTCGATTTTCCACCTGAGATCACAAACACACACGATAACTTTAGAAAATAATCCAAAGAGATCAGTCAAACCAAAAAAACATGAAATTATTTAACATTATTTGTAATTTTGTCTAATTTTTGACTTGTTGTGAAGCAGTCAAGATGGTGTTTTTATAATAATAATCTAATGAAGTGTATTATTTCTGTATTTACCTGTTTAAAATGTCCTCAGTGGTTTTCGAGACCAAATCCTCCACCGTCATGTTTGAAATGCCTCCTTCTACGGCTGAAAACACAAAAGGAGAACTCAAATAAATAAGATTAAAACATGTCTACTTGCTTGTTCGTGTTAAAGGTCTACTGTGTAACTTTTAGCCAAGAATTAGTATCGTTTTTCTTCTCTTGGATGTTTTTGTTGGGCTAAAAATATTATAAAAACGCGTGTCTTTATTGTAAGTCCCTTAAATCAAGTGTTTTGTGTCCTAGATCAGCCTCCTCTCACTTGTTTTCGTGGAAATCTTTTTAACGTATCTGTCAGAGGTTACATTAACTGACAATTTTCCGTCATTTACCAATTGCAGTTTGCTTTGACGGAAATTTTTCGAAAATGGAGCTGCCCTTTTATATATAGTCTACTAATTTAGTGACCTGCATCCCGACAGGACTCGCGCTCTCCCGCTCGCTCAAACAGAGGAAGCAGCGAGGAACAAATGCTGTTTTTAATCCCATTTATGCGCGCTGCTATTTCGTCAAAAAGGCCACTAGACTGACGCTTGCAGAGCACAAGGTGCTGTCGCCTGCGTAAATACGTAACATATGAATCTGTAAACAGGAGGCTGCAGTTTCACCAACCTCACATTAACTACGGAGCGCGGATAAGGCTTCATTCGACAAAACAGCGGGATGGACAGAGTTTTGTCGGTCTGATTTCAAGAGGATTTGTACTTTTGACCAGGATCGCTCGACAGACAAACACTGATGTTTATTCAGATTCATAAACTTAGCGGAAAGTCGCACCTGCAGTTTCCTGGTTTGGTGATAGTCAGCATCGGCTCGCATCAGAGAAACTTTCCCGGAGGAATGAAGGACTGGCTTTTACGCAGGAGAAATGGAAATAACACGTAGAGTTTGGGCAAAATACAGTGTGGATTTGCAGAAAGTGGAGAGAAGTGGAGCTTTGAGCTTCAGTTAAGATGCAGAGCCTGTCACATTAGTCACACTTACATTTTTGAATGTTAAACCGGCAAAATTGTTTTTTGCAAATGCTTTAATGGTGTCTTAGGAAACTATTTATGCAGAGTTCAGTCATTTTTTGTAATACACTTCCGTGCAGTCTCTGTGACAGAAATCAGCTACAAAAACATAAGCAGCAATAAACCTGTGAGCAAAATTATGACAATTTTTTGAGACCTTGTTCGTCACGGTGACGGATTAGAATTAAGTCCAGTATAACCAGTGGTATCTGCGTTATTCCACAGTATGACATTAAATTGGTGTATATTGATGAAGAATATCCAGAGCATTATTTCTGGATATTCAGAACTTTAACTTTGGATTTTTCATCCCAAGAAAAATCATTACAGTGTGACTTGTAATCCTGTAATTATACGGTCAAGTTTTTTTGTTTGGTGACAATTTATGGATTTAAAAGCAGCTCAGAAGATCTTAGAGCTCCACCTGTTAGGTCACACATCTAGGAATTTTTTTGAGGTTCGGAGAGGAGACTTTTTAAACAGGATTTGTTAAATGAAGCTAAAAGCAACTCCAGCTGTCTTTCTGATGCTAAAACAGCTCCAAACAGTTACATTTGCATTGTGTATGATAAAAAAGTCTGTAGATCCAAACCTGTGGGGCTGTTGGAGCTCGTCTCCTCAGTCTTCTGCTCTGGACTCTTCTCCTGGTTCTTCTCCTGGTCCCGGTCCTGGTCCTGGTACTGACAGGAGCTGGAGATTCCCAGACTGTCAGACCAGAGCGGAGAGGAGAGACGACGCATTCCTCCGTGACTCTGCTCCTGCCCAGAAACCTGCAGCCCAGAGGAAACCAGCAGGTCACACACACTGCGTTATGTACATGAGCTCATGTTTTAACAGCACAGTAAAAATATGTGTTACAATCCCAGGAAAGACTTTGGTGGATCTAGAAACTGTCTGAGAAAGTAGGGAGTGTTTCATTCTGTTTCAGAGCCCACTTAATTGCAAATTAAACAGGTCATTGGATTTGTTAGAAAGGAACTAGACTTAGGACTACTAGTGCAGCTAAGTAGAGGGAAAAACATTTGATATAACTTTAAATCAGGGCTATTCAAATGGCGGCCTGGGGGCTAAAATGTGCCTCTCCAGGACTACAGATGGAAATGAGCTGTAAAAGCTAGAATCTGGTACAAGCATCTCTGCCATTGTGCTTAATGCAATTGTACATTACCTTTTACATGCTGCCCACTAAGACGTTTGTTTTGGCCCAGCTTAATAAAACAGACCTTACTCAACCTGTGTAGGTTTGTTATTCAGTACACTAGAAAAATATGTTATTTGCCAGATTCTGTTGGATCATTTAAAAGCAAGGACATTGGCAACAAAATGTGCTTTTTTGCACAATTTTTAAATATAATTTGTTGCTATTGCTGTTGTTGTTTTAAGCTAACGACCGTTGCAAATTTAAGACATTTCAACAAACAAATAATTTCCTTAACAAAGAAACAAAAAAATTATTAAGAACACAATGGTATTGCGTTGAACTGTGAGTCATCCTAAAACTTTCATTCATTCATTCATTCATTTTCTACCGCTTAATCCCGTCAGGGGTCGTGAGTGACTGGAGCCTATCCCAGTAACTTTGTGCCTTAGGCGGGGAACACCCTGGACAGTGGCCAACTCGTCGCAGGGTTAGACAGACAAACATTCACTCTCTCATTCACTCACTCACAGGGAAATTTACAGTGATGCCCAATTAACCTAAACATACATGTTTTTGGAGGTGGGAGGAAACCGGAGTACCCGGAGAAAACCCACGGTGACACGGGGAGAACATGCAAACTCCACCCAGAGAGATCGTGAGATGTTGTTATTGTCCGACCCGGGAGTCGAACCCACGACCTCCTTATTGGGAAGCCAGAGCTCTAACCACTTGGCTACCGTGCACCCTCATCCTAAAACTTGTCAATGAAAAATGTCAGAAGCCTTTATCTGGTTATGTTTTAAGGTTTGATTGTTGTTTTTTATTAATGTAAATGTAATGACTTTTTTATAAGGAACATTATTAGAACAGAGAAAAAGAGAGAACAGTTTCCAGAATAAAGACATTTAAACCCAGCTGTCCCTCACCATGCCGATGGCCATGTTCCGATAGTCCAGGCGTCCCGAGGTCAGAAACCTGTAGAGCGGGCTGCTGGGGGTGGAGTTCAGGTCCCCACACAGCAGCACGGGATTGGACGAGCCGTCGGGGAGGCGGGACGTGCGGTTGAGCTCGGCCAGTAGGATGGCGAGCTGGGCCAGTTTGATGTCTCCGCGGCGAGGGTTGTACAGCAGGTGAGTGTTGGCCACGCAGAAGGACAGGCCGGGTCAGAGGTCGGGCTCAGGCGCACCACCAGGCCCACGTTGTCCCGGTCCAGCAGGGCGTCGCCGCGTCGGTAGAACTCCACCGGATTGGACGAGAGCAGAGAGAGGCGGGACCGTCTGTAGACCACAGCACAGCCGTCCGACTTGAACCCGGTGCGTTTCTTGTAAACGCATTTGTAACCTGAGCAGACAGAGACATAACATTAACTTTTATATAACACACACACATTTGTAACCTGAGCAGACAGAGACATAACATTAACTTTTATATAACACACACGCATTTGTAACCTGAGCAGACACAAATATAAGGTTAACTTTTATTAGAACATACACAGGCTTTTGTTCTCTTCAAAATGATTACTGTTTTTATTTTAAATCATTCAAAAACAGTAGTTTGCAGGAGAAAACAGCTACAATCAGAACAATACAAGATTAATCAAACATGTATAAATCAATCCAAATAAACTGAGGGAACAAAATTAAACATGACTTACAAACTAGACAAATAAATAGAATCTTTTACCCAGAGCCTCCAGAGCAGGTCTGATCTGCTGCTTGTAATGATTCTCCTGAACCTCCTGGAGACACAGAATCTACACAAGAACAAACAAAACAAATGTATTTGTGAAGAACTGAGTTTAAATCTGTGGCACAAAGAAGGAGCTTGTCTCAAACCTTCAAAAACACAGCTTACGTAACATCAAAACAGAACAATACTCAGTGTTTCTATTGACACACTCTGGGCTCAATTCTGCCCCCAGACCTAACGTCTGGTGGGAACTGGGATATTTCCCACTTGAAAAATACCAGTTCCCAGTTCAAAGCGTTCCAACCTAATCAACTCGTATGTAAACATTATGGCTAATGCTAACCTTTAGGCTAAACAAAAGTAATGCTAAATAACCTGTAATCAATGTTTACATTGTTTTTGTGGCAGTTAAACTCATTAGATTAATTTATTGTGGTGATTGTTCATCTTGTATGTGAAGTGGGGCTTCCTCGACCAGGTCCCAGATCACAAGTGGGATTATTTACAAGCTCAAGTGGCTTTGCAGCACATTTTTACAAGTGGGAAGTGGGAAATATCCCAGTTCCCAGTTGCCTGGAACGTACCATTAGTTTTTCTTCTGTTGGCTGCTAGGGGCAGAACCCCGCGCTCCACTCCACGTCGTGTGTTAAAACTGCTTAACGCACAGCTCGTCATTGTGAAGAAGGTTAAGTATTCTTAACGCACAGCAGTTAGCATTGGCATTCTCACTGACCGTGGTATAATAGTGTATAATCTATTTAATAAACTCACGTCAGCCTGGTGCTGCTGGATCTCTCTCTCTCTGTACGTACATGTATATTTGTATATAATATGTTTATTAAACTCACATCGGCCTGGTGCTGTTGAATCTCTCTCTCTGTATATTTGTGTATAATATGTTTAACTCACATCAGCCTGGTGCTGTTGAATCTCTCTCTCTCTGTATATTTGTGTATAATGTATTTATTAAACTCACATCGGCCTGGTGCTGTTGAATCTCTGTGTATGTTTGTATATAATATATTTAAACTCACATCGGCCTGGTGCTGCTGGATCTCTCTGTGTATATTTGTGTATATTTGTGTATAATATATTTAAACTCACGTCAGCCTGGTGCTGCTGGATCTCTCTCTCTCTCTGTATATTTGTATATATAATATTTAAACTCACGTCGGCCTGGTGCTGCTGGATCTCTCTCTGTATATTTGTGTATAATATATTTAAACTCACGTCAGCCTGGTGCTGTTGAATCTCTCGCAGCAGGTTGGGCAGTCTAAAGTCCCACAGCAGGACCTCCGGCTCACAGTGTCTGTACAGATAATCGTTGTCCACCAGCAGGTCCTGGGACAGGATGTTATAAGACATCACAGTGAAGTCAAAGTCCACACTGACCCCTGGAGGAGGAGGAGAGTCACTGCAGCTGTGAGGAGAGAACTCCCACAGCCTCTGAAGAGCTGAAACACATTTACACCACAGTCACAACAGGAAAGAAAACACTAGACGTGATGTATGTGACTGTGTGAAGCTCTACGTGAGTAAAAAGTAGTTTCATTTGGAAAGAAAATACAAAGAACAAAAATATAAACTCATATAGTCGGCACACTCTCAAATTCTCTTAAACTCATCTGAAGCCTTAAAGGAAACTCCCTCAGTGCAGGACAAACAGCTTTAATCTGAGTCAGAACAGAGATGGATTATCTCAGCAAAGGAGAAGTGCTCACTCACACACAAATGCTTTTGTGTTTTTGGGTTAGCTGTTGTATAAAACCATCTTGTCCATGTTTAGTTTAGGGTTGCATTTAACGATTATTTTGGTGATTGATTATTTGGGCGATTATTCCAGTTATTTAGAACATAAAAATGACAATTCAAGATTTTTGCCAAATTTAAGCTGAGCTATCTTCGCTTGAGGACGTCCTGAAGATGTAGATTTCAGGTTTGTCAAAAGTGTCTGAAAGTCTGATACTAATCAACACTTAAACTGGAATCAAAACTCGATGCTCATTTAAACAAGCATTAATAAAAAAATACAGTTAGCATGAATGAAATGTGATATTTTCTGATGAGTTTTAGAATAATAGTTTTATCAAAACTAGCTTCAAACCAAAATAATAAAAAAGTCATAAAAAAAGTATTTGTATTTTCTCTTGAAATCTTTTGTTTAGAAATCTGACATAAATAGAGCAGTTTAAAGGGGCTGTACTGTGTAAGATTGAGAGGAATTTTAATTATCACTTATAGTCCACAAACATTTAAATCATATTTATTCTTTACAACATGAATACTTAAGAGACACTGTTAACCAATCCACATCAACTGTGATACATTTATACGTATTTGAAATGTTTTATTACGGGCCGGAATGTGGATCATTGACGCTAGATGGCCTCATGCTTAATAGGCAAAATGCATGTGAAAGGCTCCCTCTAGTGTTCAAAAGTGGAAATCACTTTGTTTGTTTGTTTTTCTTACATAGTGCCCCTTTAATGATCAATATGGTATGGACTTAGGAGTCTTTTTCTTCGTATTAAAATCTTTTTCTTCGTATTAAAATTGAGTTTGAAATATTCTCTCCTAACAACACTCGGCTCAGGCAAACTAGTTTATACAAAAAACACTAAAATGACAGAATTTTCATGTGATTTTCGTTAAATCTGACACTTCCCCACAGCTCCTGGAGGTTTGGAACCTGTATAAAAGACAAGTTAACGATTATTTGATTACTAAATTAGTTGACGATTATTTAGATTAGTTGCGATTAATCGATTAGTTTAGTTTATTTATTTGAAGGACAATGTGCAGTTACATTAAAAAGATTGCTGCACCAGATTTAGCACAAAGCTACTTTCCATCTGCAGTCTTCGATATACAAACATTTAACATAACTTGTTGCAGCCCTGGTTTAGTTTGATTTTAGGCCTGCTTAAGCAAATTTGGCCTGATAAAATCCTAGATTTAAGTTGGGATATTTTACTTTTTCATTGTACATTAATACATGTTATGCTTTTTACTAAAAAAAAAGTATATCGCATAAGCAGCAGATTGTGACTAAATCTAATCACTCTGCTTGAGTGATCACCTCCAGTCTCATTTTGCCGTCCGTAAAAAGTTGTTTTTTTATGGTTTAACTGCAGGCAAAAAGTAATGTACGAGGGTATTACCATGTGCTGAAGGATTTGTGATAGAAACTAGTTCAGGTTCTGAGGTTACTCCACCTTTAAATCTAGTGGTGCTTGAAAAGTCAAAAGTTATATTGTTTTAGTTTTTACATCTGCACCTTGTCTGTAGAAAAAACAACTTACGTTTAACATGGGCTTTACTCTGAGCTTGTGCGTCTGTGTCGTTGACCACGGCACTCGTCCTTGGATTTGAACCGTCCACTCTCGTCTTCTGCTGCTCCTGTTTCCCAGCTCCTCCACTCCAGTCCTGCTTAGACCTCGTCCTTTCAGCCGCTTTAGTCCTGCCCAAGCCTGTTTCTGGACTAAAACATCTCCCACTTTGATCCTTAAAATCCGTGTCCGTTTTGTAACTACGAGTCCTTTCTTCCGCGTTCTCCGACTGATTTTTGGGTCTCTCCTCTGAACTTTTGCGTCGCTTCTGAGGCGGTTCTGGTTCTCTCTCCGGACGCTCCATCGTCAACCCATTTGTCGAGCAAAACGGTCGAAAGCTAGATCCGAAATAAGGTCCGGGGTAAGTAAACGGGGCTGGATACGCGGGGAAGAAGAGCGGAGGGTAGGGCTGCAGGGCTGTTGTGATGCACCATGGGTAAAACGGGGGAGGCGCGGAGGGAGAGGAGAAGTGTCGTATGAAGTGAGGAGAGGAGAGAGGAGCGACTCGAGGGAACAGAGAGGAGCCCAGCGCAGTCACAGGCAGCCGCAACATGGAGGGGCTGCAAGAGAGGAGAATAACAGGTTAGAAAAGGGAAAGAGAGAACACTGGTCTGGTCCTAGTTTGAAAAGATAATTAATAAGAACAATATTAAAAGCAAAGTTGGCCACAGGAAAACTGGATGACTTTGTCTAATGTTTATCTAGCTAATTCCACCAGAATGTTAGACGGTAAAATATTTCTTATATAAACCACTTGTTGGATAAAATCTACAATTATGCCTGTAGGAAAATGATCCATTCTTCAGTGTTTCCAGGACGATGGTGCCCTACGTGGGATCTCTCAAAAAGATTACTGAGGTTTAATAGGATCATGCTTTTGGTAAAATTTTGTGTTGAAAAGACAATCAAAACGAATCAGGTGTAATCTCTTAAAACTCTTCTCAAACAAACTTCTTAAATGCAAAACAAAATTACGTTTGGCCTGCTGCAAGATTTAACTTTAATATTTTGGCCTGCAGATGAAAATTTAGTTTGGTCACCCCTAATCTGGAGCATCTCCTCAGTAGCAGTGAGCAGCACAGAGCAGAGTTCAGAGAAACAGCTCCAGATCGTCTTCAGACTTTAGTCAGGACTGTAGCTGGAGGATTTGACTCACGAAATCGACCCAGAAACAGGGAGAAACCTTTAAACTCCACACAGTATCAAACGTACAATCTTCTCGTTCTCGCTGTAAGACAAAAGTGCTGGCCCCTGTGTTGTCATAGAAACAAGAGTTTTTAACCTTATTACTAAACTACTGAATATTACTAAAGTGATTTGAACAACAAATCATTACATCACATTTTACAACAATGGTTTTCAATTTTGTTCATTTATCTATATTAACATTTTACCTTAAAACACAAAATAAACCATAATAAATGACATTTAAAACAAAGCCTCTGTTGTTAGTGTCAGAACTTGTTTTTTAATGAACCTTTGAACAGTAAACAGTGTTTAGTGTTCATATTTAGAGGTCCACCCATCAGTTGTTAAAACAACATAATAATGCACGATCAGTCAAGTCTTGACTTGTACGAGTTCATTCTTTAGTGTGTGTGTGTAGTCAGTGGCTCCATGAGAAAAACTGATTGATTCTGGCCTTTCCATTCAATCGCTGCAAACTTGGAATGATGTTCGAAGTTTTTGAATAATTATCTATCCCTTTTTCATACAGATGCATCTATTTAATGTTTGTTTGTTTGTTTTTACAAAAGGTTACAAAGTATTCTAATTACCTGTTGTCACAGGCCGCCCAGACACTAAACAAATGTTTAAATAAACAATGAGCAACATCTGGACTTTGGTCTTGATAAGATTATGTCATCAAAACAGTGGCTACCAAGTCAAAAAGGAACAACACAGCAAACCTTTTTGTGACTTATACTCTAGATTTAGTCCTGGTCAAAGTTCAACCTCGGTTTTGTCCCAGTTTGTTTAGTTTTATTCAAACAATATTGAAATTACACTTAATTTCACCATCTTGATCTGGATTCTTGACAATCATTAGCTTCATAATTATTTTGTTGATGAATTTATCCCAAAACACGAGTGTTTAACAGTTTTCTGATTAGTTTTTAGTTTTACTCTTTTAAAAACTATTTGGAAAACTATTTCAGAAAATTCTTCAAATACAAAAGTCAGATAAGCCAAAGCTGCTGATAAAAACCACACGGATCAATTACTTTTGGCATCAACATTTCACCTCCAGGAAATAGATCAATTATCAACTTAATTAGGCACATTTTGCCTCAAATACGAGCCTAAAACTACAGCTGGCTTAAATAAATATTTATAAAGCTTATAATCATGCAAATATACTGGTTGGTTGTTATTTAGTTTATGAATAAGCTTAACAAACCAGGCAACTTGTTATGCTAGCGTGTTAGCATTGATTCGGATGTCAAATCAAATTGTTTACTTTTGCAGTAAATCTTAAGTTATTTTGAGGTATTATACTCACTCCACTTGTCCGGAAGCTGGAACATGATTAAAGTTTGTGTTTGGATTCATCTAAATTCACACAAAAGGCGCATTTTAGTTGAAATCTGTCCGAAAAGTCGATTGCTACGGTTAGCGTCGCACAGCAATGACGCAACACGTTACGTAAAGTTGCGTAGCCGTCCAAGCTAACATTAAACGTTATTATTACTTCATAGAAACAAACAAAAGCATTTGTATTTGTTGTATACTTGGTATAATAGATTGTTTTGTGTAAAAATCTGCAACGTTTATGTATTTAGATGTTTGAAACGGTCGTATTTGGTGTTGTAGTTCTTTGTCAGTTACGCTCCATTAAAGTAAGAGCCTAAAGGACTACAAATCAAAAGTACGCTGTAAAATCACGTCCCCGAGCTGAAATTAAACGTTATTTTTTGAGTGAGTGCATTATTAATACATCCATTTGTCAAATTGAATATCTATAATAATTTTTTGACGTTTTATTTGTCATTTAAAAGCGCTGAAATGTTTTGATAGCGGACTACAAATCTGTGGTGCCACGTAAAATGCGTCCCTGAATCAAAACGTTATCCAACATCAGCTCTTGCGTGAAAAATGCAGTTGTTGCAAAGCGGTAATTGTCCCGTTGCATGTGAAACCTTTGGCATTTGAGATATTTTTAGCGTCGGTCACGAAATGCGCGGAACTCGGCCTAAAAATAGCAGTGAAAAAAAGGTCATTGTACTTACGTGAATAGAGCCTCCTCGCGCAGAAAACGCCGAAAAAGGCGAAAACACAAAGATGTCAGCTGGTCTGGTCGCTCATGTCCGGTGGATGCACGGTCACTTCGCTTCTCGTGCGGGTGAAAATGCGGTTTGTCGGTGCATTTTTAGCAGAAAACGGGTAAAAGGAAGAAGATACGCGTGTGAATGGAGGATCTCTCTCTCTCTCTCTCTCTCTCTCTCTCTCTCTTTCTCTCTCCTCCCCCTTTCAGCCCCCCTCCTCACAGACTTTCTCCATCTGTGAGTGAGAGTAAACTGAAGGAAATAAGGCGTAGAAAATCAGGTAAACAAGTGGAAAAAGCCCACAAGCTTGTCTTTGTTACATTCTTATTACGAAGACTTAGAATCAGAACATTGCACCCAACAGCATTATGACTTAGCCTTTATTTTTATTATCTATATAAAAAAAAAATATAGGCATAAATTAAATAAGAAGTAGGTATAACTAATAACTAATAATAATAAAAATAACCAGTATTAAAAAAGTAAAGAGTTATTCATTACTTTTTGCTTTTTATAAATGTAATTAGTTACACTACTTAGTTACTGTCCTAAGAAAGTAACTTAGTTTCAATACTTTTGGATTATTTTGTGTGTAATATAGACCTGTTCAGAGCCTACGTCATTTTGGGGGCGGAGCCACACTGGTGCCTCCGCAGAGTTTCTCCATAAGTTTCTATACAAAACGAGTAAGCTGTACTAACGATATTAAACGGTTAGAAAACTTAACAATGACTTCAAACGAAGCTCTGACCATTCCTGATGTGTTCCTTGGGTTTGCACCAGTGACACATTTTATAACTCAGGATTTTTTCGGGCTAACTAGCTAGCCGCTAAAATCTATAGAAAAAATGAGGGATCACCATCAAAACAAACACATGGCCTCAGAGTCATGTAAGTATATCCTCTGAGTCTTTTATACAATAATCTTCTGTAGAAATCAGCACAAAATAAAGCCACACTTGTGCAGTTTACTGTGAGTCTAATTCTCCACTGATAATTGATAAATAATTAACACAATTTGCACAAAAATCTTAAGTAATGTCACGTTAACTCACCTCCTGTACTTTTCTGCAAATTACGTCGTCAAACTCATCAAGGGATTTGTAGCTCAAAGCTTTTCTCTTCTGCACATGAGTTTTTCCATCAAATATAAGTAAATATCAGGTGGCTGAATGTCGGGACACTTACTAACGTTATGCTAACATTCAGTAGATAACTGTACATGGATCTGGAGTCGCTTTCTGTTCGTTAAATTGAGTTTTTAAAGAGCGTTTTGCGATTTATTATTGAAAATGCACCTGCGTAGCTTGAAAAGCCTGAGACTGGGCACCACTCAGGGCAGCCATCTTTGTTTACTAACAGTAAATGGGTCTATATTGGAAACATTGATCAAATATAGTATTATATGTTTGATTATTTGCATTTAAACAGAGGTAAACAACAATGAGCTGCTTGAACAGGTTTGAATTAACAAAAATCAACAATAAAAATGATCTCATTCATTCAAGCATATCACATCCCACTAGTCGAGCACTGGATCGCTCACCTTTTATAATTTTAACAAAACTTTTAAATCACGTTCTTGAGCTGTGGGACTGCCCCAAAAAAAAAATCCTGGGCCCTGTTCCAGCTGCTGATCTGTGTGTCTGAGCTGTTTTTTTCATACAATAAGTCAATCTAACTAACTACTGCAACCATAATATTTACTTTATTAAAGTGGAAAAATAAAAATGAAATGCACTAATTTACAATAAAAAAAAGTCATGTACTCTAGCTTTAATTATAACAAATAATCTGATTAACATTCTGTTCTATTCTTCATCAGCTGGGCGATATTAAAGGTGCAGGAGCTGATTTTTACACTGCAAACACAATTTAGGTTTTAAATCAACTTCCTCTCACAAATCTTTCAACACACGGTTACTATCAACATTCTCCTTTTGGTTGCATTTATGGCTTATAAACAACTTTTTACAAACAACAAAGTGAAACCGGAGAGGACCGCCCAAGCTCAGCCAATCAGAACGCAGCATTCAGCTCCTGATTAGAACTAAAATTCTTTATTATTCAGTTCAGACAGTACTCAGAGGTCTCATTTATTAATTTACAACTAAAAAAGTTAGTTACTCCACCTTTAATACTTATAGACCCATTTACTGTTAGTAAACAAAGATGGCTGCGCGCGCTAACTGGAGCCCTGAGTGGTGCCCAGTCTCAGGCTTTTCAAGCTACGCTGGTTCATTTTCATTAAAAAAATCGCAAAACTCTCTTTAAAAACTCAATTTAACGAACAAGCGACTCCAGATCCATGTACAGTTATCTACTGAATGTTAGCATGACGTTAGTAAGTGTCCCGACATTCAGCCACCTGATATTTACTTATATTTGATGAAAAACTCACGTGCAGAAGAGAAAAGCTTTGAGCTACAAATCCCTTGATGAGTTTGACGACGTAATTTGCAGAAAAGCACAGGAGGTGAGTTAACGTGACATTACTTAAGATTTTTGTGTAAGTTGTGTTAATTATTTATCAATTATCAGTGGAGAATTAGACTCACAGTAAACTGCACCTGTGTGGCATTATTTTGTGCTGATTTCTACAGAAGATTATTGTATAAAAGACTCCAAGGATATACTTACATGACTCTGAGGACATGTATTTGTTTTAATAGTGATCCCTCATTTTTTCTATAGATTTTAGCGGCTAGCTAATTAGCCCGAAAAAATCACGAGTTATAAAATGTGTCACTGGTGCAAACCCAAGTAACACATTAGGAATGGTCTGAGCTTCGTTTGAAGTCATTGTTAAGTTTTCTAACCGTTTAATATCGTTAGTACAGCTTACTCGTTTTGTATGGAAACTTATGGGGAAACTCTGCGGAGGGCACCCGTGTGGCTCCGCCCCCAAAATGACGTAGGCTCTGAACGGGTCTATAAAGATCTTGTAGAAATAATAGCCTCATCAGAAACGTGTATATTCATGTGGTTTAACTTGTAACTCGCTGACAAAGTTAAGGTTCAAAATGTTGCTAAAACACACTTTGATATAATCATTTTCACTACGTTTGCTGGAAAGTGACGTCCAACCTGTCATAAGCACTTTATGTCAAAATATATTGAATAAAAATAGTCATTTAACCTGGTTTTCACACTGCAAAGTTAGATACTCAGCTTTAAGATTTATTGTGTTGCAGGGGTGCACTGTAGCAGAGTGGTTAGAGCTCTGGCTTCCCAATAAGGAGGTCGTGGGTTCGACTCCCGGATGCACCGATCCAGCTTTTTCAGTTCCGATACCGATACCGATACTTTAGAATTAAGCATCTGCCGATACCCGATATCGGCCGATACTTGTGTAAGGACTGAAATAGCTCTTTTTTCCTTTTCAAAACATAAGACTTTTGATCATAGAGTGTTATTTATACTGTAAGACAAAACTGAACAACTTAAGAAGAAGAGAGAGAAAGAGAAGAGAAGAAAGAGAGAGAGAAGAGAAGAAAGAGAGCACGAGGAGAGAGAGAGAGAGAAGATAAGAAAGAGAGAGAAAAGAGAAGAGAGAGAAAGAGAGAGAAGAAAGAGGAGAGAGAGCGAGAGAAGAGAAGTGAGAGCACGAGAGGAGGGAGAAAGAGAGAGAGAGAAAGAAGACAGAAAAATAGAGAGAAGAAAGAGAGAGAAAGGGAAAGAAGACAGAGAAATAGAGAGAAGAAAGAGAGGGAGAGCAAGAGGAGAGAGGGAAAAAAGAGAGTGAGAGGAGAGAGAGAAGAAAAAGAGATAGAGAGGGAAAGAGAGAGCGCGAGGAGAGAAAGAGAAAAAAAGAAGAGAAGACAGAGTAGTAGAGAGAAGAGAAAATTAGAGAGAAGAAAGAGAGAGAAGAGAGTGAGAAGAGAGAGAAAGAAAAAGAGAAAAAAGAAAGAGGGAGAGAGAGAGAAAGAATAAAATGTCAAACATTATGAGACATTCTGGATCAACATCAGACATAAATCAGACTCATTATGTCCAATTAAACACAACTAGGATATCGGCTGAACCGATATCATGGAGCCGATACTCGATCCAGCAAAATTTCCTGGATCGGCCCCGATATTCGATCCCAGTATCGGATCGGTGCATCTCTAGTCAGACCATATCAACATCTCATGATCTCTTTGCATGTTCTCCCCGTGTCACCGTGGGTTTTCTCCGGTTTCCTCCAAAAACATACATGTTTAGGTTAATTGGACATCACTGTAAATTTCCCTTAGTGAGTGAATGAGAGAGTGAATGGTTGTCTGTCTAACCCTGCGACAAGTTGGCCACTGTCCAGGGTGTTCCCCGCCTAAGGCCAAAGTCACTGGGATAGGCTCCAGTCACCCGCGACCCCTAACGGGATTAAGCGGTAGAAAATGAATGAATGAATGAATGTGTTGCAGAGTCACAAACAGACAGAACAAAAGAGTCTCATTACAAAAGTTTTATTTCGTCTGAATACAAAACGATGCAGTTGGGTTTTGGAAATAGACCTTTAAATACGACTTTCACAATAAACTTTTAAAGACTCGCAGAAAACCTGAACACGACGACATCATCATCACTCCGGCCAAGTTCAATTATCTAATGAATAATTGATTGAAATGGTGACGTCGTTCACAGGTTTACAGCTCAAACATCGCAGACAAACAGACTCGTTCCCTCGTGAATCCTTTAGATTATTATTATTATTGTTATTTGCATTTAAACGGCATAAATAATCAAACGTTTCCAGTGTTTCATAATAAAAATATAAATAAAGACAAGTTCTTCTTCATGCACAGCGGCTGCACTCGTCCGTCGGCTTCAGATAAATTAAATTGTTGTGATGAACTGGAGATTGTGCAGAGCTGTTTCTTAATTTGAGTTCTGTAAAAGGCGAGACACGACAGGCAAAAGTCTTCAGCTCAGACTGTAAAACGTGTAATAACTAGTTTGTTAATCCAGTTGTTTGAAACGCCTTTGCGAATGACGTCTGTTTGATAAATTCTCTTTTGTTGCAGGATAAAAGCTCTGGTGGATGTTATAATCTCCATCTGTGTCATTGTGCTGTGTTAAACCTGAACAGTGCAGTCCTTTTATTGTGGCCAGCCTGAGACACTGGTGTTTGTCTAACCGGAGCCTTGATCAGTGTTGGGAAAGATATTTATTATAGTTACATGAATAAAAATGTAATATACTTGTGCTACAATACGGACCTGTGTTAAAAGTGTATTTATCTACACCAATATGTTACCGCTAGAGATAGACCGATATATCGGTCGGCCAATATTTTGAAGCCAATATTTGATCAGGCAGTTGTTTAAACATTCACCTGCACAGTAGAGCTGCACTCGGGGATCAGCTGAGCTCCGAATTAGTTTTGGGGAGAAATTATACAGTTTGTTTTATACATCTCCATTTTGCTGTGTTTTGAAAAGGAGCACTTTCTTGTATTCCTCTTTAAAATGTTCTGTATTGTGCATAAACATGTTGTATTCATTAAACAATGAGACAAAATAATAAATAGTTTAGTTTGAAGTTTTTCTTTTTTGGATAGACTTTCTCATGTCAGATATGTTTTTTAAAAACTTCAGAAAAAGCTTCAGAAATTGGCCACGAAAATTTGCCATTGATATCGGCATCGGCCGACGACATTTTTATGTTTTTTTTTAAATCGACATCAGTATCGGCCCAAGAAAAACCCATATCGGTCGATCTCTGGTTACCACTGAACATGCAACAATATAAAGCTTAGATAAAGATGTAAGGTGCCCTTGCCACCTTTGGTGAGACCCATCTTAGTCTGACTCATAGACAAAATAGTAATCCTCTTACACTTACACTTGATTACTAAATAAATTATATACAATAAATGTGATAGTACTAAATCTTTTAAATAACTTTAGTCACTCAGATTTCTAATGAATTACATAGTTACTTAAAAGAACAGTATCTTACAGTAATCAGTTTTATAAAGAGTGTTTCCCAACACTGATCTTGTTCTGTCACACCGGTGAGACTGTCCAATGGATTATCTCAGCAAAGGAGAATTGCTCACTAACACAATTAGTAGAAGAAGACGAAGCAAAAGAAGACGAAGAAGAAGAAGAAGAAGAAGCCGTGTATAAAGTCACATTTTTTAACATTTGTAAATCAACGAAGTCCTCATAAAACAACTGAATTGTTTCTTGTCTCATTCACCCGCCGTGTCTCGCCTTAAAGCTCTTTTATTCTGCTTCCAGTTTCTGTCGTTTTGCTTCCGTTTGTTGTAAAATGTGTCAGGGCTGAGCTACTTTGACCTGTTTCCCACACAAAACCTTCACGAAGCAGAATAAAAGAGTCATGTATTATTGCCCAGACGATTCTTTCTTTGGCTCCTTGATCAAACCTATTACTCTACATACATGTCTTTATTCTTATTGTTTGGATGCTGCTGCTGAACCATGCGTCTGCCGGGGTGACGTTATCATTAAACAAAGCTGTACATGTTCTTTTTGAAATCAAACGAGATGGTTTGTGCTTGGGTTCACACAGTTACAGCAGGAGGAAGGTCTAAGGTGCACTTTAAATACAGCTCCACGCGGCCCGAGTTTGTAGAAAACACGTCAGTCTTTTGTGTTTTCTGTGCTGCAGGAGACGGTTTTCACTTCGGAACGTTCATTGTGTCCAAAACTACTTCAGTAAAGTCACAGCTGTTTTCTTCTCGTCACATTGGTCTCTGAAACGTTTGACAAACCCACAAGATTCAGGCATTTATCTGGTGAAGACAAACTAAAAACACGGATACAGCTCCATATTTCTTGACTTACTGTGTGTTCGTCTTGGATGTGATGTTTTTGTGCTCCAGTGGTTAAAGCAGAATCTTGTTAAATGTCCTTTGTGATGATGGTTACATATGTATTTTGGGGCATTTGAAGCATATGTCTAGAATGTCTCTGCAGAAACTACGACATGTGCAACCTTCCTCCCCATTTTCAACACATTCCCGACCTGACTTTCTGTCCTGAGAACATGTAGGATTGTGCTAAACGTTTAAAACTGAATGAAACACGTAGTTAAACGTGAGGCTGTTTGTGCCACTTTGTGCAGAGAGTGTTGTTGCTGATGATGATTTCAAAATAGTTTAAAGCAAATAAAGCTATTCAGTTGCTCACACACATTTGCATATAAACAATGAAGGTTTACAGTTGTGATATAATTTGATTACATAATCACTGAAGTCATTTGCTTGTTATATTAGACACTTCTTTTGTATTCTTTAACTGAACTTAAGTTGAACTGGAAAGTCTCATGTAGGTTCAGAATTACTTTGACATAATCATTCACTTTTATAGCTGCAGCTAGGATTAGGGAGAAACACAGGATATCTGTTTTATCTACAGGTTGACCTTTCTGACCTCTGGAGAGGACCGGAGTTTATCTCTGACCAAGGAGGAGTCAGACCTGGCTCCACGGATGCAGGATGAAATATGAGAACCTGGGAGGAACCACATGAACATCACACATTTGCATATTCTTTTCAAATCTGTATTGGGCCGAGGGACAGGCAAGCGGTCAGATTTTCTCACACTACGCCTGGCGTAAGACTAGCATAATGGAAGCTACCAGGGAAAGGTTGGCCCGACCTTTAGAAATATTGTTAGGTGGAATAAACTTTTATTAATTCAAACATTTCGAATCTTGGTTCATCTTTAGAATAAGAACATGCATCGCATCCAACATTGCTCTAGACCAGGTCTGCAACCTGCGGCTCGAGGACCACGTGGCTCCTTGCAGTCTGATTTAAGATGAATAAATTACACTATAAAAAGTAAAAAAAAAAAGCTGTGTGTGTGCACTGGAGCTGAATTTCTTCATTCAAATGTGCTCCTCTGTTATTAGCTCTCACAATGTGATGACTGATGATAAAACAGTTGTCTGGGATCCAGAACCCACACTTCAGCAAACTGCTCAGAGTGGGTCTGGTCACCACGCCCTCCGCCTGTGTTTCAGATCAAACCTACATCGTACCGTCCAATCAGATGAGTTTATTTGTGTGACGCAGATGAAACAAAGAAGCTGATTGGTCGTCTGTCATTTAGACCAAATCTAACTTCACTCACCTCACATTAAAATCGTGATGTTTTTCAGTTCCACGTGATATTTTTTCATGTATTTTTTTCGTCGGGAGCAGCCATGTTGGTTTTTACACGGCGGACAATGAGTGTCTCTGATTGGATAATTAATCTGTCAATCACGGCTACAGAAATTCAAAAGAGGGACACGGTGGCCAGACAATAGGCTATATTTTTTATAAATTGTGTGGATTTTTGAGCTTGTTAAAAGCTTGTTTATTATATGTAAATAACATAAATAATCTCATCTGTAGTGCGTTTGTTGTGCGTGACCTGTGCTCGTCTCTGCGCTTAACACCAGGAAGTAGTTTTGGACACAGAAGAAGTGAACAAGAACCCCAAACTGTAGCCCTGGAGCCTCAGCAGCTGTAGTCCAGACCTAGTCCAGTCCTCAGACCTCAGACTCGATCCAGTCCGCAGACCTGCAGAGAGTCTGTGCTGTGCGTGAGCAGCCTGCAGGTGGCGCTCTGCTCTGGGTGCAGCCTGCGGCGGTGCGTCAGGAGAAGGGCAGGTCCCAGCGCTGCGTGTACGCGCTCAGCTCACACGGACTGATCACCAGCATGCGCGACGCGTCCAGACCGTCCAGCGCCATCTCAGAGTCCAGACAGAAGCGCGACATCAGGTGCTCCAGGTGCGTGCCCGACTTCTGCCAGCGCTGCGGACAGAAAATACACAGGTGAGCACGCAAGACTGAGGCAAAACATACAAATGAGCGCCCGACTTCTGCCAGCACTGAGGGGAAAAAACACATGTGAGCGAGCAAATACTGACACAAAACATACAGGTGAGCGCCCGACTTCTGCCAGCGCTGCGGACAGAAAATGTACAAGTGAGTGCGCAAATACTGAGGCAAAACATACAGGTGAGCGCCCGATTTCTGACAAAACATACAAATAAGTGCGCAAAATCTACCAGTGCTGAGGGGAAAAAAAACACAGGTGAGCGCACAAAAATCTGCCAAAACTGAGTCATAGTTTCTCTTAATTAAAAGCACTATTATCACATCCACTTAGTTTGGAGTTACATCGAAAATACTTTTGCTGCAGTGAAGTTTGGAAACCTTCCAGTGCTTGAATCCACGACAGGATGGTTTCAGATTTATTCAACAGAATCTGCTCACTTCTGGAGCGTTCACACTCTGGACGAGGGCAACATGGTGGAGCAGTTTTTTTGGCCTTAAAGAAGGACTTTAATACTTTAATACTGTAAATCATCACCACCTCCTTTCAAAGCTGTCATTTTTTAATTTTTGAAGCAGTAACTTGCATGGTTTACTTTGTTCTTACATGTGCGAGACAAAGTGTGACTATTGATCATGTAAATTTGCCTCATGTGAGCTTAAGACAAGTGTTCCACAAGGGATAGTCCTGGGGCCAGTTCTTTTCTGTCTTGAGGGTGATCTTCAAACGTCGATGACACAGTGGTTTATGTGTCTGGAAAAAACATGGATCTATTATAATGTCTGGAGGTGTTATTGCTGCTTGTAGCTGCTGTAAATCAGCCGCAGTTGCTCCATTGATGCGTCAGCGGGAAAATCCCTCTACAGACTAGAAATATTTTTTTCCCTACAGCTCAATACAAACACAAACTGTTCATGTTCAGCAGAAACAACATCTACATCTTCAAGAATAGTTGGATTATGTGTCAATTCTGATCGAGTTTCACATCATAAACTTTTTTCTGGCTCGTACGGTTTTAGTTTAGTATAATGTGGCTTTTTAAGCTTTAGCATCAGCTACTGCTGCTCACTCTGTAACTCCTGCTCTGATTGGTCAAAACGATCCGGCCTGAGCTTTCGGCTTGGCTCGCCTCGAGCTCGTCGTGCAAAGAATCATGGAGGAAACACAACTGTGTAAGTCCAAGTTCCTCACTGTGTCTGGGTGGTTTCCTCCGGCACTCCGGTTTCCCCCACCAACTGATAACATGCATGTTAGGGAACACTTGGTGGTGGTCGGAGGTTTGAGGCGCCAGGTGTTAGGTGCGTCGCCTCTGCTGAGTTGCCCCAGGGCAGCTTACTGTCACTGAGTGGGGAGGGGAGGGGTTCATCTCACTGTGAAGCGCTTTGTGACTCTGTGTCTGTGAAAAGCGCTGTACAAATAAAGATTACTTACTTACTTACCAGGCAAAACGCTGAAGGTAACGCTCATTCCCCAGTCAGAGTCAGTTGTCGAAGAGTCAGTCATGCTAGTTGTTATTTTGACAATGTTTTCTTGACTTAAACTACCAGTAATGACTAAAACAGTTTCTGTCTGTTGTGACTTTAGATCGCCGGTCACATGAGATTAAGAAAACATAACGTTAAGAAAGTTTAATAATGTCTATTTTTGATAAAGTCATGTGAAATCTTGTAGCTTCGACACTAAAAATCATTCAGTTTAACACGAATATCAGTGACCTTGAAGTTTCTCTGCTCTGAGCTGGTTGAAGAAGTTCATTAACAGGTTAAGCTCATATTAACTTAAAATAAGCACATTTAAACAGTTAATGATAAATATAGCATGTTTTATGCGCTTGTGCAGAAGCTTCTGGACGTGCACGTCAACTTTTGACTCAAATTCCGTCCTAACTCCAACTGGGGAATGACGAACACCAGTGAGCAAAGGCCTTTGACGCACAACAACACCCTCTTTGATCACTGAGGCTGCTGTCGTCGGCTCCGTATGAACCCAAAGTCTGGATAAAGTGTCAGAGAAATTATGTTTGACACTAAGTACAAAGAAAACTAAATCTATATGCAGCTTCAAACAGCACATTTCATTATTATCTAATTTTATCCAAATATAGAACACTACATTTTATGAAATGTTTGCTAATTCACTTCAGTTACAAATCATGAAGAAATTAAGGTAGGTTGTGGAATTGCCTCTACATAGTATGTCATGTTCACAGGACAATTACAGGAAAAGACAATTCTAAACCTCATCCAAACAGCACAACTGGGGTGAAAACAAAAAAAAAAACGTGTAAAAAATGCAGTTTAACCTGCCATATGGATTTAACACAGTCTACATTTCGTACTTTGGTTTTTCAGTTAAATAAGAGAAAACAATTTACCTGGATTTTTTTAGCCCATGGTATTTTAAAACTTTCCAAAAACAATGCCATTCCAATAGTTTTCCTGGTCTTAAGTTGTGTTCTATGAGCTTTCCAGTAAAGATACAAACACTGACACAAATATCATCACAAAACGCATATTTACTGTCTAAAAACATCTCCGTTGAGTAAAACTGTTCTGTCCCACACGTTTCTCTTCTGTCTTGTACCTGCAGCCTGTCACCACCCGATGGCGCCCTCGTCCTTCTGTTCTGCTCCAGTCCTCACTCTGAGCTCTTTAAATCTTCATTATTCTCCTTTATATCACGTTTGCAGCTGCTGTTCTGGACTCGGACATGTTTTTGTAATGAAAAGTCCGGACTGTGAGTGAGACGTGGAGAGTTTTCGGATAATTACAGAAGCTCGTCAGAGTGTGAACGAAGATAATGGGAAAATAAAAGAAAAACATTGTTAAAGATAAATCATTAAGAGACAAGACGCTGACAAAACAGAGGGTTCGGTTCAGCGGCTCCGACTGCAGCAGCAAAACCACTTGTTTATCATTTACAAACTTTAAGGACTTTTTAATGCTGAGAGACGCAAAAACTGTTTTAAAATATGTTGTTAACGTTGCATGTTGAGGTATGTTTTTGTCTCGAGCTGCAGCAGTGGAATATGAACAATGGCAGTTTGAAATTTACTTTTGGAGCATCAATTCTCAAAGTTTATGAAGCCAGAATGGTCAAGTTTCAAATCAATTTACTTTTGTAGAGCCCAAAGTCACAACTACTGTCGTCTCTGAAGACTTGATTGTTAATTTAGCAAACATGAATGATAGACAAAAATCAATAAACGTTCGAAAAAACATCAAGAAACATTGATCGATCAAGCATTTCAAAGCAGATTCTGTCCTTCTGTCCTTACACATCCCTTCTGTCCTTAGACCCTCCTTCTGTCCTTAGACCCTCCTTCTGTCCTTAGACCCTCCTTCTGTCCTTAGACTCTCTTTTGTCCTTAACTCTCCTTCTGTCCTTAGTCCCTCCTTCTGTCCTTAGACCTTCTTCTGTCCTTAGACTCTCCTTCTGTCCTTAGACCTCCTTCTGTCCTTAGACTCCTTCTGTCCTTAGACCCTCCTTCTGTCCTTAGACCCTCCTTCTGTCCTTAGACCCTCCTTCTGTCCTTAGACCTCCTTCTGTCCTTAGCTCTCCTTCTGTCCTTAGATCTGTCCTTAGCTGTCCTTACCTCTCCTTCTGACCTCCTTCTGTCCTTAGTCCCTCCTTCTGTCCTTCCTTCTGTCCTTAGACCTCCTTCTGTCCTTAGACTCTCCTTCCTGTCCTTAGACCTCCTTCTGTCCTTAGACCCTCCTTCTGTCCTTAGTCTCTCCTTCTGTCCTTAGACCCTCCTTCTGTCCTTAGACCCTCCTTCTGTCCTTAGACCCTCCTTCTGTCCTTAGTCTCCTTCTGTCCTTAGACCCTCCTTCTGTCCTTAGACCTCCTTCTGTCCTTAGACTCTCCTCCTTAGATCCTTCCTTCTGTCCTTAGACCCTCCTTCTGTCCTTAGACTCTCCTTCTGTCCTTAGACCTCCTTCTGTCCTTAGTCTGTCCTTAGACCCTCCTTCTGTCCTTAGACCCTCCTTCTGTCCTTAGACCTCCTTCTGTCCTTGTCCTTAGACCTCCTTCTGTCCTTAGACCTCCTTCTGTCCTTAGACTCTCCTTCTGTCCTTAGACCCTCCTTCTGTCCTTAGACTTCCTTCTGTCCTTAGACTCTCCTTCTGTCCTCCTCCTTCTGTCCTTAGACCCTCCTTCTGTCCTTAGACCCTCTTCTGTCCTTAGACTCTCCCTGTCCCCTCCTTCTCCTTAGTCTGTCCTTAGACCTCCTTCTGTCCTTAGACTCTCCTTCTGTCCTTAGACCCTCCTTCTGTCCTTAGACTCTCCTTCTGTCCTTAGACCCTCCTTCTGTCCTTAGAGTCCTTACCTTAGACCCTCTTCTGTCCTTAGACTTCTCCTTAGACTCCTGTCCTTAGACCTCCTTCTGTCCTTAGACCCTCCTTCTGTCCTTAGACCTCCTTCTGTCCTTAGACTCTCCTTCTGTCCTTAGACTCTCCTTCTGTCCTTAGACCCTCCTTCTGTCCTTAGACCCTCCTTCTGTCCTTAGTCCTCCTTCTGTCCTTAGACCCTCCTTCTGTCCTTAGACTCTCCTTCTGTCCTTAGTCCTCCTTCTGTCCTTCCTTCTGTCCTTAGACCCTCCTTCTGTCCTTAGACCTCCTTCTGTCCTTAGACTCTCCTTCTGTCCTTAGACCTCCTTCTGTCCTTAGACCCTCCTTCTGTCCTTAGACCTCCTTCTGTCCTTAGACCCTCCTTCTGTCCTTAGACCTCCTTCTGTCCTTAGACCCTCCTTCTGTCCTTAGACTCTCCTTCTGTCCTTAGACCCTCCTTCTGTCCTTAGACCCTCCTTCTGTCCTTAGACCTCTCTTCTGTCCTTAGACCCTCCTTCTGTCCTTAGACTCTCCTTCTGTCCTTAGACCCTCCTTCTGTCCTTAGACTCTCCTTCTCCTTAGACCTCCTTCTGTCCTAGACCCTCCTTCTGTCCTTAGACCCTCCTTCTGTCCTTAAGTCCTTTCCCTCTCCTTCTGTCCTTAGACCCTCCTTCTGTCCTTAGAGTCCCCTCCTTCTGTCCTTAGACCCTCCCTTCTGTCCTTAGACCTCCTTCTGTCCTTAGTCTCCTTCTGTCCTTAGATCTCCTTCTGTCCTTAGACCCTCTCTTCTGTCCTTAGACCTCTTCTGTCCTTAGACCCTCCTTCTGTCCTTAGACTCTCCTTCTGTCCTTAGACCCTCCTTCGTCCTTAGACCCTCCTTCTGTCCTTCTCTCCTTCTCTTCCTTCTGTCTTCTGTCCTTAGACCCTCCTTCTGTCCTTAGTCCTTAGACTCCTTCTGTCCTTAGACTCCTTTTAGATCCTCCTCCTTCCTAGTCCTTAGACCCTCCTTCTGTCCTTAGACTCTCCTTCTGTCCTTAGACTTTAGCCCTCCTTCTGTCCTTACACTCTCTTCTTGTCCTAGACCCTCCTTCTGGTCCTTTAGTCCCTCCTCTGTCCTGTACACCTCTCCTTCGTCTACACTCTCGGTCTGTCCTTAGCACTCTCTTCTTCCTTTACATCTCCTTTTCTGTCCTTACACTCTCCTTCCTGGTCCTTTGCCCTCCTTCTTTATGCGCCAATGATAGTGATGTTCCTAAACATGATGCAGATGTAAAATAGAAGTTAGGACTCTGGGGTACAGCCTCTTAAGCCTCCTCTGCCCCTGGGGCTTCCGATGTATCTGTCACTGTTCCGGTGAAATAAACACAGGAGTCACATTATGTTTAGGTCCAACAGCGAATAAAATAACAACTAATATGGAAGGTTGGACAGGAGAGAAACGGGTAAGTGATGAGTAGAGAGAGGAGAGATGAGAGAGAGATAGAGGAGACGAGAGATGAGGAGAGAGAGGGGAAGAGAGAGAAAAAGAGGAGAGAGAAAAAGAGAGGAGAGAGAGAGAGGATGAGTCTGTTTAGCTGCGGCCTCATCTCACTGAAGGCATTGACAGAAACACACTGAATTGCCTCGCTGATCTTGCAGCAGAAAGTAATCTGACACTGAACATTAGATCAGAGAGAGAGAGAGAGAGAGAGAGAGAGCAGAGAGAGACGAGAGACGAGGGGGGGGGAAAGAAGAGAGAGGGAGAGAGGAGGAAGGAGAGAGATAGAGGAAGAAAGAGAAGGAGGGAGAGGAGAGAGAGATGAGTGTGTTTAGCGCGGCTCACTGAAGCTTTGACAGAAAACACACTGAAGCCTTCCGTGTCTGCAGCAGAAAAAGAATCTGACACTTACATTAGCATCAGGAGGAGAAGAGAAGAGAGGAGAGAGAGAGGGAGAGGAAGGCGAGAGAGCAGAGAGTGGGAAGAAGAGAGAGAGAGAGAGAGAGGAGGCGACTAGAGAGACGCATGAAGAGAGCGGAGGAGGTGAGGAGAAGAGAGAGAAGAGAAAAGAAAGAGAGAGGAGAGAAGAAAGAGAGAGGGGGTGAGAGAGAGAGAGAGAGAGAGGGGAGGGACGAGAGAGAGAGGGGGAGAGAGAGAGAGGGTTTAGAGAGAGAAGAGGAAGGAGAGAGAGAGAGAGAGAGGGGGAAAGAGAAGAGAGAGAGGGAGGGAGAGAGAGGAGGGGGCGGGAATGAGTACGAGAGGCGGGGGAGGAGAGAGAGGGGAGGAGGGAGACGAGGAGCGGAGACAGTGCGAGAGGGAGAGAGAGAGAAGGGGGGAGAGAGGGAGAGAGAGGACAGGAGAGAGAGTAGAGGAAGAAAGAGAGAGGAGAGAGAGAAGAGAGAGAAAGAGGAAGGAGAGAGATGAGAGCGAGAGAAGAGTGGGGAAAGAGAGGAGAGGGGGGGGAGAAAGAGGGGGGGGGAAGAGAGAGAGAGGGGGGGGAGAGGGAGCAGGGCGAGAGGGTAGAAGAGAGGAGGGGCGGGGGAGAGAGAGAGAGAGAGGGGAGAGAGAGGAAGGAGAGAGAGATAGAGGAAGAAAGAACGAGAGGGGAGAGACGGAGAAGGAGAGGAAAGAGGAATGGAAGATGGAGGAGAGAGATGAGAGAGAGAGGGGAGAGAGGAGTGAGGGAAAAGAGAGAATAAACCAGAGAGACGAGGAGAGAGAAGAGAGAGAGAGAGTGAGGGGAAGAGAGAGAGAGGGGGGGGAGAGGGGAGGGGAGGGAAGAGAGCGAATGAGAAGAGAGAGAGGAGAGAAGCAGAGGAGAGAGGAGAGATGAGAGAGATCCGCGCGATGAAGAGAGAAGAGAGAGAGACGAGAGGCTGTGAGAGGAAAGAAAGAGAGAGAGAGAGAGGGGAGAGGGAGAGGAAGAGAGATGATGAGAGGGGCAGAGGGAGGGAAGAGAGAGGAGGAAGAGAGAAGAAAGAGAGGAGAGAGAAAAAGAGGAGAAGAGAGAAGAGGAGAAAGAGAAAGAGAGAGCACGAGGACGAGAGAAGAAAGAAGGATGAGAACGAGAAGAGAGAGAGAGAAAGAAGAGAAGAGGAAGAAAGAGGGAGAGAGAAGAGAGAGGAAGAGAAGAAGAGAGAGAAAGGAGAGAGAGAATGAGAGGA
>CM076405.1:1205559-1534194 GCA_038363315.1 Mugilogobius chulae | reverse complement strand
CGACAAACACGAGAGAAGATGGGAGGAGAATAAGGGAGAGAGAGACGTGAGAAAGATTAAACCATTGAAGAAAAGGGTTGAGGTAGAAGTGAGTAAAAGAGAGCAAGAGAAAAGAGAGTGTGAGAAAAAGGTGAAGAGAGAGAGAGAGAGAGAGAGTGTGTGTGCCTCAGGTGAACCGCGCACTGACAGCAGAGGTCATGTTGACAGATTTTTTCGGTGAGCAGCGGGGACAACGCACACAGCTTTTCAGATTCCGCGACAGGACGGGAAGGAGGCGCCCGCGACGTGTCAACGGGCGCACACAACGGCCAACATTAGACAATTTACTGACAGTAATTAGACCTGAGACTACGGGTCGTCCCAGCGCGCGCACGCGGACAAGCAAGCCGCGCTCACACTGCAAAAGAGCGTGATCGAAAGGATTGATTTAAGCAGCAATGTGAACAAGAAATTAAGGAGCGTTTTGATTTTTTTTAAGGCAGATTTGTACTTGGAAATAAAAGATGAGCAAATACTTCTCCTAAAACTGGTCTAAGGTTCATTTTGAGTAAATTTAACTAAACCAATCTTATATAATAGGTTTTGTTCAAATGGAGTATGAATGATGCTTTAACCTGATCATTAGTTCAATCTGCTTTGTTTCGGTACAAATCATTGTTTTTGAATGCACAACTTTACAATTTTTATTTTTGTAGCACAGTTTGGGTCAGGTAAATAGTTATATTAAAAAGATACAGAGCATTGGTCATATAAAAAAAAAATATATATATATTTTGACCTTCAAGTTATTTCAAATTGTTTATATATGTTTAGGTTCATTTCAGGCAAATGTATTTATCAGGGGGGAAGTTATGAAACTCCAGCAACATTAAACCCAATAAGGCAATTGTGGGTTCGAATCCCAGGTCAGCTCTTTTTCTAAATGAACCCATCATCATCATCATCATCATCATCATCATCATCATCATCATCATCATCATCATCATTATTATCATCATCATCATCATCATTATCATCATCTCTGGCTGGACTTTATGTTCTCTCTGTGTTACTGGGTTCTCTCTGGGAACTCACCTTGATGTTTAGAGGGATTCGTTTATCAACCTGGGGCCTGCGCGCACAACCAAACAACAGAAGGAGCTGCAGCTGATTGACACAAACACTAGCAGCAACACTGGCCAGCGCTGTTGTCGGCAACTACAAGAGTTTATCACTGTGCAAAAACAAAAGTTAAGCTGCTAAAGCAACATTTGTGAATGCAATTCATCTTTACAACTCATTCAGGTTACATTTGGGTGAGTGAAAAAACACAGAGAAAAACTCTGTTTCAAGCTTCAAGAGCCAGATGTCTGTCAGACCGGTTCAGACCGGTTCAGACCTGATCGAAATTATCTGTGTAGCTCTCTTTCTGTTTTGTTGTTTTGTTTGTCAAAGTTTCCTCAGCTAACTAGACGGACAGCATATGTTTCTGCAGGTGACAGCGGAAAGTGACTGTAAATTCACCAAGTGAAAAAAAAAGATTATGTTATATTTCTCTAGCGTGTTCCTCCAGCTAAGGCCCTCCTGGACAGGTTCTCAACCTCTACATACAGGTCGAACTCATTTTGACAAAGGGCATTGTGGTTGTCCTTGAAGAGCCAGTTGTGACTAAAATTAAAGGTGGGGTAGCAAATTTTTTTAGTTGTAAATTTGTAAACTTTGTGCTTTCCACTAAAGAGTATATAGTAAATGCAGCACTTTGTGAAAAAATGAGACCTCAGAGTACTGTCTGAACTGGATAATAAATAATTTGAGTTCAAATCAGGAGCTGAATGCAGCGTTCTGATTGGCTGAGCTTGGGGCGGTCACTCCAATTTCACTTTGTTGTTTGTAAATGTTTATAAGCCATAAATGCAACCAAAAATGAATACATGTCGATATTAACCGTATGTCGAAGGATTTATAAGAGGAAGTTGTCAGATTTAAAACCTAAATTGTGTTTGCAGTGTAAAAATCAGCTACCCCACTTTTAACCTTACCAAATGTTGACATTCTACAAATAATTGTCTCTTTATCTGATTTTGTGGCAAGTGCTGAATATACATCCACATTAGTCTGAAAAATGAGCTAATCTAATGAAATTATTTGTCTGAACTTTAAAGAGTAAGACACCAGATTACTCCTGGTACAAATATGAGATTTAAGTAAACCTTTATAAGATAACATGATGTGAAGGACAGAAAATGAATGAATGAGTTTAATCTCATGTTGTTTTAATATTTAGTTGGTTTATTTATTGGTTTCATAATATTCAGAATAATTTCTGACAACTTACTGATCAGTATCTAGTTTGAGACGGAACAAAAACCGTGAACAGAAGAAGTGTCAAACCTAAACTAAAATCCAGACAAATGCTGTGAATTCAAGTCCTTTGGCCTGTTGTTTGTCAGCGCAGCCTTCCCCTTATACACCACACATGCATGTATGTATGAGCGGCTATAGGCTGCCAACCTGCTGCTCCGTGGGCTATAACCTCACACCAGACCTCCCTCCTTTTCTGTGCAAAAGGTGAACGCGACCAGCCAACCTTACAAACACGCACAAACACACCACGCAGCAGATGACTGGAGATATGTACGCTGCTTAATCTTCGCCCGGGGTGTCGCCGAGGTATTATAGACAACAAAAGGCCTGATAAAGATGCCGTTTTAGTCAATTTAGCCGCGGGATATGATTAGTAACGACCCGCGCCAGGTGAGATGCCCGAGGGTCCGGTCTGTTAGAAATGAGAGAGAGAGAGAGGAAAGAGGAAGAAGGAGGAGGAGGTAGTGTGGAAAAGACGAGATTGTTCGCTAAAGGGGCGTAAATACAGGCTGTTGGTTCTGGTTGAGGAGCGCTGGAGGTAATTACTAAATATAGAGGCAAAGAGAGAATGAAGAGCACAATGGCACTGACAAAGAAGGGAGCAGAGGATGATAACAGGCTTTCCAGATTTGAGGGAAAACTAGATACGCCTATAACGTCATGTACACAAGAGACAGAGGGAAATGTGAGGCTGAAAAAAGTGCGTTTGCAACATGATTTTATTCACACAGCTTCAGACCCTGACTTACAAGCGCCAAGCTCAGTCTTTACAGTGTCTAAAATGCAAACAAACAGAAATAATTTATGTAAACTGGAATAAATTGAAGGACGAACTTATACAATGTAAAACCCCAACCCTACAATTGCAGTGTATGAGGCTGAGTAGAGTATTATTTCTGTGGAAAAGGTGATGTTTTATGTGTCAGTGATGTGAGTAGATTCTGATATTTTTTGAAATTGTGCTTACGACTTGTAAGGACTTGTAATTGTATCATGTATTTGTAAACAGAGAATACAAAAGAGGTAGGTGTAAACAAGTTTGCACTTTTACCTTTTTGAGTTAAGTGTAGGGCATAGAATGTATAAATGTGTACATATACAAGCTGTATATATATATATATGCATCTTTTGTTTTTATTGTTTTAGATGTAAGGTGAGATATTGCAGAACACTCTTTTCAACTAAAAATTTTATCAGACAGACACTCATAACAAATGCACTCATCTCTTCGAGCCATTTTGGGCACCTTAAGCTTAGAATATGTATACATTGTACCTTATAATTAATAAGGTTACTGCATACAAAACTCAGGGTAGCACTTTAAAAGACCTCCACGGTACCTACCAGTTAAGTACCATGTCAGTTACTAGTAACTAACAGTGACACTTACTAGTACTTACTCTGGTACTTACTGTGGTACTTACACTGGTACCTAGAGTGGTACTTTGAGTGGTACTTGTACCAGCAGTTACTGGTACATACCAGTGGTAGTTACTGTGGTACTTACTGTGGTACTTACACTGGTACCTACAGTGGTACTTTGAGTGGTACTTGTACCAGCAGTTACTGGTACATACCACTGGTAGTTACTGGTACTTACTGTGGTACTTACACTGGTACCTACAGTGGTACTTTTACCACCAGTATTGGCATGCTGGTATGGTCGTGGCCATACCAGCATGCCAAAGCCTGATCCCGTCATATCTCAGAAGCTAAGCAGGGTTGGGCCTCGGCAGTACTCGGATGGGAGACCACAGCAGAACCTCAGGTGCCACAGTGGGGCAACTTTAGTGGTACTTACTACAGTAGTTGACAGTCAACTACTGTAGTAAGTACCACTGAAGTACCAGTATGTGTCACTTTAGAACAGGTCCCGTTGTTACTAGTAGTTGACGGTCAACTACTGTAGTAAGTACCACTCAAGTACCAGTATGTGTCACTTTAGAACAGGTCCCGTTGTTACTAGTAGTTGACTCTCAACTACTGTAATAAGTACCATTGTAGTACCACTATTTACCATTATGTCTCATGGTATTTATCAATAAATGTTGGAATTAAGCTAAGACTGTTGTAAATTGTTTTCTGTTGTTTTGTTTACTGAAACAAATAATTACTTTGGTATTTGTCAATACCCAATATTGTTGTGACATAAATAAAGACAGTGGTGCTTTTTTAACACTTGCATTTTATTGTTATTCATAATTTATAAGCTCTACTTTTTTAATTTAGTACCAATAATACCACCACTGAAACATATGTGTAAAAGTGGTAAGTGTACTAATAGTTACCACTGTAAGTACCAGTCACTGCTGACACAAGTACCACCTTAAGTACCAGTGTAAGTACTACAGTAAGTACCACAGTAAGTACCAGTAACTATCAGTGTTATGTACCAGTAACTGCTGGTACAAGTACCACTATAGGTACCAGTGTAAGTACCAGTGTAAGTACCGCAGTAAGTACCAGTAACTATCAGTGTTATGTACCAGTAACTGCTGGTACAAGTACCACTATAGGTACCAGTGTAAGTACCAGTGTAAGTACCGCAGTAAGTACCACAGTAACTACCAGTGATATGTACCAGTAACTGCTGGTACAAGTACCACTCAAAGTACCACTGTAGGTACCAGTGTATGTACCACAGTAAGTACCAGTAACTACCAGTGGTATGTACCAGTAACTGCTGGTACAAGTACCACTCAAAGTACCACTGTAGGTACCAGTGTAAGTACCAGTGTATGTACCACAGTAAGTACCAGTAACTACCAGTGGTATGTACCAGTAACTGCTGTTGCAAGTACCACTGTAGGTACCAGTGTAAGTACCAGTGTAAATACCACAGTAAGTACCAGTGGTATGTACCAGTAACTGCTGGTACAAGTACCACTCAAAGTACCACTCTAGGTACCAGTGTAAGTACCACAGTAAGTACCAGAGTAAGTACTAGTAAGTGTCACTGTTAGTTACTAGTAACTGACATGGTACTTAACTGGTAGGTACCGTGGAGGTCTTTTAAAGTGCTACCA
The DNA here is from genome assembly GCA_038363315.1 of Mugilogobius chulae. Lineage (NCBI taxonomy): Eukaryota > Metazoa > Chordata > Actinopteri > Gobiiformes > Gobiidae > Mugilogobius > Mugilogobius chulae. The sequence continues at coordinate 1,528,825 of CM076405.1, read as the reverse complement.
AATTCAGCTATCACTGACACACATAGTTACTCACACAAAATAACCAGCGAATGATTAAAGGGAACCCTGGTTATGAAGACAAATATGACTAAAACACTAGTACTGGTCATGCTTATTAAAATAAATTACAAACAAATGTATAACTGCTTGCTAATTTTTATAAAATTGTCATTGTTTATGTTGTTTTCAAGTCACTGGGAGCCGCCATTTTGGTTGATGACATAAAATAGTGTTTCTATGGTTACTCCCACAGTTTCATCTGTGAACAGTTGAAACAAAAACACCACTGACAGTGTCCAGTTGTTGCCTCTTCCTCTTGATTATCTTCAGTTTTACTAGATTCCACATAATCGTTCTGTATTTGGCTTTGCTCCGGCTCAAACTGACAAGGTTTAACCCAGGAATTCATGTTGCTTAGTTACCTGCTACTGCCTGTTACCTTGACAACACTATTTTATGTCATAACCGCAGCAAAATGGCAGCCTCCATGTCATTTCTTCATAACACTATTTTAATAAAACTACAAATACTTAAAAGGTATTTGTCCTGTATTTATATAAGTGATGATATTATGAGTGTTTTAGGGTAAACATGTGATTATATCCAGGGTTCACTTTAAAGCAAAAAAGGTACCCACCTATTGTAGAGCGAATGTATTGTGCAACATCAGACGATTTCCATGAAGTGAAATTAAACTGGTCGATGCATCAGGCTACACACATGACTGTTTCCACACCTAAGACTCAAAGTCTCTGGGATAAGCTCCAACCTGCCATCCAAAATGGAAACAAGCGTGGTTAGTTATTGTTTTAGAGTGCATCTCCAGGATGAAGTTTAAAGATCTGTAAGCTACTGACGTCACCCAAACATGACATGCCATCAATGAAAACAGTAAAGTAAAACCTATGACCCTAGTTTATTATGAAGCAGATCTTGCAGATAGCAAAAACACTTTCATCAAATCTATTGCTGTGTAGCTCTGTGAAATGTGGCTAAAGCTGGTAAACAAGACATGACATCCAGTCCAGGCAATATCGAGATCTGTCACTTCTCTGCAGCTCCAGAACACATTTTAATGTTTAGTGTCTTTTATAAGGTTTTGATAACCTCAGACTCATAGAAACATGATATTTTCAATCTTGAAAGTGCTGTGTGCTGATAAGCAAATTGCTGATGCTAACGTCTGCTAACTTTACTTTGCTATAAGATTGTCAGCTCAACACATGAAGCATCACTGGGGATCATGCTTTATCACAAGATCAAGTCAGCGTTCGGTGAAATATTATTATCCTTCAGGCACTGCCCAGTTTAGAAATGATAAGTCTCACTTCAACACAAATTTCTACTGTACTTTACTCATTGTAACTAAAATCTGATAAGTACTCTTGGAAAGATTTTTAAGCAAATCTATTCTTGATTCAAGCAGTAATGGCTTAAAACAGATACAAAATTTGCTTAAAATACGTTTTTATATCTAGATAAGGTAAATCAGGATAGAATATTTAAAGCAAGTCAAATAATCTTAGAAATATGTTCATATTAAGTGAAAAAAATCTTAAATTTTGTCTTTTAAGATAAATATGCTTAATTCAAGTCATTTTATGACATTTTTGTACAACTCCGGTTCCAACAATCTGATGGAAATGCACCAAAGAACATCAACTATATATATATATGTATTTATAGCTCGTAACAAACAACTACATTTTTCCGAGTGCCAAGTTCTTTGCTCGGCCATGTCCTGAGGTCCAGAGGTGCATCACACGCCACAACTTTAAACACAATTTGCTAGATCTGTTACAGTAATAGTAAAATAACTAATGTAGGGATGCACCGATCCAGCTTTTTCAGTTCCGATATCGATCCCGATATTTGGCTTTAACTATCTGCCGATACCCGATATCCACCGTTACCAGTGAAAGGACTGAAATTGCTTCTTTTTCTTATAAAAACTTAATACATTTGATCATATGGTGTTATGTAACTGTTGTTTATAGTGCAAGTCACAACTTAACAACTTAATCTGAATAAAATACCCAATATTATGAAATGTAATGGATCAACACCACCCTGTACAATCGTCTCATTATGTCCAATTAAAGGCACAGTCATTATATCGGCTGAACCGATATCATGAAGCCGATACCCAATCCAGCAAAATGTCCTGGATCGGAACAGATATTCGATCCAGGTATCGGATCGGTGCATCCCCAAACTAATGTATTAGAGTTTCAATGCCAAACTGCCATTCTAATAGGATACTGAACCTAATTTCTAATGTTTGTAATGTTTGTAAGATGGTTGGTGTCTGGATTTATATCTTGAGGGCCTAATCTGGCTCTCGGGTCTAATATTGAAAAGATCAATGACTCTGACGCCAAGTAAGATCAAAATAACAACAGAGATAGCTCAACTTTGTCAAGAAACAGACCCAAAAACACAACTTTACCTTTGTCCCTGGAAACATACATGAGCTACCTGAGTTTCCAAGGCCACAGAAGCGTTCCTGATGAAACCGGGGTGCAAACAGTGTCGTCAGAGCTGTCGTCGAGCTATAGCGGGGATTCAGCAGGTTAATTTGCTCCTGTCAGGACGCGGGTTTTCCCTGTAGCTCTCCTTATCGGCGCTGTGCTCCTGGAGTCGTGTCATGTGCATCCCGCCTCTGCTCTGTCTCACAGCCCGGAGAGGCGCAGGTACAGCTGTAACGTAATCCCCGAATTATGTCAATTAGCGAAAGAGAGAACGGAATGCTTGTGAAGGGGAGATAGGGACATGTTCGGTACAGGTGATTTAAGAATAGCAGGTCTTATATTTGTGTTCTGTCTGTGTTGTGCTTTTAAACCTAAATTGCTTGTGTTGCCATTAAGTGATAGCACAGAAAAGTGAAGTTTCCCATTATGTTTTTAATCTTCACACAATACAACCACTTCAGCCCTGGATTGTCTTTGAAGCTGCGGCTATTGTTGTACAGCTTGTTTACACTGTTTCACTTCATGCAACAAAATGAAGTGAAACAGTGGTGACTTTCTGTGAACTGAATCAAAAGGCAGATCTGTGGCTTGAACTCTCCAGACGGATGGAGAGTCTCAGGTTGCAGCCACGTGGGGACATTTTTCAAGATATTGCAATGGGTAAGTTTAGGTCTGGGGCTTGGGGCAGGTAAAGATTAGAATCAGGATTTTGTTAATATTCATAAATGAGAACACGTCTTAACAACCACCATTGAAATTGAACTGGGACTGTGACACGTACTATAATTACACAGGACAGCCGTGAAGTCGTGCTAATCATATGTAATTTACATGTCCTGTAATGTTGTGGTAAATGTACGCTTTCTTGTGAGGTCAGGCCCAAGTATCTCGGGGTCTTGTTCACTAGTGAGGGAAGGATGGAGTGTGAGATTGACAGGCGGATCAGTGCAGCGTCAGCAGTGATGAGGTTGCTGTATCGGACTGCTGTAGTGAAGAAGAAGCTGTGTCCAAAGGCAAATCTTTCAATCAAACTACATTCCAACCCTCACCTATAGAAATGAGCTTTTAGTGATCCTTTAGAAAAGGAGCTCAGTCACACAGGATAAACTCTGAGTATAGCTGCTGCTCCATGTCGAAAAAAAAACCCAAAACAGCTCAGATGGCTCAGGCATTTGTTTTGGCTGCCTCTTGGACATCTTCCTGGTGAGGTGTTACAAGTAAATCCTTACGGGAGAAGATCTCGGGGAACTCCCATGACACCATAGAGGGACTTCTACAGGAGTTGGGTCCGAATTGATTATAGTCAGAGGTATTCAAGGGCTGTTTTTTAAAATATAAGTCCACTCATGATATATTCAAAAATGGCAATTATAAAGCTCATACATGTCCACATTTAGATTGTATTACATTACAATTAGGGATGCACCAATCAGATACTGGGATCCGATATCAGCACCAATCCAGGGAATTTTGCTGGATTGGTTATTGGCTCTATGATATTGGTTCAGTCGATATCATAGTTGTGTCTTTAATTGGACATAAGGAGATTAATTTATTGGCTGGTGTTGATCTAGAACACTTCATATTATTGGACATTTTATTCAGATTACGTTGTGAAGTTGTGACTTGCTCTATAACAGGGGTCTCAGACTCGCGGCCCGGGGGCCAAATGCGGCCCCCGAGAAGATTTTTTGCGGCCCCCGGGTTGATTTCAAATTAACATTGAATGCGGCCCGCACCATATAAGTCAGCGGCCCACACCGTAGATCAGTGGCCCGCCCGTAACAATTTGAACTACAGGTCCCACAATGCACTACAGCCACGGCTCCTCCCTGCTGCCCTGTGCAGCAGCAGCAGCAGCAGCAGCAGCAAACACAACACGACAGGGAGATGAATGAGAACTCAAAAGTCACTTTCAAACTCTCTACAACAAAGAATCGGACAGAGCACAGAAGGATTATGAGAGCAGAAGTGTCAGACGCAGGAGGAGAGACTGTCAGCGTAAGCAGCTGCTCTTTTACGACAGAAAGGCACAGATGTTGATTCTTCTTTTTGTGGAGGTGAGCTTTTCTGACTTCATTCGACCTCACATGTCAAGCTCCACAACACTTTATTTGACAAAATTTGATCTAATATCCGCGGAGAAACGTGCATAAACTCCTGCTGAAAAAGACGTTTTAGCGATGCGGACCGGCATCGCGAGCGTAACCGCGTCAACACGCACAAGAAAACACGCGACAAACACGCGGCGACACGCACGTGAGAGCAGTAGCTAATCGTCATCAATACAAACGTGTGCTGAGACATCCTGACAAAGGCTCACTTCTGTAGTGTTTGTGAAACACATTGAAAGTGTGAAGAGCACAAGAGGAAACACAGACCAGACTGGAAAATGAACCTGTAGAAATATAAAGGCTTTTACTGTTGAAATGTGACTTGAAAACCTCTAAAATGCACCAGAATACAGCAAATAGCCTGCAATTTGGTCAAAATTTCCTGATGAGGACAGTGTGACCCTGGTTAAACACTTTTATTTACTTTTTTCATTACATAGGAGAGAGTATTGTAAAATGCATTATATAGGCTAAAATAATACTGTTATTATAGTGTAGGCTCTATATTGGAGGTACAACGTAATAATTTTATTTATATTGAAAATATCAAAGTCAGGCCAAAGTTTTAAAATGCGGCCCTCGACCCATTTGCCTCCGATAATTTCGGCCCCAGCTCCAATTGAGTTTGAGACCCCTGCTCTATAACTAACCGCTACATAACACTAAATGACCAAATGTCTTATGTTTTAATAAGAAAGAGAAGCAGTTTCAGTCCTTACACTAGTATTGGTTGATATTGGGTATCGGTAGATACTTAAAGTCAAAGTATCGGAATTGATTTCAGAATTGAAAAAGCTGGATCGGTGCATCCCTAATTACAAAACATCAGTGCCACAGGCTGTTCTTTCAAACAATTCTTCAAAGAACTGTTTGCAATTTGCTACATTCTAGCGCATAGGTTTATCTATAGGTCACATCTCAGAAATATAAATCTTTATTTTGCATAGTTTGTCGTTTGGACGTCTGAAGTGTGATTTATTTATGTCTGATGTTTCTCCTCTCACAGTGTTACTGTTCTGTGTTTGTTTATGAGTTGTAGACATTTAAAAGTGATTCTTAAAGCTGTTCAATCTCTCACTGTTATTTACTTTTATCGGCAGGTTTTTACAGAAACATGTTTTTTTCTCACTCCTTTATTAGATTTTTTTTTTACCTTCCTCTTTTTACTCTTTAAGCATTTATGTGGTCTCGTAAACAAACCACAACAATGCACATTTGAAACTGGGAGAATATTTGGGGGAGAAACACCAGTGTTACCAAGACAACCACATGTGCAGAAGACATTTTGAACAATCGTTATTATCCAAGCTATGACACATACGAGTGGAATAAAGAAGAACATTTGCTGAGTCAGGGAAAGTGTCAAACCAGACGACTTACAGAGCTGTTGAACATTTGCTCAGGATTTACAACAGACAAAGACACAGTGTAATAATCATGTAGGTGTCATTTCTACAGACGAGGCTCCTGGTGCTGGTGACAAACTGTAACATAAACGTGTATTCAGACTGAGAAGCTGCTTAGAAATTGATAAAAGTGTTGGTAAAATGTCTAAATAGTTCTTTTGATGGTTAATTTGACAGTTATGTTTACAAAAGAAGTGTAATTAGTGCAATGGGAAAGATACTGTAAGTTTAAAGACATTCAACATTCAGCTCAGTGGTAGTAAAGATTGTGATCAGTTGTGTGAATCCGCCTTCTCAAAACTCAAAACCGTAAAATCTCTGAGTTTGTGGGACATTTATAAACAGGAGTGAGATGAGCTTCTAAAATTGCAAAGGAGTGGCCAGTTACAAGTGTGGCAGCAGCTTGTTTTAGTGTTTTGGAGTGCAGCAGTGAGTGGAGAACAGTGCAGCATTAGTTGGTATCACTATAGAAATAAATCTAGTCCTGTGAATGTTTGGTGCAAGCTCAGGTCAAAAAACTTTGACGTATTGTGCAACTACACGTCAGAAACCATGGTCCTCTGTAAAGTTTGGCCCTCTGGAAAATTAATTCGAATAGCCGTACAATAAAAGAAACTTAAAATCATTTCCCCCTAGCACAGATATCTTATTAGATTATCTATTAAGGTGAAACTGTATCTGTAATGTTCTGTCTCTCTCTAGTAGTGCCCATTTGTTTCACCAAATCCACATGAAAAAAGCTTAAAACACATCGTGGTGAAGAATTCCAAGGCTCAGAATGCTTTAGATAAGTGAGCAAAACATGTAGACTGAGGCTTAAACAGTATTATTTCTGTTTTCATTTTTAAGAAAACAAAAAATCAATATAGCACCTTTAATTCCATTTATTACGCAGAAATAGAAATATGCTTAACATGGCAACAAGTAGCTACACTAAGAATAGACTAATCCAACATGTTATTACAAAATTGTAGCCTATAAATAATATCTGCTTCATAGGAAATACCATTAAGTTAATTGAGAAAGTGGAAAAGCGGTGACTTTACAAAGCCTTCCCTGTGAGAAAGTGCTCCAACATTTTGACAGGCAGTTTGTATCACTTAAGCGGCTCGAGAAAAAAGTGAATGGGTTTCTTTTGCCTACCTCGCTGCCTCGCAAAGTTTTGAATGGCAAGGTCTAGCTCTGGAGTACAGCTGGAGTCCTGCCAAGAGAGAAGAAAAATGCCTCCCGATGACTCTAGAGGTGTTTTGTAGTGTCCGAGGGCAGTCTTCCAAAAGTAAACCTCAATTCAGAAAAACCTGTGGGAAAGAGTTGTTCGTTTTTAAGGCTACAAACACAAAAACAAGTGAAGAAAAACACAATTGTTCTGTATTCTTAGTGTTAATTCTGAGATCTCATCAGAAGCTAAGCAGGTTGGGCATGGACAGTACTTGGATGGGAGACCGTTAGAACCTCAGGGGCCACAGTGGGACAACTAGAGGAGAAACTGTCATTGTGTCCTCAGGCAAGACACTGTAAAAAGTTAAAAGGACAATAAGTTAAATGATCTTACAGTTTTGTGTTGATGTAATTAGTGAGTCGAAAATATTCAACTTAGACCAGGACTATTTAATTATATTCTACAGCGGGCCAGATTTTTCAAAGGACTATGGTCTGTGGGCCGAACAACAGAACTGCCCCAAGAACTTATGTTTAGTAAATTGAAAATACGTCTAAATTGCTCTATAACAGGTTTACACTAGCAGAGATAACTCAAAACTAGAACATGAGCAAAGAACAACAGATAAAAGACTAGGCTAAACCTAGAGTTAATCCAACTTTATGTCTCTAGGTCTACATTTGTGCTACTTTAAGGTGAACCACAATTTGGAACAAGACTAGAGAACATTGTGAGACTGAGAACCAGAACAAAACTGAACAAAACAAATATCAGTGGCCTTTTAGCTGATAAAGTACTGCAGGCTACTGAATACCAGATCTAACCAAGAAATGTGGCCCAGTCCATGGCCCACTTTACTATGATGGGCCAGTCTTTATTGCTCAGCATTATGTTGCTATATCCACCACTGTGAGTGTTTCCCAGGCTTCTTTAGAATGGGGTCCAGTTCATGGCCCATTTTACCATGGTGGGCCACATCATACAGCTTAGTGGGCCGCATTTGGCCCGCGGGCCTCTATTTTAATAGCCCTGACTTAGACTTTTAAGTTATAAGAGAGGGAGGAAAGAGAGAAAAGAGAGAGTAATACAGAGAGAGAGAGGGGAGAAAGAGAGCGGGAGAGAAGAGAGAGAGAGAAAAGAAATGGAGAGGGAGATAAAGAGAGAGAGAGAGAGAGAAAGAAAAGAGAGTTGGAGGGAGAGTTGGAAAGAGGAAAAAAAGTCAGAGAGTAGGCCTGGGGGGGGCAGGGAGAAAAGGGCGAGAGAGGAAAGGAGACACAGAGAGAGAGAGGAGAGAGAGAAATATATAGAGAGAAAGGAGAGAGGGAAAGGGAGAAAGAGAGAGACGGAGAGAGAAAAAGAGAGAGAGGAGAGAGGCACAGAGAGAGAGAAGAGAAAGGGAAAGAGAGAGGGAGGGAGAGTGAAAAGAGAGAGGGAGAAAGCAGGATTAGAGAGAGAAAAAAGAGTCAGAGAGAGGGAAAAAAGGAGACAGAGAGAGAGATATAAAAGAGGGTCAGAGAGAGAAAGGGGAAAAAGCAAAAGAGAGAAAGAGAGAGAGAGGGAAAGAGATAAGAGAGTCAGGGAGAGTGAGGAGAGAGAGGGAGAACGAGAGGAAAGAGAGAGAAAGAGGAAAGATAGAGAGAAAAGAGAGCTAGAGGGAGAGAGAGAAAGAGAAAAAGAAAGTCACAGAGTAGAGAGAGGGGCAGAGATAAAAAGGAGAGAGGGAGAGCGTGAAGAGAGAGAGAAAAGAGAATCAGAGAGAGAGAGAAAGAAAGAAAGTAAGGAGAGTGACGAGAGAGAGAGTGAAAGAAAAAATGGTCAGAGAGAGGGAGGAGAGAAAGAGGAAATCGAGAAGAGAGAGAGACAAAAGGAAAAAAGAGAGAAAGAGAAGAGAGAGAGAACAGACTATGATGCAGAAATTGTACTTAAGTTAAACTACATTATTACTTTTTTACAGTGTATAGATATAGCACATTTCTCCTAAACTCCTCCATCCCTGACTCCATCCCTGCCCTCCCGTGTCCCGCTCTTCCCCCCCGGAGCCGTCCCTCGCTGATGACATCGTCTCTCCGCGCGGGAAGTTGATGGATCCCCCGCTCCCCGTTTGGGGCTTTTGCTTGCGGATTTGATGAAGTGGAGTGCAGGTAGCTGTGGGGCAGGTGTGGGGAGGGAAAGAGAGCCAAAAAACACCCCGAGCGCTTTGTCAATGTCGGAGGAGGAGCGCCCAGGGTCCCCGCGCGGCCCCGACAGAGATTAAGATGGGGAGTGTATATGTGCATGCGCCATCATCTGATAAAGCGGGTTATCTTACTACAGCGCCATCTATTACGGGCTGACACATCTCCCCGTGACTCAGAAGAGGCCCAGATGTGAAGTCACTTTCCCTCCCGCATCCTTGGCCCTTTGCCCCCCCCCCCCCGTCCCGTCTCATGATCCTATCCAGCCATCGTTGAACTTACAGCTTGTTGACCGACCCCAGATAAAGACACGCAGAGACAAGGAGAGACAAGGGGAGAAGAGATGTTTTATAAAGTGCTTTTGACACTTTTTTTGTAAATGGGTGATTCTCACTGAGCGGTGCCTTTTGGTCCCTGACATAAGCAAGTCATTTTTAATCGCATTAATCTATTTTGAAATCTTTAAGTGGTGACGAGTAGCAGCAAGACAAAAATAAAGAAGCAGACAAAAGTTGTTAAACAGATGAACGAGAATTTTATGTTCAAAAACGTCCTAAAGGCCAAATTCTTTAGTAATATAATAATATTTCCATCTGCAACAATAATGTAATTAATTAAATTATAAGTTAAGTGTTTTTCTCAGTAATTTTTAGGTGAGATTAAACATAGTTTATTAGATTAATTAATTACAGATTATAATTAATTAATCTCTCTATATTTTTTTTTATCGCTTGACAGCACAAATTTTGTTTTAGGAATCATGCAACATGCTCTGTTTCCAACACCTTCGATCATATTTCATTAAAGTATTTCAGAGTATGTGAAATATGTGTTTTTTTAAATAATGTCAGTGTTCCAAAGTAACCCTTTCTCTATCTTTAAACATTTTTTAATTCGTTCTTTAAACACATTTTTTAGTTTAGTAAAACTATATGATTTTTTTAATGTTCCTCTCATTATTGTCCACCCTGTCGTGATGCATTATATCTGCCATTAATACCAGATAAACTGGGCTGGTGGCATCACAGTTACATTTTTTTCATTCGCTCAGTGAAAGGAAACTAAGCTGATGAAGCAACCATGTCCTATGTTCTTGGGTTTGATTGAGCTGTTTATCTAATGTGGTCAAACTTACTTGTCCACCCTGTCGTCATGATATCTCTGCAAGAAAACTACAGGTTTTATTTGAAATGTGCCAGTAAATCATAATAACGCAAAGCCAAGGCAAAAGGTTTTGACTAGAAATGACTTTTTAAATCTAAGTGAACAATTCTATGGGAGAAGACACATCATTGAAAAATAATAATCAGCCCAAAGCTCCAGCACTCGTTTGAGTCTAGGTCATAAAGAGTTCTTTGTTGACACTTGTCAGTCAGTGTGTTTGTTTTGTATGGCAGCTGCCACGCGTCTCGAGGATCAACAGGAGAAAATAAACAATTAGCACATGTGGCTACGGCGCAGGGGTAGTAGGGCCCCTGTGGTTAAGGGGGCTCTAAGCAAATGCCTGGTCTGCTTGTACTGTAGTAACGTCTCTGGTATGAGTTGTTTGGCTGAGTCATCCAATTTAAACACTTACACAAAAAACAATTATGCTATCAGGTCTTTATATTGTGTAATTTATTTGGAATTAGACCACTGTTTTCAATATGGTCGCCATAAGTAATCGCACGTGTCTTAATTTACTATTCTGCTGACTGTAGAAAAGGACTGCGTTCACTTTTGCTCAGGTTTGTTCTTGGTTTTCAAAGAGCATAGTCTCTTTAACTCAAATGTGTTGCCATTAGTTACCGCTAGTTCTTCTCTAGTGTCAGACAATCTCATCCATGTGTGAAGGGGCTGTTTAGTTTGACAGCAGTTTTGTCCGACACCCCTGTTATCTTACTTCCTTATTACTGACTGACATATCTCCACATACATGACTCCCCACAGTGAAGTCTGGTCTGTCTCCGCCCCCTTTACTCCACGCATCTGTGATCCAAAACTAACCTCTGTCCCACCTTTAACCTCTGCCCTTGCCACCATCTACCGACACAACGACGATGAGAGATTGAACCGAGACAAAAGGAGCTGGATAAACGGGGTGTGAATACGTAGCACGACTTGTATGTTTGAGACCGTTTTTGTTCTCTTCATCTGCGAGACGCCAGCAGGGGGTCTGGCAGCAGGGGGGCTTATTAACGCTCGCTGAAAAAGACACTCAACGCGATACTATAGAAGAATGTAATGTATGTAACATGATACGCAGGTCGTACAAGGCAAGGACAATAAAGAGAGAGGCAGAGGTGGGGGTGATGCCGTACAGTCTCTCTCCCCCCTGGTCGTATTTCCGTCAAGGGCGATTCGGAGCTGTCAGAAAGCATCAAGCCCGGCTGCCATGGCAACCGCATCAGCACCGCGGCGAAGGTCACGAGATGGAGAAGCGTGCTCGCCTCCTGCTGGGCCACCGTCGGGAGTGACACGGCGCTGGAGCCACAAAGACGAGAGCCGTGACGCGTGCCGAAGGGGAATCAGCGTTAAACAAGTCAGAATGAGGAGAATGTTGTTTGTTGTGAAAGGAAGCAGATGATGAGTTGACTTTTATTTAGGGGATTAAAAACTGTTTGAGAATGTGAAACTCCAAGATTAATCTCTTCCAAAATAATGTCCTGATAAATACTAGCTCCATGTTGAAGTTGCCACAGTGGCTTCAGTGTCGTAAAAGCAAATTACACAGATTTTGCAATCTTAAAACGTAAACAGAATCATTTCATTTAAAACTTTTTACAGCAGGTTTTACTCATTTGCCTATTGCATTCTCAGCCTCAAATGTTTTCACCATGAGGAGTTTTGAAGCATTGTCACAAGTTTTCAAAAGTCAAGACAAGTTGAAACCTGGTCCGACTGGTTTGAGGGGAAAACCAAATAGAGTCCGGTTTTCTAGCCTAGTCTGATTTCCCTGTACAGGTAAATGCACTGACTGTTACTTTACTATTTTGCCAACTGTAGAAAAAGACTGCGTTCAGTTTTGTTCAGAGTCCGTTGAGATTGGACCGCCATTGTTTAAAGTTAATGCTAGAAAATTAGTAATAGTTTTTTTTTTTTCATATTTCTTTTGCTAACCCTCACCCCAGCCCCACCCCTAAACTTAGCCTTTGAATTATGCCTAAACTTAGCCTAATTAATTGCAAACTAACTACATAGGTCACTACATAGGTCACAAACTACATATGCTTTTCATGCTTTTCAAGTTCATTTCGAACAGCTGCAATATATTAAAAAAAATACTGATGAAAAAGTTTTATAAGCAGCAACACAGATAAATCCTTGCAAAGACTGTTATCTCAGTGGTTTACACTTTTTATTGACACATTTTAAAATTGTAGAAAATTTTAAATCCTCTTGAGTGGGCTAGGCAATCTAAGAAAAAAATATATATATATCACAATTTTTTTTCCTCATAATGATCGATTTCAATTTTCGTTTGAATTTTTTTTTCTCGATTCAAAAGAAAAAAAAATAAATTATGAATCTCTCGATTTTTTTTTATTAATTGCCCAGTGGGCTTAAGTTGAGAACACACTCTTTGTATCAAGTAATATTTAAGAAAAAACACTAATTCAGTTTATTTTCAAGCTTGACGTTCAGTTAACAAACTTGTTACAAACAGCCTTGTGTGAGTCACTTTTTGGGATGCATTTTAACCGTTTGAAAATGAATACAAAACTATTTGAAAAGTATAAATGCAGATATTTTACTACACTAATCAAGCAGGATGATATAATTACAGATTTGACTTGTATGTTTGGACAGAATCACGTCCCCTCTCCTCCTCTGGTACCTGCACACTTCACACCTGCAGCAGCACACTCACTCTGCTGTACTGTCTTCTCCTCTGTGCTGGTGTAGTGTGAGTGATGAATGGGCCGCTCCTCTGTGTGTCGTCCTGTTGGTGTTTCGCTGATAGAGCCACAGCGGTCCCACAAAGACCCCTCCCATCAGCTGCACCCGGGAAGTGGTCATTACAAGACCTTGGAGATACAACATATTTTTAGACTTTCCAGCCCCCGGGACGGATACAACCCTCAAAAACGCACTAGTCAAGGGTAGACTGGTGCTTATAGTTATATCAACTTCACTTTAAAGTCAATTGGTCTATTTTAAAACATATCCTAAAGCGTGGTAGGTGAATGGTTAGTTTCAGTTATGCATGCAGCTACTTTAGGCCAGTCTAAAAAGTTTTTGGTGTAAGTTAGTGAGCCCCAAACCCAGGAGAAAAAGTGAGGCCAAATGCGGCTAACTAAGCAGAATGTTTTGGCTCATCAAGATGAAATAGGCCATGAACAGAACCATATTGCTTGAATATTTCCTCTTCAGTATCTTATTGTTTGTCATTGAAACCAGATTCTGTAATGCCTGGTTAAGACCTTAACGTCCTGGTTTAGTCCTGGGTCAGATTTTGTCATCTAAAAACTAACCCTGTTCAAGATGTGCTTTACATAAGCCAAATATAGATTAGGTTAAGTCTTCTGATTACTTATGCTGCGTTCCAGGCAACTGGGAACTGGGACATTTCCCACTTGAAAAATACCGGTTCCCAGTTCAAAGTGTTCCAACCTAATCAACTCGTATGTAAACATTATGGCTAATGCTAACCTTTAAGCAACAAAAGTAACGGTAAATAACCTGTAACCAATGTTTACATAGTTTTTGTGTCAGTTAAACCCTCCAAATAAATGTATTGACCTTTCGCCGAGCTCCGCCCCCTTAGTTACTGTTGCTACGTCCGTCAAATATGACAGCGTGCCATAGACTTCAATGACAGACAGAAGTCCACCTGTTCGCGTTAGTGACGTTTTTAAAGCAATTTTTCCGCGATATCCTCTAGATCGAGGCAGAAGAGGTTCACTGTGCAGCGGAGGGATTTATTCAAAAGATTAAAATACACAACAGAGGGGACATAACTCCTATGGAGGCTAATGCTACTGGTCTCAAGCTAAATCAGAGAAACACATGATCTTTAACGTTACCTCAAATGCAACAAGCTCAGCCTTGTCCTGCTCTTGCACTGCCGGGTAAGTTCACTTTCATATGTTAAGGTCTATTTTTCTCTATTGCAAGAATATTGTTGATTTACGAGGCTTTGTTAGCGAGCTAAAGCTACCCGTGTTGGCTAAAGCTAAAGGGCTCGCTAAACTTAGCAGCTTAGAGCGTAACTTCTGCCGTTATATCCTCGTCATGGTATAACTCCGGTCTAGTTTGTGTTTTTGCCTCTAGATCTCACAACACAGTAAGTCCACAGCTATAGTTAAACATTAGTTTTACCTTTGAGCAGACATTTGTTCGATATATTTATCTGGTAGAGGAGCCGCCCCGAGCCGCCCGTACTGTTTAATCCATTGTAGGCACTGCTCCAGTTGTTTTTGGCTTTAGAAATGGAAAGAACACAACTCCTCTGGTCAATATTTCGGGATATCTGCGGTCCGGTTTACAAAAACCATAGGCGCATCGCTTCACCATCTTGTTTGGAGCTCAAGATTTGACGGACCATATTTACATAGCAACGGTTGCTACGGTGTTTGATAGCCGTTTTGGGGCGGGGCTTGGCGAAAGGTCAATTGTGGTGATTGTTGATCTCGTATGTGAAGTGGGGCTTCCTCAACCAGGTCCCAGTTCACAAGTGGTATTTACCAGTTCTAGTGGCGTTCCAACGCTTTTTTACAAGTAGGAAGTGGGAAATATTCCAGTTCCCAGTTGCCTGGAATGCACCATGAGTCTTGTTTTTGTCCTGCTTTTATGTGACAGTGCCTTATTGTTTGTGTTTATCGTAATGAAGAAGTAAATTTCAAGTAAATAGTACAATTTCCAGTTGTTTGCAAATATTGGATGTAAAGCGTATAGTCAGGGCTGCATTAAAATTTTTGGGCCCCGGGGCTTTGTAAATTCAGGGCCCCCTTTCATCAGCCACGCATAAACATTTGGGGCAAGTGCTCTGTGGAAAAAAAATAAAATGTTTTTGTTTCATAAAATAAATATGGTATTTACAAAAAAATATGTGTAGGTCTATTTCAGAAGTGACTTCCTGATATGTGCAGCTTAACAAAATAGATTTACTATAAAAAAAAGTGAAAAAAATAAGTGTTGGGGTCCTCCTCAGGAGATTTTGGCTAAAATAGATGTAATTTTCTGTGATTTGGAGTATGTTTCAGCTCCTGCAGCTCCTATTTTCAGCAGGCTTTAGTTCAGAATAAAGGGCTCTTATTAATAAACTCTTTATTTTTACAGGCTACAAGTGAGACAGTGATTTTCTGTTGCTGACGGGACTAGCCAAAACAAAGGATTTTGGTCACGACCGTTGCTCACAGTGAAAACTTTTGGTCTGCGGTTCGGCTCGTCTTCGTCGTGTTTGTTGTGGAAAAATTACCACCGTAAAAATTTGTGCAGCGGGCGTGCAGTTTCAATTATGTCCTCGCTTTGTTTATACACACACCTTACCACAAAGTTTTCCTCCACAACAGAGATCACCATGGCAACCCAAATATCTGAGCATTTCAAGTTTAAGCAAATGACATCAAAGCATTCTAGAGGTCAGCAGTGAGTGGCAAAAATGAATGAGAGTCAATGGAGACAAAGTACATTTTCTCCTGTAACGGCTCAAAACTGAACTAGAATAAGAAAAAGCAGCTGCAGACTAATAATAAATATAAACAACCACAATTACTGCTGAATACTGAGTTTGTATGTGACCACTAAAAAGAGAAAATCAAGTAAACAAGTAAAGAAAAGCAGAAAAACAACAGGAACACTTCTGCTTCTCTCACATTTCTCACTGATACAAACATTGGGATCAAACACACTTCAGCACCTCAAGTTAAGCAGGATGTTCTGGTCAGTGAATTGTTTTATGTGCGACAGTTAAAATATCCAGAATATGCAATGTTTTTATCATTTACGCACTCATTCATCTGGTCTTTCAGACACAAAACACACTACTTTCAGCGGGTCACATGATTCTTCGCCTTGAGTTAAAATAAATTGTTTTTTTTTTTATTCTATATTAACCGTTCTAGTGCCAACGATGCTCACTACTTTTCCAGATGCATTGTGGGAAATTTTGAGTGCACTACTTTTTGACCTGCTGGACACCACTACAAAATGCCCCCTGATTAGTGCACTATATAGTAGTTAGGGTGCACATTCGGACACAGCCTGATTCTCAATGTTGCCTTGACAACAGAAAAGTTTCTTTATTAATGTGACATTATGAGTGGTACGGCTGGGTTTTAATACATTATGAATTTAAGACTGAGCAAAATTAACAGGTTTTTTTTTTTTTTATAAATTCCAACTGACAGGACAGAGACAAAGTAAATAAGAAATTACATTCACATACACAAACAAAAATTGCATTGTCCTTACAGTTTCATGTCAAAAGTTAAGTAAAAGAAAAGGGGAGGCACGGTACAGACAGGAGCCTATAAACAATAAAAGGTAGGCCTACATAAATATACAGTTTGGCACAAAAGAGGATTTGGGGAAAGGGAGAGAGAGACGTACTGAAGAACCATGATTTGGGGGCCTGCCCCTCCCAACACACCGGACGACTTTACACCCAACGCCTATACACACACAGCTAAAAACAACACAAGAGTTAGCTTAGCTTTATGCACAAGTAACACTGTAATCAGACGGTTTTCGCCACTCACCCTCCGTGCTTAACATTTCTGTTGTCGGGGCTTGATGCTTCTGACACAACGACTTGACTTTTCATCATTTTGTAAGCATTAAAGAGGCAAATCATACGCTGGCTACACCGGTTCCAAACAGCTCGACGCCATGCCTCGGCTCCTGTCGGTGTCGGAGGGGGGAGAGGTCAGGTGGGCCGGACAAGAGCAAGAGGGCACTTTATTGACCCTATTTTGTCCCGCCCACTTTTCTAGGATTTGCACTTCCTGTTTAGCTCTGTTACGGTAGTTTACATGTTTGTCTGTCTGTCTTGTGGGGCAATTTCAAACATATGTATTGGCAGTTAAAATAAAACCATCGTCTGAAGTCTACAGACTAAATGCAGCTAAACAGGAAGTGCACTTCCTAGAAAAGTGGGTGGGACAAAATATGGTCAATATAGTGGAGCGGGGGCGCGCATCATCCGCCCCACTACATTAAGTTTGAGGCAAAACAGAGGCTCCCAGGTGAAAAACTTAGCCCCCAAAAATGCTAAGAAAATTTAATCAGATGTTCTTCTCCTACTTTTGCCACTCAATCAGAATATCGAGGAGCGTTTTTTCGGATAAAAGAACGTCCGTGCGTGACCTCTGCCCCCGTCCCGCAGCTTCAAACGCGTCAGCATTTTTATCACCGTCTCTCTAATAGCCCTGCCAATGCCGCCTTTGTGCACTCACAGTCTTTTTGCCACTCGCTCAATAGTGATCTTTCATCGCCGTGGGTTGCCGTGCCAACTGCGACACACTTTCATCATCCGCACGCCCCGGTGAACAAAACAAACGTCCGCCGGGGGGTTCTGTGTCTACAACGAGGCCTCGGCGGAGCGTTTTTTGATAAATCTATAGGAATCTGGCCAAGCTTGACGACACCGGAGGAGAAGGACACATTCTGATTCTTCTTTTTTTGCGCTTTGCCGTGTGTTTGCCGTTGTAATTAGTGGTAAGTGGGTCGCGGCTTGGTGGGGGAAAAACCCTTGGGTGTGCAGGAGAAGGAGGCGGGTTGTTTGGAGTAAATACAGGCAGACACAATGACAGCGCGCCAGGAGAAAAAAACTAAACACAAGAATTATGAAGTCAACACTGTGAAGAGTTTGGCAGTGCCGCGTGCAGATTCCAAGTTTGGGTTTGGTTGTGCTGAGATTGTATGTTATTTGGCTAAATGCTACGGTTGAATAGAACGATAACAACACAGGAGCAAATTTGCAGTGGTTATAATGAAAGTGTGGTTAAGTCGAGAGAAATGGATACTAAGCTGTTGTAAAATGGTCTGGGTTTGTGTTTTTGCTTTACTTTGAACAGAAGATTAAACTGAAATCTAAAATGAATAAATAAATAAACCAACAAACCAATCAGTAAGTCCTAATGTTCATCAGATTAATACTAATATTGCATTGGATTTAAAGTGTGTATGACAGGCTTGTACGGTTTCTAATTTTAGCTCGTCATGTCAGTTTGATACTGTTGTAAATATAAATGATAGTTTTACTTTAATCAAGAACAACTTTGTGAAGAAAAGTTTGAAAATATGTTGAAAATAACAAGAAGCAGAGCAGAGTTTCAAACATTACAAACACATTTTTACGACAGTCAAAATGAACTGAACAAAGTGAGTGTGTTATAGTGTATTTTATGTCTCAAGGTAAAAAAAACTCTTACATTAGAAGAGTTTTGTCCCAATTTATTAAAAGGTCGCTAGGCAACTAGTGTGATGTCATCACTGACGAACAGGAAAAATCATTTTTATTCCTAAAAAATGGACACAACTGGGATGAAATTTGTGAAATGTTTAGTCAAGTCTTAACTTAGTTTTAGTGAAAGGAACCCGTCAGACTCAGTTTTCCTGACGCTCAAAGACACCTTTTTGCATTATTCATTCACTTTGCTTGTTTGTCGTATGAGTTACTATTGTAACCACAGCTGCCCTGGGGCAGACTGAAGCGAGGTTACCATCACCACCTACAAGTCATCCCACTGTTCCAGCGGTTTCCCATCCAGGTACTGCACAGGCCTAACCTGCTTAGCTTCTGAGATCTGACAGAATCAAGTTTTGACAAGCTGCTTTGGCCACATTTTATTTGAAATTGTTAACTATAGGTACATTTGGTAGATTTGGTAAATTTTACAAAACAAAATCTTGTCCAGTATCTCAAATGAAGAAGACCTGCTTCTGTTCCCACAGGAACATGGTGAAGACCTTTATCACACAGGAGCTCAGCGTAGAGCCCCTGCTCCTCCAGATCCAGAAGAGCCAGCTAAGACAAAATCTCAAACATTGTCCTCTGTTGTTGCTATAAATCTGTATAATCAAAACTTTTGCATCAGCCAAGACGTACAGCCTTACTTACTTGCAGTCTTGGTTTTATAAATTATACTTTCTACTTGAAAAGTCTGCAGTCTAACCTTGATAAAATTATTAAATGAAAGATCAGTTACAGTGTGACTCTACACAATATGTGATTTGTTTAGATACATTGTTTGCTAAACTTTTGGCTGATTACAATTGTGTTGGTATTTCACGACTATGGATGAGTCAGAGAATGAGTCACTTAAGCACATGTCAATAACTAATGTCCACAGATCTGACCGTCTGTCCCACGTCACACTGGCTCAGGTAATCTGGGCTTAATTTGATTTGATTCATTTGATTGATTTTGACGTGAGCAAGAGGCTCCTAAATGTGTTTCTTCTGGGCTTTGTGGCCAGTGTGCAGCTGTTTTAGGATCATCTCAAAAATCATATGAACAAAAGATCTGGAGCCATAGTGAGTCTGAGTTTGGACTTCCTCATGGACAAAACTTCAGACTGTAGTCTCTCTCACGGACCATCCACTTTAAGGTTAAAAGAGACCTATTGTTATTCCCCCATGTATTTAGGAATAAACTTTGACATATAAAGATAACTAATTTGCATTTTATTCTTTGTAAAACGAGGGAAGTTCTGGGTTAAACCTGGTCTGGCAGTCCTATCTGAAACCGGATCACTTGCCATCAGGGCAGATCTCTATACCAACATGCGGCAAGCCTGCTCTGGGCCAGGGTAAGTTCCCGAAAGAGTTAAAAAGACGAGTCACTGGCCAATCAGAGATGAGACTTCAGGCATTTGTGAAGAGAGAGAAAGAGAGAGAGGGCAGCGGAGAGAAATGAGGAAATGTGAAATCATCACATATTCTTTTATATCAATATGATGCGAAAAGATTTATAAAGAGGAGTGATGAGATCTTATATGTAACAGTGAATGAAGAATCCTTACTTATCCGGGATAAGTTCAGTGATGTTTGTACAGCGCTCAGGTCTATTGACTTCCAGTTCAAAACTGCAGGACCTGGACACTCCCAATTTAATCTTTATCGAAGACTTATTTTCTTTGTTGGATAGTGGCCATTTTGAAAATGTTCTCTTGAACTGTGTGTCTAGACCATGTCATGTAAATAGTGTGTCATGACGACAATTCTTTCTTTCTGATGCATCTATTTGAGCGTAGAATCGACCTGCTCTTTTCTTGCCGTTTTAGACACGTGTTTTGGTTATTTATCTATCTGTATCTATCAACATGTTTGAATTTCCAAGCTGCACTCCAAAAGAACAGATCAGACACAACTCGAACCAGACAAAAAACTCTTTTCATGTGTCTGACCTAGAAAAAGTGAGCACAAATCCTCTTTGAATTAGCATTTGGAATCAGAAGTGGCAGCCCCTTCACTTCGACAACAAACGTCAGACAGCGAGGTTCCGGTTTCCAGGGTCCGACTGTAGCTTTATCTGCTCCACATCTCCTCGTCTCCGCTGTTTTCCGCCGTCTAATTATCCGTGCTGCGTGTTTGATCGCTACACTCATGTTTATCTGCTTTGATGAGACGAAACTGCCTCCGTCCTGGGCCTTTGGAGCCACGAGGCGCTGTCACATGCTGTTCATGCCCGAGATATGTTAGCGTTTGTTAAGAGCACAAGACTTTTGCCTGGGCTGTTTTGACGTGGTAAAGTATATGTCAGTGAATGTGTCAAAGGAGCAGAGGTTTTGTCATACGAACAATACAGGAACAGCTTTTATAGTTTACTATGAGTGCAGATTTTGACTTTTTGCCCAAAAATAGATTTAAATAAACTGATGTTTTTTGTCATTTTGATTTCTTTGTTGGACAACATAAATAATAAAAATCTGTTTCTGTATTTGTCCTCTTGTAGGTTTCCCTGGTAAAGCTGTTCCTTTAGTTGAATTTTTTCACATTTGCATAAAACACTTTAATCTCTGCTCAGAATATTCCAAAGTATGGTTTGAACTTTCTATTTCTACTGAATTATGTAGTTGACTTTTCACCTGCAAAATGTTACATAGTTGCCTGACCAGCCAGCCCTCCTACATTCTGTTACATTCTGTTTGAATGCAGAAGGGTCTGGGACCTGACGGTTAGCCAATAAAGTCGTCTCCCAAAGTTAAGAAGATCCAATCAAGCACGGCGATTCGGACACGTGACACTAAAAAGTCGGAAGTTGCTTGAAAGCCCCATTTCAAAACATTTAAAAAGGCGAAGGTAGCTGATTCGGCTAATGCTTCGGTTTTGAACAATGAACGTATCAATTCCTTAAAAACCTGAGCAGCAAACCGTGTTGAGAGGCTTCAGACTGAAAAAATCCTCGTGCTACATGTTAACGAAAACATCGTGTCGCTGTTTTGGTGCAATTTCCGGGTTTTCTGTGATTGGTTGACTCAGCGCTCGGAAAGGCATCCCACGAAATTCATCCTCGGCGCTCCGCTCCCAGACCCTGACGATTTGTGAAGTGTCTGTCAAAGCGTGTAGGGACTGGCTGGTCAGGCAAGTTACATAGTGCACCTTTAGTTTCAAGTGTTTTAGACCAAAAAATACATATTTTTCTATAGAATATTACATTTTTGAACAAAACAGATGCAATTTCTTCAAATATTTTGCAGAGGTGGGACCAAGTCACTGTTTTGCAAGTCTCAAGTCTTTGGCCTCAAGTCCAAACACGTCCAAGTCCTCTGCTTTAAGTTTCAAGTCTTTTCAAGGATTTAAATCAAACTATACATCTTGCATGTTCACAAATTTACAGATTTTTATAAATTATCCCATTTAATACGAATTTCTGGCCACAAAAAACAAATGAGCAGGGACTTGTTTTGGTTTGTAAATGTTTAAGTACATGACTTGTTTTTTGGGAAGAGTCAAGTCATATCTTAAGTCACTGACGTTCACGGCTAAGGCAAGTTTTGAGTCACTGATGTTCAAGTCCAAGTCAAGTCTTAGGCAACTGATGTCCAAGTCCAGTCTTAGGTCACTGACGTTCTAGACCAAGTCAAGTCTCGAGTCACTGATGTTCAAGTCCAAGGCAAGTTTTGAGTCACTGATGTTCAAGTCCAAGTCAAGTCTTAGGTCACTGATGTTCAAGTCCAAGTCAAGTCTTAGGTCACTGATGTTCAAGTCCAAGTCAAGTCTTAGGTCACTGACATTCTAGACCAAGTCAAGTCTCGAGTCGCTGACGTTCAAGTCCAAGTCAAGTTTTAGGTCACTGATGTTCAAGTCCAAGTCAAGTCTCGAGTCACTGATGTTCAAGTCAAATCTTAGGTCACTGATGTTCAAGTCCAAGTCAAGTCTTAGGTCACTGATGTCCAAGTCAAGTCTTAGGTCACTGATGTTCAAGTCCAAGTCAAGTCTTAGGTCACTGATGTCCAAGTCCAAGTCAAGTCTTAGGTCATTGACGTTCAAGTTCAAGTCAGGTCTTGAGTGACTGACATCCAAGTCCGAGTTGAGTCCCAAGCCTTAGTCATTTTTATCAAGTCAAATCTCAAGTCATCAAATATAGTCACTCAAGTCCAAATTATGACTTGCAAGTCCACATCTCTGGCTGTTTGTGGTCATAACTCAGGGAATACAAGTCCTATTGATTCAAAATAAAAAAGTCATGTAGACTTGCAGAAATGAACTGTGACAAGCAGCTGATTTTAATTGATCTTTCTTGTTTTTGAAGATGGTTACTCGATCATTTTGAGCCTATTCTATTTCTGGAGAAATTGCAAATAAATACAGACAAGTGGGCGAGATAGGGGGGAGGTGAAACAGGGATTTTCTGAGCACTCGAGCATCAGCTTCAAGATAATTCAAACTTACTCAAACATGCAATAATTTTGTGTAAACTAATGATGGAAGAACACTTGTATAACACTATTTTAAACTGTGAAAAGTGGAGTTTACATAATGTGTCACAAGTTAAAATTAGTAGACATTTCAATGAATATTTCTCACCCAAATTACTCCTCATCCTTTATCTAAACATGCACATAAACCGATTCTCAAAGTGGCTAACACAAGAACACAGAGTCGGTTCAAAACGCAGAGCAGAGATGGAGCCGTGATTGCGATGAGGGACTTTGGGGTCGACAGATGTTGTGTGATCATAAACAAGTGGGTTTTTGTCAGAGCCATGCATCAGAGTGGCCACCCCGAAGAGAAACCCGAGAGCGGAAACACTCGCCAAGGTGCTGCTGCTATTCCAAGACCATTTGAGACGGGAATTTTACAACTTTAGAAGAATGAAAGTGATTGAAGAAGAGAGATCAGGAAGAGACAGGCACGGCTTTGATCATTGTGCAAAAATAAGAAAACAGAAGCCTTTGTTTTTGTTGCAGCGGAAATAAGTAATTTCTAGAGTTAAATGGTGCTAAAACTATTTGGGAGATTCTTTCTTTTGTGCTAAAGGAGACCTATTTTTCCCCATGCATTTTGTAACTATAACGTACTGTCTGTAGAGCAGTCATTTACATTTTGTTGATTGTAAAACACAAAATTCACTGAAAGACTAATGAATAACAGTAACAGTAATCTTCATTATAAGCTCCCTGCCCTTTAAAGTCTTTCTGTCATAGACCTTTTATTCTCTGCAGGAATGTTGGGCTCTCTGATACATGTGCTGACTTTGTCTACAGTCCAATACATGATGCAGTTACCAGATTCACCAGTAGATGGCGCAATTGCTTGAGCACTAGGACCCAGAGGAAGTCAAATGACTGGGAAAAACAGCTCTTTGCTTACTGTTTTACGTGATCAGCTGCGTCTAAAGGGTCGGCTTTCTTTCAAACAGATTACAGACAAAACATCTTGGACTAAAAACATTGTTGAGTAAGTTTAGAGCAGATATTTGATCTTTAATATGAAGAAAAAACGATCCTATTAGACTAGGACTCACATGCAGCTAGTCTAGAGGAGGCAAAACTAAACTTCCTCTTCCGTAAGCGATCTCAAAGTGGTCAGAGGAAGTAAAACTACTGTATTTCTTCATGTTTAGAGGGTTCTATATAATCTTTTTCTCATGAAAGAAGCTGAATCTGTAGAATCTGCATCATAAAGTAGAAAAAGAACAGTGATGCCTTCTCGTCTGTAACACAGCTTTTGTTGGTTTAAAGACGGAAAAAGACACTCGTCCTCAAATTTTAATCACAAACCTTGTATTTTTTATTCTAATTATATTATTTCATTGTAGTGGCTCATATTCTTTCACCAAAAAGTAAAACAGAGGAAAACAAACACTGACATGAAGTTTGATTTAGAAAAAGGACGTTAACCCAAAAGTTTGTCGTCAAACGCTGAAATCTAATGAAAACAAGGAATTTCAAATGCCTATAAAATGGGAATGGATTAATGTAGAATAACAGTTCTTTATTAAATTGAAAGTAGACACTTGTAGGTCTCATTTGATGTAAAACATGTCATGGTTTCAGTTGCACAAAGTTTTTGAGGAGCTGTGAATATTGTATAAAATGTGATAAAAGGCCTGGCAGGGAAGAAAGATCAAAGTGAGAATAGGGCTGGCAGTGAAAGAGTTAAAATGTAAAAAAACAAAGAAACATTACTTCATCATCTATACATAACTGTAATGCTTGTGCATGTAGTGAAAGTGCGAGATTCTTTTTTACAAGCATTACTCTCGTCATCTCTAACACTCCTTAAATGATGTGAATATGGAACATGGCCAACACGATCATGTTTTATAACCGTGCACATGAAAGAAAACACTCTGCGCTCGATCACGTTACGCACACACTGTTTTCTGCTCACTGCTGCACTCCACAAGTCTGTGTCGTCTTTGTTCTTCTTGTGACATGATGTAATGTCCTTATGTCTGTGGTCAGTTCTTTTTTTGACGCGTCTAATAATCAGCCGGCTTTAGAAGTAACTGATGAGTGACTGTTTAAACACTGTATTGTAAATTTACACATCTGCCACATGTTTTATGATGAAAACCAGGAACATAATTGCTTTTAACTATCGACACAAAAGGATTTGTCCAACACTTGTGATCAAAACCTGATAAAACGAGTTCAACGCAGCGGCCTGACTTGTTCTATTCATGGAAAACGTCTTATCTCAGGCAGCATAACTCCATCTGCCCTGGACTCCTGTCTGATCCAAATGCTTTGACTAATTTCATTACAACTAAAACTAATAACAGTATTACTGCATTAGAGGGTCCATTAAAGTGGAACAAAGGCGGTTAAATTAAATCTAATCTGCTCTTTGTGCAGTGTTTGTGACTTGGCGGGCGATGCTTCTTCTTAATCTGTGTTTGATATTTGAAGAAATTCTCTGGGCTCAGAACAGCTCAGTCCATTACACACTGGTGAGATTTGCTCTGGCGAATTATTCATGCACTCGAGTCGCCTGTTTGTCCACAGTCTTCTGATGTGCAAAGCAGCGCTGTGAGGATTTCTACATATACAAGAATAGACCAGGCTCCTCGGAGGAAACGCAGGAATATCAAGTTAGTGACACTTATGAAAAGGGATCATGAAGTAGGTTTATGGAAATCTTTAATATCAGATACTGTCACTCTGGAAAAAACAAGATAGTTTAGTAGAATGCTGAGTTATTTGAGGATTTAGGGTAAATATTAGGATAACTAACCACACTAATCAGCAGCTGTGGAAATATTGTGCTGAGCATTGCTGTACTTGTGTAATTTTTGTTCTAGTGTTTGATTTAATACAACTATATGTTTGTTTCACGCTGTACTGAAGTGTTTTGTCTTCTAAAATGTTCAATAAATAAAATATACTGTATACAAAAATAAAAAGGGGCCCATAGATTTGTATTTAAAAAGTAAATGCATGCAAGAAAAACAAGGTCTTGACAGAATTCCACACACTCAATAAGACAAATGAACCCAAAAAAACAACTTAATTACAGATGAGGTATTAGGCTTTTTGTCTGGAATGTTTATAGTTTAGGACCTACATCATTGCTACATTTTTAAAACAGCACTGAAGCTTAAATTTAGAACATATTTTCTTAGAACGTACGAGCTTGACAAACAGATCTTGAAGTGACAAATAATCTCATACAAGAATCATCACTTGGACCATGCCCAAGTAATCTATCTAAGAAACAGGAGCCTCAAGTTGAGACTCACCTTAAGGGAATCACAGTCAGACACAGAAGTGACGCTGCAGAGTTAATCTCAATATTATGCATCGATACAACAGACCAGAGGAAATATGTGCAGACATCACGAAACATTGAACAGATCGAACACTTTAATCTGAATGAGCTGTGTCTTTAGTTCAGACAAGTGACTTTTGTCTGAGTCAAAGTGACGAAGAGATGCACAGCCAAACGTGCACACATAAAAGCGTTTACCAATCATCACACAGAATAATTAAGAATTCTTCAGTCACTGATACATGTAAGATCTCATCGCTCCTCTTTATAAATCTGTGTACATCGCACTTGATTGAGCCAATAAAAGAAAACACAGTGGATTTCCTTGTTTCTCCCCTCTTTCTCTCTCTTTTCACAAATGTCTGAAGTCTCATCCGTGATTGACCAATGAATCGTCTTCTTAACTTATTCAGGAGCTCACACTGGTCCAAAGCATGGGTCTCATTATAAAACTTTGCGTGGAATTCTCACTGAAAGTGTACGTACGAACAAAGCACAAACTTTAACAAATGTATCTTTTCTCTCAGCACAAATCTCTTTCTACCTCATCGTTCAAACCTCAGAGATGCAACGTTGAGAAATGTGGGATTGGATTGCTTATTTCTTTGTCAAGTTGTCTTTTCCTAAATCACAAAGTAACGTGGAAAACGTACGTACGTAACAGTTTTGTACGTACGCATGCTTTATTAAATGAGACCCTAGGTTATCAGTTTGCAGCATGTTTCCATAAAGCCAATAGAAAGTGATCCAGTTTCGGATGGGACCCTGTTTAACCCAGAACTTACCTCGCTAAACCCCAAATCTAGATTTGTAGTACAAGGCTCTGGTGTCTAGAAGTTGTTTTGTGAAACAATGCAACTGTCAATATGTACTGTTATCGAAGTTAAAGGTGATCTCATCAAATATTACTTTTGTGTTGGCTTTTTCTTAATGTAACCCTCAATGCAACTGTCAGACAAGTAGTTTTGGGAAAGGAAACAAACTCTAAAAACCTGAGTTTGCACCTCTCGTACTTGCATCTGTGACTTCTCACCAGGTGTCAGCAGAAAGAAACCCAGCTCACTGCAGCTCATATACCGAACCATAAAGCATCTAAAGCCCTGCACCTCGGCTGGCTGCTTGAGCATAATTAATACAGAACACAGAAGTGGGGCAGGTGGTCTGTTGCAGTATGTGGTGCATTGTTGTGTGCGCATTTTACGGCTTGCAGAAACAAAACAATTAGGGAGCAGAAGGGCACGCTGCTGGAGCCACCTCTTAGGAATCTGAATGAATCACCCCTGATCCGCGCTATGACACTGGCTTTTATTGTCTCCACACAGGTGTTAGCACTACATAAAAATGCTAATTCCAGACGCCTGACTTAATGAGGTCTAAGTAAATATAGCAGAATCAAACAAGATCTCGGCGACGGCACGCAGCTCGGTGTGTAGGCCAGATGACCAATTTTCTACATGAGTGATAGTAGTATTTGCGTTTCTCCTTTAGGCCAGCGCAGGGAATAAGAAAGAAGAAGAAGGAGAGAAGCAGTAATGGAAAGAGTCTCGTGCGTGTAGTTTTTCTCGTGCAAACGCGACGATGCTTCAGGCAGATGCTAAGAGGCTCGTTAGCTTCAGTCATGTTATGTCACGAGAACTAGTCACACTGTGCACGGCTGGTTGAGTTAGGTAGAGCAAAAGCATTCAGTGATGATAATGTGTTTCTATGGTAACCTTACAGTAACTCATGCTGTGTTCACAAAAGACTTTTGGGATTTGTTTGTCTGGATAGTTCGGTTCGATTGAGTAATTGTGACGCGCAAACGAACTCTGATCTGGTCCAAAATGTCCAAATCTGGTTCGGTTGGAGAGGTCGGTCTCGGCTCGGTTGAATCGAGCTCTGGAGCGGTTTGTTTGTTTGTGAACGCAAACGGAGCGAGAGCGAAACAAAACCAGGAAGTGAACAGTGACGTGATCCACACTGAGACACACGTGAGGCTCAGAATCAAAACAAACAGCATGTGTGAGATCGATAATGAGACAAATAATACACAAAAACACATGAAAGTAACAGGAGAAGGACGGGGGATGATTAAGGTATAATTAATTATGATCACATGACTGTTTATCACCAAAGCAAATACCTAAAGTAACACTGCAGCTCACATTACTGTGGGGAAAACGATCTATAGTCATCCAATTTTTAGTTACAAAGCTAAATGAGAAGATGACAGACCTTTCAGAGCCAGATTTACTCAAAAAGATGAACTTTTTGATAAGTTTTCGTCTTTTCTACGGGCATTTAGAAACAAAATGCCCAGTCCTGCTCTCTCATCTTCTAAAGTAAAAGTCCATGTTGTCTTTCTCCGATACTACCATTAATGTGAGAGAAGTTGTGGGATAGATCCATAAAAACAGAAATATAAAGTCCGGCAGCGTGTTTGTTTTGGATGTAGCCGTAGCCGCTGTTGTAGCAGAGAGGCCGAGTGTCTTGGATGCGTGCTCCAGCGAGTCAACAGTGGAGAATTTTTGCTGCCGCATAAAAAACTAGTGCTCGTAGATTGCACTTGTAGTGCGAGCATATCATGCTTGTACATCGCGTGTGTTGTTAGCACTTGTAGTTTCACGCCTGTATCTTGCGAGTCTGATCTCACAAGAAAGCGTACATTTACCACAACATTACACAACATGTAAATTAGGTATGATTAGCACGAGTTCACGACTGTTTTGCGTAATTATAGTGCACATCACAGTCCCCATTCATTTCAACAATGGTTGTTAAGACGTGTTCTTATTTATGAATATTAATAAAATCCTGATTCTAATCTATTAACATTTCAATCTATCTAACTGTTTTAACTATTGTAACTTTATATAAACTTTTAGTCTACTTTAAACTATCTTGTTTGATTGCATGTTTCCCATTCTCCCTGCTGTTATTTTAATTGATTGACCTTTATTTAACCAGGGAAGTCCCACTGAGATTCAGAATCTCTTTTGCAGGGGAGCCCTGGGGGAAGGGTCAGGGGAGGCATTAATGGACATGTTTTTAGTTGTAGGAGGAAACCGGAGTACCCGGAGGAAACCTACGCAGCCACGGGGAGAACATGCAAACTCCACATAGAAAGGCCCCGGGTCGACTGGGAATCGAACCCAGGACCTTCTTGCTATGAGGCCAGAGCGCTAACCGCTGTGCCACCGTGTTCTTCAAATGTGCGTTGCAACACTGGAATTTCCCCATTGTGGGACAAATAAAGGTTATCTTATCTTATCTTAGCCTGCCCCAAACTCCATACCTAAACCTAACCATTTTAGTAACTTTATGCCTAAACTAACCCCTTTCACCTGAAGAAAACGTCCCCACGTGGCTTCAACCAAAACTCGTCCTATTTTAACGCTATGAAATCTCGTGTCATTTTTACGCTTTTTCATATTGTGCTAAATGCACGGTGTAACATAAGTACTAAAAACAGCTGTGAACTCGTGGTCAAAATACGCTGTTTTTGTGTCATGGTAAAAGTACGCCATCTAGTGAGACTGTGTTGGTCTTGCAGTTAAAGTTCGTATTAACAGACCGGGCTTTGGGATTGACTTCCACTGCCTCAAAGATTGACTAGTCGATTGTGATCGACGGGTTGGGAACCACTGTTGTAAAGTATAAAAGCCTATTGCAGAGGCCTGTAGCTGGTCATGTTGTAGCTCCTCAGGAAAGGTTTGGGTAAGTTACAGTTTCTTACAGGCAAGTTAATTCATGTATTCACTTTTCATCTGGATTACCACAATGAACCATGCCTGACCTCATCGATCCATCGGGTCTCTGCAGTTTTCCACAGGGGTTCAAACCTTGTGACCCTGTAGTTTGTGGACAAGCAGCACTATTGTAACTGTACATAATCTTGTAAATGCCCTCACTTTCTCTGACAGCTGATTGGTCGCCTGCTTGAATACAGTATCTGGGCGAATAAATCCACGTTCTCTAATATTCTGTGTGAAGCCTGCGATGGCCTGTAGCAAGGGACCACCTCATTAAAGTGTTAATTGGCTGGGTTACCTGCTCTGTCCCTCTCTGCCCTCGGCTCCGCTCTTCTCCATATGTGTCTATTACATTAACACAGATTATTCAAACGCTCCTATAGGCAGAGATTTGCGCGCTGATGGGGCTCGGGTCACACGGGAGCGGCGGAGGGGGCCTGGTAACAGACAGGGGGTTTGATGAGATGTTATTTGATTTCTGATTGATACAAGGCTCTCTCCTAATTGGTGTTCGCTGTGAGGAAGAGGGCTGGCAGGCACAGCTGTCAGCTCGTCACATGTCCCCGAATCATCAATGACCTTTTTCAAAATGAAGGCCGCAATACGGAGCGCTGTCATGTTCGGCAGATCAAGAGAAGGAGATTTGTAAAGAAAATGGAGCCGCTGACCTGGATCCTCTCGATATTATTCATTCATGAGTCACGGTTTTATTTAAAAGTTGACTAAATGGCTTGATGGTGGTTATTAATTCAGTCAGATTGACAGTGATGAGACTGATCTTGGTAGAAAATATGTCTCTGCCGAGTTTAGTTTCTTAATTTGTGATGTATCAGTATCTTTACATGTTTACTTTCACATTACTGTTAGTCTGTTGTTTAGTAACGTGGGTGCACTCATCATTTCAGAAGCAGGTGCGTTGGAGATTCTGTGTGTATTGCTCATTCAATTGTGATTTAAAGAAGACTTTTTACCTCTGTACAAATGTGACGGCACGTACAAAGCCTTACATTTATTTACAGATGAAGAGACAGCGTTTCCTCTTTGTTTTACATTTTAAGAGCCACTGTCACAAGGCAGATGCACCAGATGCTTCTGTTGTAAAGGTCCTTGGGCTCGTGCAGCAGGTGAACTTCACCATGATGCTCCTGACAAAAACAGTGTTCCCTCGCTCTAGAATATATATATATATTTTTGTGCAATTTTGCTTTTTTTCTCTCAAACTGTTTGTGGACCGTATCACATCGCAGCATTCACAGGCAAGATCACAGAAGCTCTTTTAGAAAACTTTAGACAATTTGGATCATGCAGGGGAAGCTGACCTGATGCTCGGACGTTTCTGCAGATGATGATTTGACTCTTTGAGCTCGTAGTTACGATAATGATTTTGTTCACGCTGTTACGTAATTTGTGTAGTTCAGAGATGTGTTTGAGGAGCGTGTTGTGACTTCACTAGAGTCCGGATGTGTTTCGTGTCGGCTCTGGAGTCCGTGTGATCCGTGGCTCTGCGGTCGGCTGTGGAGAGCAGCGGGACGGGCAACGTGCCAAAAGCAGAGCAGGCGAAAGCGCACAGCACCTAAAACCAAACAGTTCAGCTGAGGCGGTCACAAAAACGACACACGTTATTGTATCTCGCGGTGAATCATGTGTTCAGCGCATTATTACCTGTACAAAAGACACTAAACATCATAACCAGGCAGGTTATCAACTGAAATGATTGGTAAAAAATTAAGATCACTACTTCGCGGGTTCTTTTTGGAACGTAACCCCTGCGATAAACGAGGGTGCACTGTTGTCTTGACAGAGTCGCAGTGACGCACAGACATAAGGAGAGAAATCCATACTCTGGCCGTGCTTCTTAAACTCGTGAAAGGAAACATCTATAGCTTAAAATCAAGCCAAAATTGCTGTGAAAATTGGCAATGGTCATAGACGCAGGTGGCGGACTCTCTATCAGAAAAAATACTTATTTACTCTTTTTAAACTGAATACGATGACCTTATTTCGAGCTCTGCGGCTGACGTCACTGTTCTTCTACACTGGTGGCACACACTCCCCCCTTGACTCAGGTCATCTGAGGCTCGGGGCCCTTTCAAACACAAATGTCAAGTCGCGCCTGGAGCTCAAAACGTCTATACGCCGCTCCTCACTGTCCGCCGGCTCACTCACCAAATCCCATTGATTTTTCCTCAGACCAATTACCCCCGCGTCACCAATCTCACCCGCGGTTCCGGACGGCGGGGGGATTCTTGGGTCTTAATCACACATCAATGGCCTGGCACCTCGCAGCAATCTTCAGTGTTTATGCCCCCCTCGCTCCGCTCTTTTGGCAAGTCCATATCGATCTGTAAAGCCCTGTACGGTTGCTATCGGTGACCATCCAGGCGACATGGGTCCGTGTCTGCGTCGTGGTGGTGGTGCTGGGAAAAAGACGGAGCTGCGGGAGAAGAAGAAAGACGAGATGATTTCCTTGAGAAAAGCAGGATTGATTTTGTGGCGCTGGATATGTCTGGTTTGTGTTTGGGGAGCAGAGTGTGAGCCGATCGACGAGGTTATGTAAAAGTGTCCAGCAGAGAGTTAAGACAGGTTAAGTACTTGTAGTGTTTATCTGCAGGTTACCATGGCTATAATGGCAAATATACCATGTTCGTTAAAAGTTTGCAAAACTTTTATATTGTCCCCTACGGGGACAATAAAGTGTACCTTAACCTTAACCTTAACCCATGTTTAGTCTGGAACATTTAACTTGTTTTTTTTTTTTTCTCTTACACTTAACTATGATGTACACAATAAAAAAACTGAAACAAATTAACTAAATTCCTAAAAACAATTACTATTTATAAATGTAAACATTTAGGTCATTTTTCTTAAGTATAAAGAAAAATTATCTAAATGTCAAATATATAAAACATGTTTCCAAACAAAGTTAGTGTTTTTGTGTCACCAAAAAAGTTATTGGTCTGACCGTAAAGTCCTTGCCCCAAAGCAGAAACTAAAAAGTCTCTAAAGTGTAGTTCCAGTCCATAGTTCATGCTCTGTGTGAACGTGCCTAAATGGGGACTGGAACTAAAAAAAGTAACAGGAACTGAAAAAAATTCCTACAGTGGAAAAAGGCCTAACAACTCATCAATCAAGCACCCAGTTTGACAGATAGCATGGCTCCTAATTGGCCCTGTCGGTTTTTTTGATTAACATTAAGATGTTAAGATGACATTAAGATTAAGATGTGTACATTTGCGCTGATGTTCACATGTAAAAATCTAACATTCTGCTTTTAGTTCTTGTGTTAAACTTGCTGGTAGAAGCTGGAATACATTTCTTTTTCTATTTACACACATTATACGCGCCTCGACGGGATTTTAAGTGTTAAGTGGCATTTGTCTGCTGATGCAAGGCTGAACACATTCATAAAAGACAAACAACTGTGGAAATATCTGAGTCCAAACATAATATAAACCCATAGTGTTGTTTTATTCAATAGATCTTTGTGTGGTGCTGGCGGTTTTATATGCCACCGCATAAAGCACGCAGCCCACAATAGGACACCAGCGGAGCAGGAAAAGGCACGGCTGTATTTTGGAAACATGGTCCTGCGAGACACTTACAGGGGAGCTATTTTATTCCCCACAGTCAACATTCAAGTAATATACCAAATACATTTATCTGGTAACCCTTGTGGCCACATAACACTGCTTTCCTTTTGCACATAAATATGGCCTCAAGTCAAAAGAGACGTCTGCTTTGAGATAAAAGTTTAACATCTGATCAATTTAATGTGTCATAATGTATGTCAAGCATTTCAAAATAGTCTCATATGTAAACATTAATTAATGATTTAATAATTAAATATGTATTAACTCTTTCCCTGCCAATGATGACAACGTGTCGTCATAACGAACCCAACCGTAGCCTGCCAATGACGACAATTGTCGTCATAACCTTTTTTTTATATGCGGCGATAGAGGGTTCTCTGACGCACGTGTCCGGTGCATCAGCATTTAACAATCATGTTGCACTTTCATATATTCACCACCGGAGGGCAGTATCACATTAGCACAAGGGCGCAGAGGAAGCCAAGGACCGGAAAAATGCACGTCTTTCCTGTTTACATTACGGAGCGCAGTCGGCTGTGTTTAAGTAATCATCCGCCTCTAAAGGATCGTGTTTCTTTTCAAACGGATTACAGGCAACACATCTTGGACTAAAAACATTGTTGAGTAAGTTTAGAGCAGATATTTGATCTTTAAAAGGAAGAAAAGACGATCCTACTGGACTAGGACTCTGAGGAGAACGAGTCATGCAGCGAGTCTCCAGGAGAAAAACTAAACTTTCTCCTCTGTGAGCGATCCAAAAGTGTCAGAGTAAGTCAAACTACTGTATTTCTTCATGTTTGAAGGGTTAAATATAATCTTTGCCCTGTGAAAGCGTCTGAATCTGTAGAATCTGTATCAGAAAGTAGAAAAAGTCCTGTGATGCCTCCTCGTCTGTAACACAGGTTTTGTTGGTTTAAAGATGAAAAAGACACTCGACCTCATTGTTTTAATCACGTGAAGCTTGTATTTTTATCCTAAAAACATTATTTCATTGTACTGGCTCATATTCTTTCACTAAATAGTAGAACAGACAAAAATAACACTGACATGAAGTTTGATTTAGAAAAAGGACATTATCTCAAAAGTTTCTCGTCAAACACTGAAATGTAATGAAAACAACGAATTTCAAATGCCTATAAAAAGAGAACGGAATAATGTAGAATAACATTTATTTTTTTAAATGAAAGTAGACAATTGTAGGTCTCATTTGATGTACAACATGTCATGATTCCAGTTGCACAAGGTTTTTTGTGGAGCTGTGAATATTGCTTAAAATTAGCAAAAAGTCCTGGCAGGGAAGGGGGGTCAAAGTGAGAATAGGGCTGGCAGTGAAAGAGTTAATTACATAATTAGTAGAAAACATGACATGTGTAATTGGTGCTGTTTCATAAGAAAGCCATTAGTGCAGATTGAGAGTCATGTTTCTGATACACTTAGAACTTAGGACCACTCTTCCAAAGCTACACAAGTGTATCCTTCGCTGCCTTGCTCTGGGGAATTTACCCATAATGCATCATGAACATTTTAGAGGGAAAAATAAATAAAGTTTCAAACGTACTTAATATGCAAAAAAGTCAAATATTATTTTTAGAAAATACTTCTCTAATAAAACAAACACATTTTAATTAATCTTCCTCAGAACACTTGCCCCTCCCTCATGTGTGTTCTGCTGCTTCATGTTCACTTGATGCAGCTGTGTCTGAAGTCTGTTCCATTAGCCTCAGATTGAGCTGAGAAAACCTACTTGCCTTGGATTGAAAGGAATTGACTTTGGAGTAGGGCCCGACCGATATGGCTTTTTGGGAACCGATTCCGATAACGATATAAAGGAGGCTCGGGGTGCCGATAGCCGATATGACAGCCGATATAATTAGAAATAGAAAAATACTTTTGCATTAGGAGCAGGTGTTAAAAAAATTCTGTCTGGCTTTAGTGATTTTAAGTTGGGTTTATTTAGGTCACATTAAGTGTTAGTTAGCCTCTTATGAGTGACTTTAAAGGCTTGGAACTTGTTTGTATCACATTATTATTGATAGTGGTGTACTACTGAAGTGAATTGACCTTTCGCCAAGCTCCGCCCCCCTAGTTACTGTTGCTACGTCCGTCAAATATGATAGACTGCCATAGACGTCAATGACAAAAAGAAGTACAACTGTTCACGTTAGTGACTTTTTTAAAGCAATTTTTCCGCGATATCCTCTAGATCGAGGCAAAAGGGGTTCACTGTGCAGCGGAGGGATTTATTCAAAACATTAAAATACGCAACGGAGGAAACATAACTTCTATGAAGGCTAATGCTACTGGGCTCAAGCTAAGAGAAACTCATGATCTTTACCTCAAATACACAGCCTTGTCCTGCTCTTGCACCGCCGGGTAAGTTCGCTTTCATATGTTAAGGTCTATTTTTCTCTATTGCAAGAATATTGTTCATATACGAGGTATGTTAGCGAGCTAAAGCTACCAGTGTTGGCTAAAGCTAAGAGGCTCGCTAAACGTAGCAGCTTAGAGCGTAACTTCTGCAGTTATATCCTCGTCGTGGTATAACTTGGGTCTAGTTTGTGTTTTTGCCTCTAGATCTAACAACACAGTAAGTCCATAACTATAGTTAAACATTAGTTTTACCTTTGAGCAGACATTTGTTCGATATTTATAGCTGGTAGAGGAGCCGCCCCGAGCCGCCCGCACTGTTTAATCCATTGTAGGCACTGCTTCAGTTGTTTTCGGCTTTAGAAATGGAAAGAACACAACTCCTCCGGTCAATATTTCGGGGTATCTGCGGTCCTATTTACATAAACCATAGGCGCATGGCTTCATCATCTTGCTTTGAGCTCAAGATTTGACGGACCATATTTACATAGCAACGGTTGCTGCGATGTTTGATTGGACAATAGCCGTTTTGGGGCGGAGCTCGGCGAAAGGTCAATTCCAGAGGCTAGGTGCGGCTAGCCTCATTAATATGCACGACGTCGTCGCAATTAAAATGCGCAAATGCCGACCATTAACACCTCTTTTCGTGACTAATTTACATGTCAATGTGTGTCTAGTGGGCATGGACACAGACACAACACTTTACAGTCCCCAGAGAGAAAGAGTTGAGGCACTGTTATTGTTCTAGCATCATAAGCTAACCGCTAACTTCTAGTTACAGTGAGGTAACAACAATGAAAGTTAAAACAAACACGTTTTCAACACTCACCGTCCAGATAACCTCTTCTCAGACTCCAAGTCTTCACAAAAATAATTCCTTTATTCCAACTCCAAACGAGAGAAAGTAGTGAGAAAGCTAACTTCTTGTTCTTGCAGCAGCCGTGTGTCCTTTCTGCCAAGGATCGTCCCTCTTCTCCATACGGACATTTTGATGAAATAAAAGTCCTTGCTGTTGTTGCGGGCGTCATCTGTGATGAAGTTATTTCCTTTACTTGCGTTAGTAGCGGAGAGTTGAGAGCGTTTAAATCCAGCGCTGCCTCAGAGCGCAATGCAGTGAGTGATGCAGCACGTCAGCCTGGTGCTGCGTTCAGGTGCAGTCCGACAATGAAACACCTCCACAAATAAATTTAATAACCGCGCTAAAAATTAATCTGATTGCTGATTGAATAGAATGGTTGTATTCTGGAAGATCTAAGCTTTAAAATGAGGTACAACATGCCCTAAATATCGGAGGTATATCGGCGATATTTTGGCCGATCACCGATAGACATGCAAGTACTCATATCGGCCAAAAATATCGGCCAACCGATATATCGGTCGGACCCTACTTTGGAGGAACTGGCTTTGAAGACAAGGCAAGGTACCTAGGCTTTGGGAAACAGCCAGTGTTTTTGTCTGTGTTTTTTCACTCACCTGAATGTATCGTGTGTGAGTCGTAAAGACGAATTTCATTCACAAATGTTGATTTAGCAGCATGACTTTAGTTTCACACAGTGATAAACTCTTGTAGTTAGCCGACAACAGCGCTGGTTAGTGTTGCAGCTACAGTGTCAATCAGTGTATTCCTTGTGTTGAGAAACAAATAATCCCTCTATACATGCATGTTTTAGGAGGTGGGAGTAATCTAGAACAGTTTTCCCAACCTCTTTTGAGTCACGGCACACTTTTTTGGTTGAACGTTTTTTGTGGCACACCATCTACACAAAAATGGTCAAATCAAACTACTGTTCTTTAAAAGAGTACTATAACTTTTCTGGTAAAGGGTCCATTGTCTGCTTTTTGGATTATTTTTCTTGGAATGTTCAATCTGTGTCAATGGGTCAGGTCTATGGAGAAGTCATTTTCAAATCTATTTTTGAGTAATACAATGATTTATAATTGATCAAATATATGTTAAATGTGTTTAATATTTTTTGTTGGAACATGGTTAGAGTAGTGACAGAAACTTTGGTTGAACACCACACAGGCAGAACATGCAAACTCCACCCAGACAGATCATGATTTGGTCTGAACTAACAATCTCCTATTGAGAAGCCAAAGCTCTAACCACTCTGCTACCGTGTTCTGTTTTTTTTTACTTTAACCAGCTCATTTAAACTTGGACACAACCTGTAAAATCACATCATAATTTGGCCCCGTCCTGTGTTTGTGAATTTATGTTTTCCTGTTCAAAAGTGTTTGTTTTTTGTTTGTTTTGGCCGCGCGGTTTCCAGCAGCGGTGAGAGTGTTCATTTGGCTGAGTCACTGCGGTGCTGGCAGGGCTGAACCGGGACCGGGCCGTAATGGCTGGATTTTGGATGGATCGACGGAGCGGACGTGGGAACTCTGTCTGCTGTTCTCCCATCTGCCGCGCTCTGGAGAGGGGCAAAGGTTTAGGGAAGCAAAAGACAGTGTGTTCTGGGAGCCGCGGGGGGCGAAGGATGTATATGCATGAAGTCTGTATACTCATAAATATACGGTGGTAATATCTGCGTACAAGGTGATACTGTCTGCTCAAACATTTATTGTCAATTATCAAGAAATGTCAAGAAAAGAAGTCCTGAATTGCTTATTTATGTCTGCAATGAATCCACTAACAATATTATATGAGATACAAAGAAGAAATAATAATAATGACCAGAGATATTTTTAGAAGCTGAACATACATGGTGAAGAGCAATTTGCAATCGACAAAGAGAACTAAGTTGATGGAAGATTGAATAAATGGACTGGCAAACAATGTTTTTATTCAGTTCAATTCAATGGATTTTTGTAGAGCTCTCTAAGGACTTCACGTGATTATTGATTTAGAGAACAGAAATGTTAGACAATCAAACTTTTAAATAGTCATTGGCCACTACCAAACAAACAATCACTGGTCAGTAAATGCAAAAGCAAATAAGCAAATAGATAATCATCCTAAAGTATTAGTTGTGTTCAGATTCTCCTCCTTGGCAAGAAAAAACTTCCAGAACAGTTTTAGTAGAGAGAGAAAAAAAAAAAAAACTCCCACTGTCGTCTAGTAAAGTGCAGCTCTACAAAGGGTATTGTAATGCGGAGATGTGGACTTGCAAGTCGTGACTTGGACTTGAGTCAATCACTTGAGATGTGACTTGATAAAATGGACAAAGACTTGGGACTTTAATTGGACTTGAAGTTCAGTGACTAAGGACATGACTTGGACTTGACTCTTTTTGAAGTGAAACTAAGCACAGAATCTTTTTTTTTCACTGTCAGGGGTGAATCATCTACTTTTTCTGGGCCTTGTTTTGTGATTTTTTTTTTCAGCAAACTCGCTCATTTCCCATTTATATGTGCAAAACCGTGACTGTGCTGTCATGATGATTAAACAGGCATTTTCAGTACACCCAAGCCACATCAAATTTATGCCACAGCAAAGCCGCCCAGGTGGGATATAAAGACTCCTCCTTCTGATATCAACCTTGTGTCAAGTTGTAAATCGGTCACTCGCTGTGCAATGGCATCATCAGGTATGTAGCTCAGATGGATAAGCAGGTGGTGCGAGGGGCAAGAGGTTGTAGGTTCGAATTTTGTGTCAGTGTTTTGTTTTGGGTTTTGCTTTTTCAAATTTTACTTTTAGAAAATACTCACATGAGCTCGTGTGCTTATGTAAAGGAAAGGTGTCATACATTTTATTAATTGCAATGTTGAGAAAAAAAAGAATTTAGAAGTGAAAGTAAGCAACTAGACCTGCACAGCCTCAGCGGCTGTAAACCTCACTACTCGTCACTCGTCAGGACTGCTCCGAAACAAGATTGCGTCACTTGCCAAGCTTGATGTCCATTTTTCATGCTGTCAATCAATGTCTGTTCACACCCACTGGACGTCTCTTTAAAGACCTCTGGGCATCTCTCACTTTTCAGCCCGATCTCACAAGAAAGCATACATTTACCACAACATTACACAATATGTAAATTAGGTATGATTAGCACGAGTTCACAGCTGTCCTGCGTAATTATAGTACGCATCACAGTCCCCATTCATTTCAATGGTGGTTTTTAAGATGTGTACTTTTTTATGAATATTAATGAAATCCTGATTCTAATCTTTACCTGCCCCAAGCCCCAGACCTAATCTTACACATTTTAGTAACTTTATGCCTGAACTTACCCGTTTCAGGGTTAGGGTTAGTCCCCACATGGCTGCAACCAAAACTTGCGTTTTTTTTAACGCTTTTTCATAATGTACTAAATGCACGGCGTAACATAAGTACTAAAAACAGCTGTGAACTCGTGCTCAGAATACGCTGCTTTTGTGTCAGGGTAAAAGTACGCCATCTAGTGAGACTGTGTTGGACTTTTGTGTGCCTGTTTGGAGAGCAGTTGTGGGAGTAAGTCTCTGACCGCATGTTTAGCTTCACTTTAACTTGGACTTGACTCAGACTTTGTCCAAAGACTTGAGATTTACTTGAAATAAAACAGTGACTTGGTCCCACATCTGTCGTATAGAAGCAGGCCAGTGTGTGACGAATTTCAACATGTAAATAAAAAACATGAAAACTTCTTTACATATTAAATTATTTTTCCTCAGAATTGCTAGATAAAACACCCAGAATGCACCATAATGATCCACAGATGCCTTAGATTAGAAGCACACAGCAGACAGAAGCACAGATCTTTGAAATGTAATCTATGCAAGATCGAAGGTTTGTGAGTTGTTACTATAGCAACAAGTGCCTGTCGCCGTCTGGCTTTTGTACTTGGCTGTGATATTTGTCAGGTTATGGAGCTGCGACTCGGCAAACACCAGCAGAAATGCATCAACCTCATAAATAAAAGGCAAATAATCTTTTACAAGACACGATAATTGAGTCCAGCCTCCGTCAAACCCAACAAGCTGCATTTCTGTTTTATAATGTGAGCTAAATATTTTCTGCAGCTTACTTTGAACCTTATTCCTTTCAGTTTCTCATTAAGATTGTGTCTAAAATTGGACGCTGATCTCTGTGTTGCTTTGGTGGGCTTCAGATTATAATGAAGCAGCATGTTTGCACACAGCGGCGATCTGCAGATGGCGGAGCGAAAGGTGCCGCCACGAGCTCTTCTGGGCCAAATCCCACTCTTCCTCCTGATTTTTCTCACTCTTCCTCCTCCCCCTCCCGCTCACCTGACACTCATTCATCACCGGCAGTCTGCTTTACTGCCATTTGGATGCAGAGGGCGCCGTGCACTAACCTTGGCGAAAGGCTTGATTTCTTCACAGAGGCTCGTGTCGTCGTTTCACACGTCACACATCTCATTGAAAACCGTTAACGCACTGGGACGGAAACACCTCCCTGCTAAAGATTTTATTGGCCACATTAAAGCACAAAGCAGTGTTTTATTTGATCTATCTATTTAACATCACATGAAAAAGTGACTGTTATTTCAGAGTAAATAATCAGACAATATCGTATGTATTATTTAGATAAGGTAAAACTAAAATAGCACAAGAGAAAAATGGGCTAAACTTCATGGGATTCAAACTAGTATTTACAAGGATACATTCTTCTATTATCTCTAAATCCCTCTTTTACCTGCAGATTCACGGTTTTAGAATGACACCATTATTATTGTTATGTCATTAGTATTGATTTTTGATTGACCTTTATTTTTACTAGAGAAGGCCCAGTGAGATTCAGGATCTGTTATAGGGAAGTCATAGAGAGGGTGAGAGAGGATTTAGGGTAGGGGCATTCAAATGGCGGCCGGGGGCCAAATGCGGCCCATTAAGCAGTAGGTTTTGGCCCACCATAAAAAAAAAAACTGGCCATGGACCAGACCATTTGACTTGATAGACAGTATGGTTCTTAGTGCACTATGTTAGCTGTTTATATATTTATTGTAATAAGATGAAAGTTCATTCATCTGACAGTTTTAACTGCAGGACTTCCACCTTTGTCAGAGGTGACGTCTGGTGTTGTGACGTGTCTCTTATAGAATCTTCCCAGACGTGGCCAGTTTGATCTGTCAGGCTGACCACGTCTGCCCCCGCCTGGTGAAGGTCTCTGGAGAAGTGAGTCCCATGTGTGAGTCAAAGAAAAAGCTCCTTCGTCTCTGTTGACGGTTGTGCCCCACTTCCTGATCTCAATACTGTCAAACTGGCCACATCTGGGAATATTCTATAAAAGACACATCACAACACCAGACTCACCTCTGATGAAGGCGGAAGTCCTGCTGCTGAAGCTGTCAGGTATATATATTTTCATTATGTGATGTAATTTTACTATAATTAAAAAGACA
The DNA here is from genome assembly GCA_038363315.1 of Mugilogobius chulae. Lineage (NCBI taxonomy): Eukaryota > Metazoa > Chordata > Actinopteri > Gobiiformes > Gobiidae > Mugilogobius > Mugilogobius chulae. The sequence continues at coordinate 1,486,387 of CM076405.1, read as the reverse complement.
AATCAGTAAATCAAAAAGCCTCCCCCTCCATAGAGGCCAGATTTAGGGGCCCCAGCCCCAGATGCCCTTAGCTCCGCCCCTGTAAAACTGGGCTTTAGGAGAGTCAATTAGATTGACCCAACCTTATAGAACTGTCCCGTGTGAGCAGAGCAGAGAAAACACTGCTGCACACAGTTTTGTCTGGTCAGTGTGCAAACTTCTGTTTTATGTCACATTCAGCCACTGCCATAAACATCACTTTGAAGATTTCTGCGCTGCGCCATTTTTGTTAGTTTCGTGTTTTAATTAATTGAAAGTTCTGTGTGTTAAATGGCTCTGCTTTGGCACTGCCCTGACAAGAAAAGGTGTGGAGGAGCAAATGTTTCTGAATGAATCAAAGAGCCGCACTTGGATTGGCCAAGACCTGCCTGCAGCTCGTGAGCCTCGGCTTCGCCACCCCTGGTATAGAGTCTTACGACACAGAAAGACAAGACCAATTATCGATCTAAAATGTACATGACTATCAATCTAAAAATTCATCATTTGCATTTAGGTTTCAATTTATGAACCAAATGGCTCACATAATCAAAAAAATTTCAATACACGGCCAATAAATTATGCCTTAACATGTCAGCATCCATTTGGTTAACTACAACACACTTTATTCTGAACAAAACGCGAGGGAATGCTTATTATTTCTATATGTATGCATCGAAATATCATGGGACTAAAAAATATAATGAACTGATCAAAGCTGTAAGAGCCTTGGCAGCAGTACAGACAAACATGTACAATCAAAGTACTCACCTCTTTGTTCCGTCCTGTACATCGTCAGTTCATTTTGCTTAATCCAGCCTCCCCTGAGTCTCTCCAAACAGGTGATGCCCGGGGCTCTTACAGGTTTCATATAATCTCCAACAGCAGATGGGTACATGGTCCTCGGTCTGCCAGCTCTGCTCCGCGGGCGAGCATGGCAACGAAAACACGGAGGCTCCCGACGCCAAGAGAGCGGGCCAGTGCTCACCGCGGGGCCCACCAACACAGAGCCGCCTCGTGAAGCCGTATGGATCACTGTATACAACAACAGACTGTCTTTGTGGCACCTGCGGACGGATTAGGAGCAAAACATTACATCAAGTAAGTCCAAGCTAGTATTTTTTGCACTAATGAGCGCACTTGAATTTAAGCCACAGCAACTACAGTTTAAAACGAAAGTACACATAGGGATGTTCGCCGTGTCGTCACATGGTGATCACGTGACGCGTTGGTTGGCAGAAGTACAAGTAGTTAAAACCTATTGGCGGCAAGCTTGTTGTGTGACTCGGAGTGCATAGAGCTTCTACAGTGTTCAGAAAAAGCCTACACCAAAAAGAAAGCTTTTAATTTCGGCAATTAGATCGAAATGGGAAAAACTATGAGAGCTAGCTTTGGTTCTGCTAAGCAAACATCCCTATAGGGTTTTTCCTATGGCACCCGCTTGGCCCTGCTCTACTCTACTTGGCGCGACTTAGCCCTGGTGCGGCGCCTTTCCATTTGGATCTGAACCTTGGGACTAGGTATTTTTATTGTACCTGCTTTACCCCAGGGCCAAAGCGAGCCGAGTGAACTTGACGTCAGACGCATGTCACACGCTCTATGTCACAGCAATTCACATCTTACTTCTACCAACCTTTGTGAGCTTACGACTGCGCCTCGCACAAACTAGTGGAACAATTTATGTGTTGCTTCTTACAAGCAGATTGTGTGGGAGCTTATGACTGCGTACAATCTGCAATTTCTCCAAACAAAGCGCAGTGTGTCAGCGTACCTACTTAAACAGAAAAAACAACGTGTACGGAGTTACAAACAACACTAAACACTCCTCTCCAAACATCCTTTTCCTCATCGCTCCAGCTGAAATAATGCAGCCAAACAAGTCAGAGAAAAAAAATGTCCAGCCTTCTTCATTTCCCATTTTTCTCCATGTAAAACTGGGCTCACACTGCCTCCAGTCCAGATTCGGATTCGTCTGGGTCCGGTGGTCACTCACACTGCAATCAGAATATGCATGCGTATGTACGGACTCTGCTGGCCTTGCGAGACCACGAGTTCTCTGGGATTCACGCTCAACTTGGGAGTTTACGCAAACGCTGACACATGTATATGTAAACAAAGAACACTTGTTCAGATCAGTTCATTTTTTATTACATTATTTCACTGCATATTAAATAAGCTTGGGACAGTTTTACATCATCTGTGTTATATTGTCGTGTATATGTCAAGCATTTTGATGTATTTGTTTTAGTAGTAGTAACGCAATTATTTTATTTTGAAAACCACCGGATTCACTTCACCCGCGCTCGCTTGGTTTCCTGTTTGTCGAGTCTTGTATTCGCAACTTCACCAAAAAAGGCTCTGGAGTGGCAGTCCGGAAAAAGTTCCTTCTATTGGAAAAGATCCATGCGACTGAAGCAGAGAGACGCGGCTTGCTGGACCGGACAGATGGCTGTGTGAGAGCCTCTCATTACTTTTTAAGAAACGAAAAGCCTCTGTACACTGGACCAGAGTATGGACTGGATGCAGTGTGAGCCCGGCGTAAAGAGAGGAAAAATCGTCCTTGATTTTTTTGTTCCTGTCGTTAAATCTTCATGAGAAACTAACATTTTGACATAGATCAAAAGTAAGAGTAATACAGACACTTGAAGGTAAAAAGAAAACATAACCCACATTCAGCATTGGACCAGATTGACGGTGTATTGGATTTGAACAGATGGACTAATTTCTCCACATGTAAACATCGAGAGTGCCGGCCCCAAGATAAAACACTGTAAGTGCTTTGAGTCTTTAGTGGTGCTTAATTCATTGGTCCCTGCTGGTTCCCCGTCATCAGCTAAGCCTCAATCTGCTTTTACCAACACCAAGAGGAAGCAGGTAATAACATGGATATGAAGAGATGACAATGGGGCATCAATAAGCGTTCATATCTCTCCCCTGTAATATCAAACCGAGGAATGTTCTTTGATTCAAACGCATTCTTGATCAGTCAAAGCGGCGGAGATATGTGGATGTAATCAGCTGTTTCAAAGTCTGGCCTCAAAGTGCTGATGGGTGAATCTAACAGTGAAGAATGTTTACTGATGATGGCATGTGTGGACTGTCATTCATTGAGATAAAATGTTGTTTGAGTTAACAGGAGTCTAACAAATCTCCTTCATAAGGACAAATTGTGTCCATTTAGTGTCAAAACTCGATGAGGAAAAGACCCAGTAGCAAACTATTTTGTCAGTTTACTCATTCAACTAGACTTTCATATGTCCAGTTCTTCTGAAGCTGTTTAGTTGCTTACTTTATTCCACCTGTTTACATACATTTATGCAACATTTCAGAGTTGGTTTTCCAATTTCATATGATAGATTGCCCTTTCAAGCAACATACGCTAAACTTTCAATTTGGCTTTTTACAAAATTTATCAAACAATTTGATGACTTCTAGTTCTAAGATCGAGTTTACTCAAAAACTGAAGAGTTGTATGGAAGATTTTCACAAAACAAATCTGCCTCAATATCAGTCTGTCAATCAAACTATGTTTTCTAACCAACCTATTCTCACTAAACTATGTATGTATGCCACGCAAATTTAAATGGGTATGTGCATGTATAGCTGTTTATCGAGGAAGTTGTTACGGTTCTTGGTGGCCAGTCCGAGAGTTCCGAGAGAGAAATAGGACCTTTTTCACTTTTCTTGGCAGCACACTTCCGGTTTACCTGTCAGCTATCTTAACAGAGCTAAACAAGAAATGCTAAGAAAGGTATGAGAGTGTGGTTAAAGGTAAAACGGTAGCAAAAGCTGTGAATGAGCAGTGATCACAGGAGCAAGGCCAGCCGCTGCCGCAGAACTCATGTCTATGATGTGCCAACAGAGCCAGATCTAACCTTTTGAGGGTCATAAGCAAAAAATCTACTTCGGGGCCCTCCAATCTTTACTACGAACCTTAATCAGTCAAGTCAAAGCAGCATTTAAATGGACTTTTTTCATTATAGTTTATAAATATACACAACCTCAACTTGTATTGGAAAGTTCGAGGCCAGGTTTTTCCATGCCGTTTATGAAAAGGAGTTTGGCAGAGTTAAAGGCGATTCTGGTCCCATAAACTGTGTGGCCTTCCATCCTGATGGAAAAAGTTACAAAGCGATAGACAGAAATTGCTAAATAATATTTCTCACAATAAAGAGATAATGTCTGAAATGGGCTGTTTTAGACCATTTATTTTTAAATAGGCAATTCATGTCTAGTTTAATGTATAATTTTTATGACTGCACTTCTCAAGATTCACTTGGTGTCAGTGTTTCCCAGAGTCCCATGTTTTATGTGGCTTCTGAAAGAATTCAACAGAAATGTGCAGATAAAAACTGCACACGCATTAGTTTATCAGTTACTTGTGCACGTAGGTCAGCCAATACGTGCCCAGTTGATGGAAAATAAAGATTGGCTTATTTACTAATAGGACACATATTGTAGAACATGTGTTTGTTGTCCAAATTGTTCCCAGAGTCTTTGATGGTCCATGGTCAAACACTCTGAAAACACAACTATTATACATTCCATGGCACACTTTTTTGGTTGAATATTTTTTACGGCACACCTCTCAAATATGGCCAAATCAAACTACATTGGACACAATTATTTAATCTTGTAAATATAAATTTTAAAGAGGCACGATCAAACTTTCCTGGTAGCTTGGAATGACCCTCACACCATCAATATATGTAAACAAAAGCAAATTCAATGGTACAGGTCATGTCTATGGAGACGCCATTTTTAAGCATTTTTTGAAAATGAAAATAGTAAGTAAGTCTTTGTGTTCAATCGAATGTTTTGCGGTGAGTTACAAACAAAAAACAGCCAACCTAACAAACACTTCTGCAGTTTTAAAAGCGCAAATCACAGTGCCAAAACATGACACATTTGTGTATTTTGCCTATATGCGTATCATATTACACATAAAACGTCTTATTTCTTTTGAGATGTGATGAGTTCTTCTCCTGACTCCCATTAAAAGTGCAGTGACTCATGAAAACAGAGAAACAACATAAAAATGCGCCTATAGCTACACCTATAACCACTTAATCTCTCCCCATGGTTCTTCTTATGATACATTTTCCTTATTCAAACATTGGCCTTTACCTTAAACATCCCACATTTCTGCTCCATGCACCAGGCAAACTATTGTACGCTGATATGGGTCACGATTTTTCTCTCCTCTATTCTTGTAACTTGCTGTATAATCCATTGTTCTCTCCACATGGAAGCTGTCTGAAAGTGCGTATGCCATCCCAAAAAGCCAAGCTGCCTCCTAAATTAATCACAGCACTTTAACATCTATGTGTTCTCTGCTGAGCCAGCTCCAAAGTTGAGGGGAAGAGGAAAAATGCTAAGTAGCTTCCTAAAGTCTTGGCATCACTGGGGACACTGGCGGAGCTAACAAAACACACCTTGTACCCTTCTCTATGCGTCATTGCCTGCATATTATACTCTACTCGAGGCCATCCATCTTGCATTGTCTTTTCAATCGTTAATATCTGCCATCTTTCACACCGCAGAAAGTCATGTGACAACGCAACGTTCTATAGCCTCGACCTGTTTTTATCAGCCTCCCGGCATGTTTTTGAGAATAGATGTAATCGGCATTAGAGGCTACAACCACAAACAGATCTCTGTGGGGAAAAGTTAGCATTTAGAGTGGGTCAGAACAACAGTTTTATCACTCACTGGTCAACAACTACAACAGCAAATGTGGAGTTAAGAAAATATATTGTGTCAAATATAGACATGAAGATGAATAAAGTGATCCAACGGTTCAACTATGTAAATATATTCAATGCTAACGGTAGCTGTGAGCTAAATACTAACGTGATGTTTGTGAAGCCTGGCATGTTTTAGCATCTTTCCTTACCTTTCTGTTTACTTTTCTGACATGACGCCACATTAGCAATCTGCATTTGAACGTGGTTGTGACTCAACTTGAATTAGTTGTGCTAAAAACACACCTAATTCTAAAGAAAATGTCGTAAAAGAGGTTAAAAGTTTAGCTTCCCAATCCCATGCCTAGACATAGTATTTCCCTCATGACTTCTCCATAACAAATACATGTTGTCGACTGTATCAATATGAGAAATGTTTGACAAAGATTAAGTGACAAAAAGGTTAATTAAATGACAATAAATTAAATGCTTTTAGCGGGTAAGTAAGCAGTACATCAATAAATAATGTTTGCTATAAGTAATTCTTGGTGTCCCACAAGGATCAGTCATTGGACCAATACAGTTCACCAAATTTTAGGCTGGAAAAATCCTAAGCAATATAATATGCAAAGAAGTGGCTAAATGAATTTATTTGTATCTTACGATAAGTTCAACTATGTAACTATATCCAGCTATGCTAACGGCAGATGTGAGCTAAATGCTCACATGATCAATAAACTTATATTAATATGAGATTGAAAAGTTGTATTTTTCTGAGTAAAAAACGTGAGTATTAAGAGTATTAGACTTGAATTTTTACCTGAGTAAAATTGTAATTTTAATCATGCTGATAATGTAAAACGAATATTGTACAAATGTATTTTTCTATTTGACTATATTTACTAACAACATTCACAATAGTTTCTATTAACACACAATAAGATCCTAAAAATCAATTAATTTTTTGTTGCACACAACAATTAAAGACAGAAATATGTAGCGTTGTATGCTTTTAGCTGGCAAGTACAAGAAATAATAATACAAAATTCTTGGCGTCCCACAAGGATCGGTCATTAGACCAATACTGTTCACCACATTTAGACTCATGTTTAGGCTTGAAAAATCGTAAGCAATGAAATGTGAGTTTATTTTTGCTGTCTTACAAAAAGATTATAATAGAACAAGAAAGTTTTGTGCAGATTTCAAATAACCCGACATTTTGTTTATTAATTTCAAAGTAAAAAATGCCTGTCTTTAATGATGCTTGCTACATTGACAGTCAAAATAAACCAAACATAGTATAAGTAGAAAGTACAAATTTCAAGCAATATTCCACCGGTTTTCTTTGTATTTTTTTCACAGTAAACATCTAGATTTTGCCTTACTAATACATGACAAATTATTGAACTATACACAAACAGACGTTAAAATACAGTTTGGGAAATTAAATCTATTAATCAGATTCTCTAAAGGCATCTCAGGACACAATGTTTGCTTTTTCTGTACATTTTGACAAAAGCAGATACAAGCTTATTTCAAAAATCACAGAGATGCCAGCATGTTTTAGGTCACACGTCAAAAACAATTCAGCAGAAAACAGCGCTCTAAAGTGAAGAGATGGACAGCTGGTAACCCTGATACGAGCAGTCGAAGTGGAGAAACGCCGTGCGAGTGCTGGGGATGGTAATCATATTAACTGGATGCAGCAGCTGGAGTAATGGCTTTTGGATAGTGCTATGACCAAACCCCATGAAGCAGAGACTTAACGATTTATTGACGAGCCGTGCGCCTTATGGTCCATGGGCTGAATAGAAACTGATCATCAAAGCATCGTCAAATCAGTGCATCGCGTGTGGAAAGTCTGGTCTGTTTAATGATACAAATTCTGCCATTTCTTTCTTTGTTTGTTCGTGCTTTTACTGTTTCTATGACAACTCTTGCAAAATGTACCGGTGTTGTACTCATCTTTAGTGTCACTGTCTTATATTTGTAAGTATTACCAACAACTACCATATCTAGCTCATATTAAAGGAGGTCCATTGTGTTTTTTCCTTGTGTTTAGTTTACATTTTGTTCATTGTAAAAGTCTAAATTGATTGAAATAGCTTAACAATATAATCAGTTTTGTTGCTCCGAGTTGAAGAATGCACATGAACGTAGGGGTGGGCGACATGGCAAAAAAATCAATATCATGGTTTTCTTGGAGCCAGATCACGATTTCAATTTGGTCACAATTCTTGTAGACTTGCTTTTTAGGTAAATAAATACAGTTCCTTTCCTGTCAGTGGCGAAATCTAGCTGTCAAAGGCTGACCAGTGTTGAAAGATTTTCAAAGAGAAACAAGCGACTATGCCTTTGAAAAAAAATCCCAAAACAAGTGACCTTAGCTCTTCTACAAAAAGTTATTTAAAAATTAATGAATTACAACATTGTGTCACCTAAAAACACAAACAAGTTTTTAACAATTTCTAACATTAAAAATTACTTTTAGACACAAACATATGCTAAAAATCTATGAAAATTAATGATAAGAGAACACAAGGTTATATGTTTAAAACTCAGAAAGGTGGATTTAACTGTTTTTGTTGTTAACATTGTGGCTTATGCCGCGTTCATGTGGTCCTCGGGAACTCGGAAAAATGTTGTTTCGAGTTGAAAAATGCACATGAACGCTCAAGCATCTCGGAACAACTGTTCAGAAACTCGGGACAAACAGGCTGCCCGAGCTCTGCACCTGACGTCACTTCTGTGTGGAGACTGATAAAAATCAGTAAGAAAATAAATACTAACAACCTTTAACGTTAGCTTTTGGATAGACTAGCATCAGATCTCACCGTAAGGTCTATTAACCTCTGTTAAAAGTGCTGTGTCATTTAATTATTATGGTTAACAACAACATCCCGATTTTCCGAAGTAAAAAGAACATGAATGCAAACTAGGTCGGAACCGCGACGTCTCATCTCGGAAACACGAGCACCCGAGGACCACATGAACAAAGCATTACTTTCGTAAGTGCACGTCTCGCTCCTAACAGCTGTAAAAAAAAAAAGCTAAAAACACATCGTGATGAATATCTCAGAGGATCTGAATGCATTAGGTGCAAAAAAACATGTGGTCTTATAGGTAAAAAAGAACCAAATTTAATATTTCCGTTTGCTTACATTTTTAAGAAACAATAATCAGGTACAGGACCTTTAAATCTATTCAAATACGTTCTTGTAGCTCACAAATTCTTTTGGACTTGAAAAACATTTGTTTTAGGCTGCAATTATGGCTCAAGACAACCTTTTTACAAACTCCAAAGTGAAACTGGAGTGGACTACTCAAGCACAGCCAATTAAAGTGTTGCTTTTATGCAATCTATGTCAAATAAAATAGTTTATTATTTGATACAAGCAGTACACAGAGGTCTCCTTTGGTTTGCTGTAAAAGACAAAGTTTATACATTGACATAAACAAAAATCAGGTACCTCAGCTTTAAGCAAGTTACTTTTTGAACCAAGGTCAGTTTGATGCAAAGAAAACACAGATTCAGATCATAAACTCCCATGAGAGACGATGCTAAGATATAAATCATGTCAACCAAACGACTGTATAGACTCAATTAGAAATGTGAGCGGAGAAGTTAGCTGCATGGAGCTAAATATTATCCATCCCTATATTTAGCCACATTGCCCCAGGCCCAGCTTTTTCCTGACTAAAGTACGTTTATTAGAGTATAAGACGTTGCATTTAAATTACAGACATGATGCAGAGTAGTAATGAGTCTCTGCTTTAATAAGATATGTTACCAATTTAAGAGATTTTTAATATACATGCATAGAATAACAATTTAAAAATCTGTTGTTTTTGCAGGTGACTAACATTCTGTATTACAACAAAAATGTCTTTAAGCAATGTTCATTTTCATTACCCTTAACCTGATAGAAATATCATTGTCCTGTAAAACATATTATGATGTCACGTGCACTCACACACTTGAATACAGTCCACAGGTGTCTCTGCAATTTGTCACACACTCCTGACCGTGCAAACTGGATTATTACACCGTTCACAGTCATTTTATCATCTTTTACCAGCTTTTACCACACTATTCTGAATTAGCATATACCTTTTAGGATTGTTTTGATCAGGGGTCTCCAACTCAAATGGAGCTGGGACAAAATGATCAGAAGCAAATTGGTCGAAAGCTACATTTAAAAATTTTGGCCTGACTATGATGCAGTACGATCAATAAATAAGGCTGTACAAGCTAAAATGTAACATACAGATTACAATATATTATTCACAGTGATTATTTTATATTGCATTTTACAATACTGTCTTCTATGTGATGAATGAAAGTGTGTAACCGGATCACACATTTTGGTCAAATTGAATGTATGTTGTTGTAATCTAATGCATTTTAGAGGTTTTAGAGACACATGTCAACAATGTTTTCATAGCTTTATTTTCCAGTTTGGTGTACTAGTGTTTGGCTCTTCACACACATAAACTTTCAGTCTGTCTCAGCTCCAAATTGTAGTTCAAATTGTTACGTGCGGGCCACTTATAATAATAATCTGAAATCATCTCGTGGCCCCCGGGCTGCCTAATTGAGGCTCCTGGTTGTATCAATCGCACTGTTCTCACAGATACAGTATGTGTGTCTATTGAGCCCGATCTCACATGAAAGCGTACATATACCACGACATTACGCGAAAATTGCATATGATTAGCACGAGTTCACACCGTTTTTGCGCAATTATGTTACGTGTCGCAGTCCCAGTTCATTTCTATGGTGGTTGTTAAGACGTGTTCTTTTTTATGAATATTAACGAAATCCTGATTCTAATCTTAACCTGCCCCAAGCCCCAGACCTAATCTTACCCATTATAGTAACTTGATACCTAAACTTACCTGTTTCACCTAAAGAAAACGTCCCCACGTGGCTTCAACCAAAACTCGTGTCATTTTTACACCTTTTCTTATATCTACGGCGTAACATAAGTACGCAAAAAAGACATGAAATCGTGCTCATAATACGCTGTTTTTGTGTCGTGGTAAATGTACGCTTTCTTGTGAGACTGTGTTGCGTCATGACAGGCAATTTGTCATGGCATGGTATACGATCTATGAGAACACGATGGATCAATGGACTTTCAAAGATTACCAGGAAAAAAGTAGGATGACCATATAAAACTGGGACACACTGAAGTTTTAGCGGAGTGTAATGAACATTTGGGGAAAATAGCGGGTAAATAATTATATTCTTATGCACTTTGTCAATTCATGGCTTATCCACACTCAATGTATATTCTTTGAAACTTCTGTCAGCGCAAATTTGTGCTTTTTTTGTGTGTGTGTTTTGGTCATTTTCAAGCGCGTTTTTTTCTATTTTGACAAAAGAAATAGCAATGTATACCTTCCTTCACTGTTGGAAAGTATCAGAGTGGTCAAAGATCAAGACGACTGGGACACGTCTTGTACAAAACATATACAGTTTATATATAAATATTGTTTTCTATTTAGGTAAAAAATTACTCTGCAGCTGTGTACATCTAATAACATAATGTTTGTTCACTAAAATCCATAAACTTCATCTGTTGTTAGCATTCTAGCTCGTCTCACTCCTAACAGCTGTGGAAAAAAGCTTAAAACATCTTGTGCTGAACCATTTGGAGACTCAAAATGCATTAGGTAAGTGATCAAAACATGTGGACTGATGAGGGAAGTTTGCTTACATTTTTAAGAAAGCAAAAAGCAAGTATAGCACGTTCAAGGTTCATTGAAACCATCGAGAGTTAGCTGCTGTTTGCTAGCAACTGTTGGTTTGTTTGCTGAAGACACTGCACGCTTTGATTGCTCTTTTTGGTTCAGTTGACCTTGACGAGCTTAGTTGTGTGCTGTTTTATTTATTCAGACTGATATCACAGAAACACTTGCCTCAAAGGGCCGTATAGAGCTGGACAAACAAATAAGCAAACAGACTGTACAAGACAATATAGCCTGTCCTTGGCCGGGGCGAGGGGAAATCTGAAAACACAGCTCTGGGAAAAACAAGAGAGCTGTAGATAAAGCAATCCTCTCCAAGAATGGACAGAGGAGATGCATCAAACACTATATATAGTTTATTTACAAGTGAGGTAATTACCTCCGTGAAGGTCTTAAAAGTTTACAAATCTAGTGTCTTGCTTCTGTTAGTTAAATGTTTGGTCATATTAGCATGATCTGACTAATTTCCCAGACAGAAGACCTGCAAACTGTGGCATTTTATTCAGGCCCACAACATGTTTTGATTTTTCTTTTTTTTTTTAATTGACTTAATGTCTGCACCTGTGTCCTTACGTAAAAACAAAACAAACAAAAAAGCCTATATTTTACAAAAATTAGCTTGCAATAAGGTCAATTTGTGACACCAACGATGGAGGTCGTGGTCTAAGTCTTCCCAAAGTGTGGGTTGGCAGATGGTTTAAAAGTGTAATTTTACAAATATTACTCTGTATTTAAAGGATTATTTGCATAGAAAACAGCATATAGGGATGTTCGCTGAGCCGATGTGACAAAATGGTTGGCAGAACTGCAGAACCAAAGCTCTCATTGATTTACCCATTGAGATCTAATTGCCAAAATTAAAAGCTTTCTTTTTGGTGTAGGCTTTTTCTGAGCACGAAGCTCTATAGATTGCTCTCATTAAACCTGTTAGCACACCGAGTCACACAGCAAGAGATAAACATTGTCTTTTTTTGTGTTTGTTCAGCTTGTTTTAACTACTTCTGCAACCAACGCGTGACGTGATCATGATATGACGACACAGCGAACATCCCTATGGAGGGATTTTTGGTCGGCGTCACTTTTCGCTCTACTGCGCATGCGTTATGCAGAAAATCCCGCTTTCCATCTCCTTATATGAGTAGCTGTTCTGATCAGGTATGAATCGGTCTGTCTCCTGAAGCTTGAGACAGCGTTTTTCTCTTTTTCTTGTAGTTTTTTCACTCACCTGAATGTAACTTTTAAGGGTCATAGGATCAAATTTCATTCACATTCTGTTGAATTAGCAGCATAACTTTTGTTTTCACACAGTGATAAACTCTTGTAGTTAGCTGACAATGTAGCTTTTTCATCTTGTTTCCACTGTTTGTGTACTGTATATGGTTCTTTCTGCTTAACGTGTGTGTGCGCATTGCCCATGTTGATAAACAAAAATCCTTCTATAGCACCTTTAACATGTACTTAGTCCAATTATATAAACTTGAAAAGAAAGAAGTCATACAAAAACTAGTCAAGTAAGTGGTATTTGGTGAATCAAAAGTCACTGAGTAACTTTTTTTTTTCTTTTTAAAGAATAAATAAAACATATTTGAAGGAACAGAGCAAGAATACATTTCATATTGTGACTTTGTCATTTAATTTTACTCACAGTGGCAAGAATAACCAAATTCTTACTCAGGTTGTTACTTCAAACTAAATGTTGCTTAAGTAACAAGTTAAAGTATGCCACTAGAAATCTGTGAAAAGTTGTTGTTTTTTCACAAAATTCCTCAAGCGAAAGTGACTCTGACTTGCTCAGCTTTAGCTATACATCACAAACTTGACTTCTCACTTGATTCATGTAAAGGGATAATACTGATCAAATAAATAAAGTAATTAATGTCCTACAAAACATTACAATTTTTCTAACTTTTTAACAGCAGTGAGCACTGGTGAACATGACAAATCAAAACTTTTATAATTGTCACATTTCCTGAGCTGTATGATCCAGCCTATAGACTATAATTATATGATCCTAATGATTCTTTTAGTTTATTCATAATGTAACAGCTGCCTCTTTTATGATCAGATCTAAAAGCCTCTCTTCTCTTTTAACATCCACAGTAGATCTCTGTGATCGTCTGCGTCAGTGGAACATGTCTAATTAAAAGAGTGAGAGTGGAGCTAACAGGTACATCAGCGCTGCAAATACTGTAGTTGTTAATTTCCCGTACTACTCCTGTGTGGCTTCAAATTGCCACAATTGGATTTTAATCTGTGTACCACTGATTAGTCATTTGGCTCCCCAGCCGCTGCGTAATTTGTTCCACAACAGTGAGAGCGAGTCGGGCACGTGCACACATACACACTGCATATACACGCACGCACACGCACAGGGGGGATGCACGTGCACGCTCACACTCGCTGAAGAGGGGAGAGGGGGCGATCAAGCAAAAAGTTGGACACATGAGAAAAGTGAACAGACTGCAGGGAGGGAGGCACGTGCACAGCAGAGCATGTTGGGAATTATATTAAAGGGGTTGGCTCTCTCTAGTGGTGATAAGTGCAATTGCAAAGTGTAGTTCAATATAACGTGAAACTGAAGCCTTATAATAACCAAACCGACCTCCCCGAAGTGCTTATACCATGCAAATGTAAAGGCATAAATGCATATTGGGGAAAGGGGGGTGATCTGTGCCAGTGGGGAAGTTGTGCCACCCTCTGATCGTAAATAACCAAAGATGGTCATGTGACAAAACATTATTAAAGACTTGGTCATTTAACTCATTCTTTAAAGATGGGAGGCTAATTGCATGAGAAATAAGGACATTTAAGTAGAAAAATATATAGTTTTTGCCCTTCAAAGTAAAATTTCTATGATTGAGGTTTTTGTTTTATTGTATCTGAAAAGTTATTGTCAAGCTTGTAATATATCACACATGTTTAGTTCTTTGGTAAGCTTGAATTGGAGCTGGCATAATATTAATTCAAAACTGATTGATGATGCATTTTTTTTTTTTCCAAAATGGTGTTGTTGGGTTGATTTGTGCCAAAGAGCCTGAGTTAAGTTGCGCCATTAGCACCCCATTAATTTAATTGAAAATATATTTTATTTATGGTAATTGTGTAATTTTTATCTCTAAAGCAATCTAATTCGTCATTTTACATCAAACACAGATGGGAACAATAGGAAAAATATACACCAGGATTCAAGAGAATTGACTTCTAGTCAAAGAGCGCTGCTGACAACAACAATAAAAAAAAAAAAAAAACTGAGGGAAAAAAACTTCTTTCAAGTACTGAGTGATGTTGCAACAATGTGCATGATTTATACTGTAGCTATATATAGCTTGGTAATATCTTTATATTAGTTTGGATTCTCCAGGCTAAAGTTGCAAGTCTCTTTTTACTGAGCTGTATTTCAAAAGAACAACCCTGGCGTCTAAAGGGTTAACTCAAGTGTCTCTTTCTCAGTGACACTTTCCTGAGTGATTCTCTTGAACCAGGGGCTTGTTCACTGTGGACATTTGCTCTTCAACTCTGACCTCGGCCTGGAGTAAACCATGAGAGATCAACGAGAGGCTGTGTCCTCCTGTCACTCACATCTCACACTGACTGGAGCAAAGACCCCAGCCACTTATACACCTGAGTTGTGCACAGTGACATACAGTTCAGTTTAGCATGACACTCGCTCTCACAAATCCTTCTGCGAGTGTCTGAGAGAAAGTAAATTGTTCATTAAATTTAGATTCAAATGCAACACAGAATTCGGATTTTGTCACAAAGTGTTGTTTGCAATATATCTTTTAGTGGAAAAATGTTTACTCATTTATATTCACAACTCATCAAGTCAATAACATCAGCAGCTTTTTACTATCTAAAAAACACTGTCAAATCAAAGGTATAGTGTCAAAGCCTGACTTGGAGAGACTTATCCATACATTTGTCTCCAGTAGGTTGTAATGGCCTGCTCACCGGCCTATTCAAACGAGTCCTGACCACAACCAGGAAGTACCATCACATTAGTCCTGTCCTAGGTCTTTGCACTGGCTTCCAGTGTCTCAGAGAATAGACTTTAAAACAGCTCTGCTTGTGTTCAAGTCTCTCCATGGACTAGCACCAAAGTACATCTCTGACATGTTAGTGCGTTATGAACCATCTCGGACTCTGAGGACCTAAGAGGCCGGCCTCCTGCTGGTGCCCAGAGTCAGGACTAAACATGGACCAGAGTCAGGACTAAACGTGGACCAGAGTCAGGACTAAACGTGGACCAGAGTCAGGACTAAACACGAACCATAGTCAGGACTAAATGTGGACCAGAGTCAGGATTAAACGTGGACCAGAGTCAGGGCTAAACACGGACCAGAGTCAGGACTAACGTGGACCAGAGTCAGGAATAAACACGGACCAGAGTCAGGACTTAACATGGACCAGAGTCAGGACTAAACACGGACCAGAGTCAGGACTAAACGTGGACCAGAGTCAGGACTGAACACGGACCAGAGTCACGACTAAACGCGGACCAGAGTCAGGACTAAACACGGACCAGAGTCAGGACTTAACATGGACCAGAGTTAGGACTTAACATGGACCAGAGTCAGGACTAAACGCGGACCAGAGTCAGGACTAAACGCGGACCAGAGTCAGGACTGAACACGGACCAGTCAGGACTAAACATGGACCAGAGTCAGGACTAAACGCGGACCAGAGTCAGCAGTTTCTGAGAGCACATGTTTTACTTCCGGTTAATTTCCTTGTATTTTCAATGTATTTTTGTGTATTTTTATATTAAATTAAATATCAATCACAGTCACTTGTTCTTAAAGTAACCAACTGACTGATTGAGAAGTCTGGTTAAACTTGAGTGACAGTTTTTTTTTTTTTTTTTTTTACCTCTCTAAAGTTTATCTTTTGTCAGCTTCGGCTCAAGAGAATATGTGTGATTTTAGGCAATGTCTGTGAGTGTATTTATTCAATATCGTCAGCTATCACACAAAATTATCAGCTGTTTTAATAACAGGCCTACCCCAAACTCACTCTGTTTTAGCATTAATGTGAAAGTAAAACGTGTGAATGCATTACAGGTTGACGTGTCACGCTTTTGACACCAGGGGGCAACAAATATTAAACTTTAACACGGCTCCATGACCTCTCTGACTGTACAGTTTCTCCGTTTGCTTTCTCAGTAGTAATTCAACACCGTCGCTTCTGTAGATAACGGTCGCTTTGTTTGTGTCCTATTTAATTCACGATGAAGTTATTCCTAGAACTAAATGTCATTATTTTTTTTTTTTTTCCAGGAAGGACCTTTTCTCTTTATGGACTTTGACAATAATAACGCGATGAAAGCAGATAATAGCCCGTCATCATGTTGTAACAGGTCTTTTAAGCCGTTGTTAAGAGCGTAGCCATGGTAACCCGTAGCAACAAATGAAAGTTACGGCAGCCATCTTGTGTAGGGAGAATCTACTAAAGATCTCATACAAACTAATAGAAAGCTGCTCTTTTTTTTTTTTTTTTTACATTTTATGACAATATAAAGGTAACTATAATAATATTAATATGCATCTATATTTAGTACTATATGTAAATTCGAATTGTATTTTATTATTTTTTATAGGCCCTATGTGTTATCATGAAAATTTTTGTTCTGTTTTGTATTTTTATTACATATTGTTTGTTATTTTTGTACTTTGGTGTTCTACATATTATGCAAATATGGTTATATTTTATTGAAAAATCATAAATATATCATAACAATAAGATTAAATACTCTGATAATATAACCTTTGAGGGATTGGTACATTTGTTAATGCTTCTTTTGACTAATGTGGAAAAAATATAGGAAATACATAGGCCTATTTTAAATTTTAACTAGTTTAATTTTCTTTTATGATAATAGCTGCTAAGTAATTACAATAAAGATGAATGCAAATAATGCAATGACACGCAAATATAGCTTAATTCTGCATTAAATCCAACCCAGTGCTTGTTTTTGAGGCTGCAGATGAAATGAAAATTACCAGCCACAGACATAAACTGTTCTCTGCATTAATTGTACAAAAAATATATAATTACAAGCTGAAATGCTATGATTTTTTACAATATTTTTACTTAGAATTCTGCTGTCTTTTCCACTGCAAGATGGCCGCCGCAATCGCCACGGCAACAGCTTTCTATTTAATCATCATGTGCAACGTTTGTCTCCAGCACAAAAAGTGCAAATATTAATATGTTTAAGCCACTTGGAAATGTACAGTTGCGTGTTTTCCAGGAAAGTTAATTAATCTCTGAACATTATATTGATGTTTAAAGTTCAAAAATATAATTAAATCACACATTCATTCTCAGACGTTGACCAAGACAAAGGAAACAAAAGGGCTAATCAGTGAATGCTAATGTGGGACGACACGTTAAAGGCGTGAACAGTTGTGTAAAACATGACTTAGGCGACAGTTCACATGAAATGAATCAATGTTGTATAAATAATAAGGGAAATCAAGATTATTCAGATAATTATTTGCTTAGAATTCAGATTAAATAGAGAGATAAGATCATGCTTTTGGACTTCCTGAATGAAGATAACAAAGAGAAAGATGAGAGAGAAGTAGAGAGAAGAGAAAGAGAGAAAGACAGAGGACAAAATTAAGAGAGAAAGACAGAGAAAGACATAGAGGAGAAAGAGCAAAATAGAAGAGAGAGAGGAGAGACAGAGGGACGAAGAGGAGAAAAGGAGAAAAGAGAGAAGAAGAGAGAGCAAGAGAAAGAAGACAAAGAGAGAAAGAAGAGGGAAGTAGAGAGAGGAAAAGGGGAGAAAGAGCAAGAGAGAGGAGAAAGACAAAAAGAGAGAAGTAAGGAGGGGAAAAAAAGGAGAGATTAAGGAGAGACTTTGTCTTCTCTCGCTCTTTCTTTTGATCTTTGTTTAACTGTCACTGTCTCTTTTTCTAGCTCATAGTCTCTCTCCTTCCCCTCTCTCTTTCTTCTCCCCTCCCTTTCTCTTCCCCTCTCTCCTTTCTACTCTATTTCTCTTTCTCTCTCACCTCTCTTTCTCTCTCTTTTCTCTACTCTCTCTCTTTCTCTCTCCATCTCTCTCTCCTCTCTTTCTTTCCATCTCTCTCTCCTCTCTTTCTTTCCCCTCTCTCTCCTCTCTTTCTCTCTCTCTCCTCTCTTTCTCCTCTTTCTTTCTCTCTCTCTCCTCTCTTTCTCTCTCCTCTTTCTTCTCTCTCTCTCCTATGTTTCTCCCTCTCTCTATCTTTCTCTCTCCTCTCTTTCTCTCTCTCTTTCTATCTCTCCTCTCTTTCTCTCTCCCCTCTCTTTCCTTCTCTCCTTCTCTCTCCTCTTTCTCTTCTTCATCTCTCTTTTCCCTTTTCTCTCCATCTATCTCTCCTCTCTTTCTCTCTCTCCTCTTTTTCTCTCCATCTCTCTTTTCTCTTTCTCTCCATCTATCTCTCCTCTCTTTCTCTCTCTCTCTCCCTCTCTTTCTCTTTCTCTCCATCTATCTCTCCTCTCTCTCTCTCTCCCTCTCCTTCTCTCTCCTCTCTTTCTCTCTCTACACAGACATCTTTTCTTATAACTTGACACAAACTTTAAACTCATAAAATAGAAACATTAAACTTACACCAAATACATCACATTTCTGCACAAAACACAAGAACAAAACACCGCTCGACGCAAAAAGTCACCTCTGCATAATGAAGCTCTGTGTTAATAACCTCAGGTACATTTATAATTGAACAGTGCAATTCAAACTCATTAGACTTTACAATGCTGACCTTCTGCCTTTCATACGACTGTACTTCACCGCTAAAGACCTGCCTGTTTTTAATCTCAGCTTTAATCACAAAGGAAATGTTTTTGTACTGATGATTTCAAACGTTTGGTGAATCACAAAGAAAGTCACTTAAGTTATATAATATAGGAATCTGTGAGTTTAAATAAGCTTAACTTTGATTTTTATGGTAAGCTCTTCTGTAAAAGCTCTAAAAACTAATTTAAAAAGGTAAAACTGTTGTAAAGCCAATGAAATCAAATTAACTTATATCTTTGTGTTGGTGTAACTTGACAATGTGAGAGAGAGGAGGAGAGCGAGAGAAAGAGGAGAGGGAGAGAAAGAGGAGAGGGAGAGAAAGAGGAGAGGGAGAGAAAGAGAGAGGGGAGAAGAGGAGAGGGGAGAGAGAGGAGAGGAGAGAAAGAGGAGAGGGAGAGAAAGAGGAGAGGGGAGAGAGAGGAGGAGAGCGAGAGAGGAGAGGGGGAGAGAAAGAGCGGCAAAGGGGGAGAGAGACAAAGGAGAAAGAGGAAGAGGGGCAGAGAGAGGGGAGAGACAAAGCAAGAGAAAGAAAGAGAGGAGAGAGGGAGAGAGGAGGAGAGAGAGAGAAAGATAGAGGAGGAGAGTGAGAGAGAGGGGGGGCAGAGAGAGAGGGAGAGACAAAGCGAGAGAGAGAGAGAAAGAGAGAGGTGAAAGGGAGAGAGAGAGAGGGAGGAGGAGAGAGACAATGTGAGAGAGAGAAAGAGAGAGAGGAGAAAGAGGGAGAGAGAGAGAGAGAGAGGGGAGAAAGAGGAAGAGAGAAGAAAAAGAGAGAGAGAGACAGAGGAGGGAGAAAGGAGGAAGAGGGGCAGAGAGAGGGGAGACACAAAGCGAGAGAGAGAAAGAGAGAGGAGAAAGAGGGAGAGAGAGAGGGGGGAAGGAGGGAGAGGGGCAGAGAGAGGGGGGAGAGACAAAGCGAGAGAGAAATAGGAGAGGTGGGGAGAAAGAAGAAAATGAGAGAAAGATTAGAGGAGACAGAGAGAGAGAGAAAGAGAGGTGAGAGAGGAGGAGAGAAAGAAAGAAGAGAGGGCATGAGAAGGGACACAAAAAGAGAGGAGAAAGAAGAGAGAGAAAGAAAGAGAGGAGGAGAGAAAGGAGGAGAGAGAGCAAGATCAATATAGAGAGATAAAAGGAGAGGAGAGAGAGACAGAGAAAGAAGAGAGAGGGGAAGAAAGAAGAAAGGAGAGATAGATTAGAGGGGCGGCACAGAGAAAGAGAGGTGAAAGAGGTAGAGAGAAAGAAAAGATAGAGGGGAGAGAGGGAGAGGAGAGAAGAGGGACACAGAAAGAGAAAAAGGAGAGAGAGAAAAAGAGAGGTTGAGGAGAAAGGAGAGAGAGATAAATGACATAGAAAGGAGAGGGGAGAGAGAGAAAGAGAGGGGGAGAGATGGGGCAGAGAAAAAGGAGGAGAGAGAGTGAGATAAATAAATACAGATGAAAGGAGAGTGAAGAGAGAGAGAATGGAGAGAGTGGGGGAGAAAGAAGAAAGCAGAGAGAGAGAGAAGAGAAAGAGATGAGAGGAAAGATGAGAGAAAGAGAGCAAGAAAGAGGAGAAAAACAAAAAAGGAGAGTGAGAGTGGAGAGGAGAGAAAGGAGACAGACAAACTCACCAACATGAGTTTAATTAACATAAAACTTTAAAGCTAAATACATTTTTAAGATAAACTACTCTAAGCCTACAAATATACACTCAAGGAAAAAAGAAACGCAACACTCACTTTTCTGAGTTTTTGGGGGGCAGAATAATTTTCTTTTTGAGATCCGCCTGTTTCATATGAACCCTACATCCATTTCTAATCCTCAGGCCAACTCTTGTGGCATTTACACATTTTCAAGTCCAATAACACAACCAAACAATAGAGCAACCCCCAAACCAAAAGTGACAGGAATTTCATCAGACTGTCAATAGTTCACAAGACCCCCGTTGGCCCTGGACAGTGATTATTCATCGCCTCATGGATCGGCAGTAGTGTCTGAGTTGATTCTGGAATTGCCGCCCATTCTTCCACCAGAGCCGCCCTCAGCTGCTGCTGAGTTTCTCCTATAGTGTCCTGTACACCCGATCTCGGCCATCTGCTCTGAAGCACTGGAACCTTTTTTTTGTCACTGAACACGACTTGGGACCACCTCTGCAAAGTCCAACGACGATGTGCAGTGCACCATTCGACCAGAGCTCGGTGATGTTGGGGGATAAACACTGATCCAACTATGGCCAATATGGTCGAATACAGGTCAGTGCAGAGGTGATTACGGATGGTTCTGGCCGACACTGGCCTGTGTTGTGTCCCAATGGTCTTGGCTGTGGACCTAGTGGCGGCTGAACCTGTCCCGGAGATGTGCGGGGCGGTTGGTCTTGTGCAGCGGTCGATACACGGGGGCCACCAGTTCGAGGGCGGTTAGAGGAACCAGTGGCCTGGTATCGCTCCACAAGACGACTAATGGTAGAGCGGTGACTCCAAACACCCTGGAGACACAAGACAACACTGTCCAGCTTGGAGCAGCCAATAGCTCGATCCCTCTCTGGTTGAGACAATTGTGGCATCGTGAAGAAGTGTGTTTTTGGCTTCATTCTGGTGCCTTTTATAGAGAAGACTTGAGCACAGTTAACCAGCGGTAAAAGTCAACTTTAAGTTTCAAACATGATTTTGTGTGAATAAACGACCCTGTAATACACTCTTTATTGTTCTCACAATCAGTCAAGCCAAACCAAGACATTTGTTCACCTGTCTTCAGCTTACTGTGGACTGGAACCATGGTGCTAGCCTATTTTTCCAAATGTACTCGTTTTCTAGGAAAGTTTTGAAAATTAAAATGTTGCGTTTCTTTTTTCCCTGAGTTTATATACTTTTTTACAGCGTATGTGAGTTGTCTAATGAAAAATACAAAATGTCCTTCCGTTTGCAGACAGTGTTTTGAGTCTTTTGTTGTTTTCCCGTCGTTTTCGTGGGAATCCTGACAAAGTATAAATTGTTCTTGTCCCGAGTAAAATTGCTTTTCCTCAAATTGTCAAAACTAACGTCAACGGCCTGTCGAACATTTGTGTTACATCGATTTCTTTGATCATTTTGTCATTCCTGTGTGTCCCATGTGGGTCATTTCTTCACAACTGTATGGATTGAGCTGTGATTGCTTTTGTGGGTTTATGGGCGCTTGTGAAGAGTGTGGAAGTATAGTCCAACACACTTCCGTCTTATTATTAGTTTATTTTTGTTTATTTCTTGTTCAAACTTTTACCAACTAATAAAACGTGTGGTTATTAGAATCAAGCGCATACAAGCAATCAAATGTGCTGAAACCACTAAAACTGGACAACAACAAAGAAAATACTTACAGTGAATGTAAAGCTTAAAATGTCGATTACCTCAATGATTTGCTCCCAATTTTTTTGGGATCTCACTGTTTTTTGATGTTCTTATTTGATGTGGTTCTGTATAAATCCTTAAAGTCAGAGTTACATTAGTTGACAAAGCAAAGTTTGATTGAGTAAAAACACCATCAATCGATTAAAGGGAACCCTGGATATGAAGACAAATATGGCTAAAACACTAGTACTGGTCATGCTTATTAAAATAAATTACAAACAAGCTTACTATTTTTTATAAAATTGTCATTGTTTATGTTGTTTTCAAGCCACTGGGAGCCGCCATTTTGGTTGTTGATATAAAATAGTGTTTCCATGGTTACTCCCACAGTTTCATCTGTCAACAGTTGCCACAAAAACATCACTGACAGTGTCCAGTTCTTGCCTCTTCCTCTTGATTATCTTCAGTTTTACTAGATTCCACATAATCGTTCTGTATTTGGCTCCGGCTCAAACTGAAAAGGTTTAACCCAGGAATTCATGTTGCTTAGTAACCTGCTCCTGCCTGTTACCATGACAACACTATTTTATGTCATAACCGCAGCAAAATGGCAGCCTCCATGTCATTTCTTCATAACACTATTTTAATAAAACTACAAATACTTCCAAGGTATTTGTCCTGTATTTACATAAGTGATGATATTATAAGTGTTTTAGGATAAACATGTGATTATATCCAGGGTTCACTTTAAACAGCCCAGTCTCCAGAGGAAACGTAGATATACAACATGTCAAAAACATACGATAAGCATGTTTTCAAGCCTTTTTTATTTTTACGTCCAGTGTTGGGAGTTACTCATTACAAAAGTACCAAGTTACCAATTTATTCAATTTTTCAGTAACTAGTGTAACTCTTTACTTATAAAAATGTTACAATCTGTGTAACTCGAGTTTCTTTGTATTCTAAAGAAAATGACACATCAGGACCTAAACACCACTAATAAACTGTCTGTTGATTTGAAGGTGAATCAAATATTATGAGGAAAATGTGTTGTGGCATCACATTTACATAAATTAACCAGTATCAAGTGTAAATGTAACAGGATTAATAATGTTCAATGTCTTAACAAATGTGTGATTAACTCAAAGTAACTCACAGTGTAACTCAGATACAGTTTTGAGACAGTAATATTGTAAAACAAATGTATTACATTTGCCTTCCTGTAACTTGTACTATATAACGTATTACAATTTTACAGAAACTTACCCAACACTGTTTACATCATTATGTTACAAAAACAATGTAAATCTTAACCCCAAGCCCCTGACCTAAACTTCCCCATTTTAGTGAAGCCTAAACTTACCAGTTAAACCCAAAGAAAATGTCGCTACGTGGCTTTTCGTAACATATCGGTGTAAAAAAGTCATGAAAACAAGCTTGTATGTTTTTGACATTTTCTTGTATAGCTATGTTTTTTCTGGAGACTGTGTTGGATTACACGGCTAAAGGACTACAACTAGAACACATAACACAGCCGGAGAAACACTGAGCTAAAGTCAATAAGATTTAAGAACTTGTATAGAAAAGCTTTTCTTCTTTTAGTTTAGCATTTAATTGTTTATTCTTTTAGCATTTTAGGTGCATACGGCGCTCCATAGTACTCACGAAAAAAAAAAAAATTCTCTCGTAATTACGAGATAAGATCTCGTAATTACGAGATAACTTTCTCGTAATTACGAGATAATTTAAATGGCTTTTCCCACATTCTGTATACCCACACGCTTCGTATAGGCTAAGCTAGTGACTTTATCCACAACGAGTAGTCTTTTCTGTGCTAGCTTGATGTTTCTAAATAGCTAAGATGTACTTGTGGATTTCGTTATGTTAAATTAAGTGCCTGTGGTCTTCACTGCAATGTTTACGGTCGACAAAAAGTATGAAAATAGCCAATAACGTGACTGTCAATTCACGCTACAGTTAGCATGCTATTATAAAGACGGCCAGTGTGTGGAGCTGTTCACCCACCAGAAAGAAGCTAGTGGTAATCGGCAGGTTTTTTAAATAAAACTCGATCTTCTTGACTGTTGACAGTCAGTCTCACTCATCCTTAGAAATGTGCGGCAGTTTTTCTTTGGCTCCAGGGTCTGGTTTTCAATTTATTTGGCCATAAAGAAGAGAAGTGCTGCAACAGACTTGCAACATACGGGCATTTTTGCAGTACCCGCCCACTCTGGGTGATCCATGCGGAAGTGTAGCAAATGTGCAGCATTTCTCTTCTTTTTGGCCAAATAAATTGAAAACCAGACGCTGGAGCCACAGAAAAACTGCCGCACATTTCTAAGGATGAGTGAGACTGACTGTCAACAGTCAAGAAGATCGAGTTTTATTTAAAAAACCTGCCGATTACCACTAGCTTCTTTCTGGTGGGTGAACAGCTCCACACACTGGCCGTCTTTATAATAGCATGCTAACTGTAGCGTGAGTTGACAGTCACGTCATTAGCTATTTTCATACTTTTTGTCGACCGTAAACATTGCAGTGAAGACCACAGGCACTTAATTTAACATAACGAAATCCACAAGCACATCTTAGCTTTTTAGAAACATCAAGCTATCACAGAAAAGACTACTCGTGTTGTGGATAAAGTCACCAGCTTAGCCTATACGAAGCGTGTGGGTATACAGAATGTGGGAAAAGCCATTTAAATTATCTCGTAATTACGAGAAAATTATCTCGTAATTACGAGAAACTATCTCGTAATTACGAGAAAGTTATCTCGTAATTACGAGATAAATTTTTTTTTTTTTCGTGAGTACTATGGAGCGCCGTAGGTGCATATTTTTAGTCACTGTTAATATTTTTGTACAAATACAAGGAAACTAAGCCAAATAACATTTTTTCTGGTCTTAAAATTCATTAAATAGGAATCCAACATGCTTCCTGAAGAATATGATCTGTATCTCAGTCATGTCATAATACACTCATATTCTACATAATCATTTTGCATCCTAATTTTTACTTCAGGAATTATACATTACAACACTGTAATTTTACCTTACCTTAGCTCAATTTGTTTGCACTCTAGCTAGCAGACATATGTGTTCTTCTTCTTTTATCTGGTGTCAAAGTGTCACAGTCAGTGACAGGTTAAAGCAATAATGTACCCGCCTACCTAGGAGCGAGCACAAGTGTCAGACAATTTCCATGAAGTGAAATGAAACCCAATGCAAGACCAGACAATAAAAGTTTAACCCCAAGTATTTTAATGATTTCTGTCTCGAACATCCAGCACGTGCCTTGTCCATGACGTCCATCTGTCTCTGTTCATTCTCATATTATTTCACACATCACACTCTCCGGGAAAGATCATTTGTCTTGCAAGGATTTTACGCCGAAGTAATAATCGCTGAGCTCCGCAGTCAAGAAAATTAATCAAGATCCAGCATGAAGCACAAGGACACATTACCATTGTATTTATTTTCTCTACACACTGGCTAAAGTAAGTGTATTCTTCAGAAGGATGTACATTTACTTTTTCCTGACAAAGCACAAAATATGGGGACACAACAAAAAGAGAAAAAAATGAGCGAGGTGTGTAGTTAAAGTTGATCAAAACCGATTAAAACTGGATCAAAATGCCATTAAACATCATTGTCCAATCACAGGAGCTTATTTTCGACTGCCGCTGGTTAGTCCCGCCTCTTTTGGTGCGATCTCAGCCTGACTTCAAATCACACCCGCTGCTTCCATTTAATCTAATGTAAGAGTGTTATTTTTCTAAGTTTCAGTCCTATAATGCAAACTAATAGGACTCGCGGGTGCTTGAACCAACACAGAATATTCGGCACCAAAACAAGCCGTTTATAACGGCTACGACCCCCGAGGCCAAATTTGAGCATCAGCCAAGCCAAGGTGGGAGAATGTATAATCGTGTATTTTTTGCCAAGTTGGATTCAGAGTTGTATATATTCTGTCCATGGCCATGTTTACTGTGGCTCTCAGGCTGGTTTTATTGTCTTAAATATTAACAAATAGACATGTTATTGTAAATATAAAGCCTGCTTATGCACTTTACTGGTCTAGATCTTTATTTTATGGTTTTATTGACATAAGTTGGCCACATGTCATTTGATTGCACGTAAATGCCACGTAGTGGTGTAAAATGATTATAGATTATATTATATTGATTGATTAGACAATATAATATAATTGTGGGCATTGGGTTTTGATAGCTGGCAATGTATTGACCATAGCACCTCCAAAGAAATTAGTCAGGAGCCGCCACTGCAAATTAGTAGTTTAGTTAGTTCAATTTCATTCACTCCAGATACTCGGTCAGGCATCGCAGAATTACAGACAGTTCCCAATAAACAGGAAGTACAATCAACCAATCAGAAAACAGAGATGAAGCAGCGTGTTGAACAGAACTACCCTGTTGAGATAACAGACTCTCACAGATATGTGTGTCTATACTGTACCACACAATTTAAAACAGCGTGTCATATGAACACAGTTTCTGTTTTCTGCATGTGTATTTTCAGCAGGATGCAGTGATGCATAGACATAAGGAGAAAAATGACAAAAAATCTCTTACAAAAATCCTGACATTGGCCATGTCTTTTCAAACTCGTAGAAGGGCACATCAGGCTTAAAATCAGGCCAAAACTCTTCTAGTGTGCAGCCGGCTTTACTCGACTTTACTCGGCTTTACAATTTTTAAAAACGATTACAGCAATAACCATAATTGAAATTCAATTAATTGCACAGCCCAAGGACAAATTGATCAGAGTCAGATTTGGTTGAGGGCCAGATTTTAAATGTTGATCTGTGTTATATTCAAACATGTTAATTGGTCTATAAAAAGCGAACAGTAAATGTGTCCAGATTTATATTAAGTTGTAATATAGTATATTGTACAGACCGTCTTTCCAAGAAAAAATTGACAAATTGAAGGCAATTTGCTGCATTTAAGTGCTTTACTGTATAGGTCACATTTCAGCAATGTAAGCCTTTATATTTCTATATGGGCTTATTATCTGTTCTGTGGCTCCTCTGAGCTGCAGTGTATTCTGGGACCTGTATTGTTACGTTTATGAGGGGGTCACAATCAATAATAATCAGAAATCATCCCAGTCTCAGTTTGACTCTCCTGCTCTGATAATCAGAGCCTGCAGCTGCTGTTTACCAGAGCAACACCTCAGTATAGAGCCCCACTGTGCATGCTTTATGTAGAAAGAGTCACTCTCCGTCTGCTTAGCTGGGGAAACTTCTTTGAATAAAACAACAAAACAGGACAAGAGCAGTTGTTTCGATCAGGTCTGAACCAGTCTGAAAGGCATCTGTCTCCTGAAGCTTGAGAGTATTTTTCTCGTTGTTTTTTCACTCACCTGAATGTAACTTTTAAGGGTCGTAGGGTCAAATTTAATTCACAAATGTTGATTTAGCAGCATAACTTTTGTTTTCACACAGTGATAAACTCTTGTAGTTAATTGACAATGGTGCTTTTTCCACATATTTTCACTGTTTGAGTCTATGAGCTATTAGAAACACATGAAAGTATGAATTAAGTCACAGTATAAATATAGCAGTATAAAAAAGTTATATAAATGAAACACATGCAGCTGTTTGAGTGAGAAAATGAAGCATAAATAAGCCTGTGAGAATGAGTTATCTCAGGAAAAGAGAAGTGCACACTAACATGTTTAGATTTCTGAACAACTTTTATGAGAAGTGGTTCTATTTACAGAAACTTTAGCGCATAAAATGGGAAAAATACCAGTGTTGCGCTTGTCTGTATGTCCGTCTACGCACTATTGCAGATTTGTCCATTCATGTGCCATTCATGTTACATTACATTCTCTGACCCATACGACATCAATCACTTTCCACCTCATTTAAAACACTTCATTCATTTGTTCAGCACAATCCAAGGAACCCCCGGCCTATTCCAGTCTAATGGCCTTTATTCTACTGACATTCTCACTTTAGACATGACCTGGTGACATCCATTGAAAGAGAACAACCCCGACGGTGCAGGACATTTCGACTCAAAACGCAATCATCCACTGTCAGACCCTCCAAAGGCCCGTTAGGACACTCGAGCATCCACCGTCCAATCACGTGCTTTGTTTTGACCCCGAGAACATGCTTATTAGCTCCACGCTTAGCCAAAAATAGTCCCAACCTTGGCACACTTACTGCAGAAAGCACGGCAGAGATTAGGGAAAGCACTTGAGTTGACTTTAGCGCGCACAAACACTCACCGGAGACATAGAAGAGTCATTAAAAGCACATGATTATTGCCTTGAATTTAGCTGGCAACACGTTTCATATCTTTTCAATTTCTTCAACACTACATCATCGAGTTCAGTCTCTTCTAAAAGCTTCCGTAATTTCCTTGTGAATCACCTCATTCGGTTTAGGGAAATGGCCTCGTAGAAGGTGTTCCAGGTTGGTAGTAGAAAAGTGTGATGATTGTTGATTTATGCAAATGATATCTGAGCATTTGGGAGTAATGAGAATTATGGCATTTTATTGCCTTTGTTGTAATAGTAGTGTAATGATTTTATTTTGAAAACCACCGGATTCTCTTCACCTGCTCTCGCTTGGTTTCCTGTTTGTCGTTTCTTGTTTTCACAACTTCATCAGAAAGAGTTCCGGAGCGCTCCGGCAGTCTAGAAAATTCCTTCCAACAGAAAATCAAATCAAATAAAATCTATTTACTTTTGTATACACAGTCGTCTCTGAGGACTTCCCAAGATTATTAATTTTAGCAACTATAAATAATAGGAAATCAAAATAAAACAATACACATTCAATGAAACAATTGATCAAGCATGTCAAAGCAGATTATTAGTAGAGCAAATGAATGATTGTCCAGAGCATCCCCTGTCCTTAGACCCTCCTTCTCGGCCAGGAAAAACTCAAAAAAACCGTAAGGGAAAAAGAGAAACCTCGAGGAGAACCACAGTGAAGAAGGGATCCACTCCCATGGACGGACAGGCTGTAGATGTAACTAAGACTAACAGGCTTATCCCACTACATGCAGCTCCGCTCCGCTCCGTTCCGACTTCCGGATCAACTGCACAGCTGTTTTAATGAATGAAGACCGTTCCACATCCTCCGTGTGCGCTGCGCAGGGCTCCGCCTCAGCTCTGTCTCTCCGTCGCCGTACGACCAAAATACGCATCAAGGCTATTTTCTTCTCCGCCCGAGTCCGTCAAAGTCAATCTACGCCAATCAAAACGCACCAAACAGGAAAAAGAAAATGAACTATGTCCGGAATTACAAAGTAAAATCACTCCGCACGTACTTTGTATTGATCAGATAACGAAAAGTTCGTAGTTTAACATAAAGTTTCTTTGATATTTGAACACAGCAGGCTGTTAACTACAGACTATGTCACTGACACATGGACAGGAAAACGTTCGTGCTCGTAACAGTTTAAAGCCTCTTTACCCTCCGCGGAGGAGGAAAGCACGCGTCCTTCTGTTGTGAACACGTGAAACACAGGAGTCGTCTGTGCTCCTGATATAGTTATTTGATGTTCAACGGGGACTTTTATTTCACAAACTCGTGTTTTTGGCGCATGCTCTTCTTGAGCTCCTCGGGGGCAACGCAGCCCAGCGGAGCGGACTGGAGCGGAGACAGTGGGCGAGGGGTCTGCGGCAACTTTCGGAGGCGGACCGGGGCGGAGCGGAGCGCAGATGCATGTAGTGGGATCCCCGCGTAAAGTTATAGAGTTTATGTTTGTGGAGCCAGAGTCCATAAGCAGAGGGAAACGACTCGTCTAGCAGGACCAGGACAGGCCAATCCTGGAGAGGGAGGTGGGGCAAATGGTGACACGATCCGGACGACTGGACCAGAGCTGCGTGCCACGCCGGACTGGACGGATCACTGTGTGAGAGCCTCTCATTACTGCTCAAGAAACAGAAAGCCTACGTACACCGGAGGCAGTGAGCCCGGTGTAAGTCTTCGTGATGATGGCTACATAGCGTTTGACGCATGTGTCGGCTCTCTTTGCTGGCTCCTGCTTCAAATATGGCAACTGCAGTTTCTCCATCTTGCCCTCTTCCTGGCTCAAATTGTTTTCCTGAGAAACTCTGGCTCTTGGGTATTTTTGTTTAGCAGTGTAAAATGTTTTAGCTGTCTTAGTTTGATGAATAAATAAAAGTAATGTTGAGTTTTGATTCAGTTGTCTAGTTTATTTACACAAGAGAGCTGTAGGTGGAGCACTACCGCTGAAGCTGCTTCGTTCTGGTTTAAATGTTGAGGACATTAATTGTTGTGAGCAGCAGGAAAATTATCTTTCTTCTGCTCTTAAGCTTTCTGCACACTACAGGAGTTTTGGCCCGATTGACCTCTACGAGTTTGAGGAGGCTTGACCAGAGTAAGGATTTTCGTGAGAGTTTTTTTGTCATTTCTCTCTCCTTATGTCTGTGCATCAACACTGAGTTTGCTGTAACTTTTTCCCACAATGCGTCAGTGTAACAGCTCCTTTCCTTTCCTGTGACGTTTATAAACCTGCTTTAATCCACTCGTGTTTCACTTTTGTAACTGTGCATGTGAAAGAAAACACACTGCGCTCAATCACGTGACGCACGCACTGTTCTCCGCTCACTGCTGCGCTCCACAAGTCTGTGTCGTCTCTGTTCTTCTGCCACATGATGAGACTGTGAGACAAATAATCGTTGTCCTTATGTCTGTGGTCTCTTCTTTATTTGGCTCATCAAAAAACCGCAAAAGATCCTAAACTCCTCTAGTGTGCAGCCAGCTTTAGCCAACAAACTAGCCCTCCACCAATTGTTTTTTAAAAGTGAAAAACTATGGTGGGCTAGTGGCACATTGCCCCAGCGGTATTTAAAAAATATAGTTAAATATAGAGAATTAATTTATAAAGTATATGTAGTGGCCTCCAAAATTGACAGGTCAGCTTCTCATGGTCACACAAACCAGTTTAGATATTTTGGAATTTTCGATTTGTACATTACTATATCAAGGTTATATAGTTTAGTTATAGTATAGTTTTACATATCTTTTCATTACTGCTAGTTACAGATAGCTATCTTACTATAACTTTTTTTTTCTGATTCTGATTTCACAACAGTGAATCATAAATACATGTTTGCTAATATCCATCTAAAATAATGACATCAATAACCGTCACTGTGACTGCATCAGCCAGTGTATTTAGTACACTCTCTCTGCCTTGACCCTCATCCATATCGATCTTATGACACATGTGCGTTGCTAGGTAACGGGGACTCTTGGAGGTGGCGTGGGCGTCTGGACGGTGATGGTGGGAGGGCCTGAGGTGATCAGGATGTGTCATGCAGTCATCACTCAAGTGGTACAAGGTGTGGACTCGTTAGGAAACCTCCATTCACTCACTAGTGCAGAGCTTTATATACTGTTATGCAATATTTCAGGACTTTGGGTCATTCAAAGAAAACAGTAGTAGTAGTAGTAGTAGTAGTATTGATATTATTATGCAGTGGATGTACTTAGATTTTTTCATGACACTCAAAGCTGCTTCACATAATACGTTATTCATTCATTCTACACTCAGCAGTTGTAAGATACTATTGCAAGGCTGCTTTTTTCACTGTCATTAGCATGTTACCAAACATTACGTTTGTACTCACGTCAAGGTTAGACTACTGCAACTCTCTGCTTGCAGCATGTCCTAAAAGCGCAATAAGAAGCCTTCAGCTAGTTCAAAATGCAGCTGCAAGAGTTCTAACTGGTACAAAAAAGCGAGAGCACATCACCCCAGTATTACAAGACCTTCACTGGCTTCCTGCTGAGTTCAGAGTCAAATTTAAAATTCTGCTTTTAACCTATAAAGCCTTAAATGGCATGGCCACCTCTTATCTCAGGGATTTATTAGTTCCATATCACCCCGGCCGTCCACTTCGCTCGCAGAATGCTGGGCTTTTGGTGGTGCCCAGAGTTTTTAAAAGTAATGGTGGAAGCTGACACAGTCTTTTTATTTAAGATTATGCTCAAGACACTTTTTTTTGTAGCTGCCTATATGGGTAGGCCCTTCGAAGATTTTTAGTTTAGATTTCTTTTTAACTATTTTAATAATTATTTATCTATCTACTACTATTTTTAACTAATTGTGAAAAGGGTGGGAAGGACTGACATTTTAACTATTTTTTACTACTGTTATGTTTGTATTTGTATTTAATTGGTTTTAATTCAAAACTGTTATTGATTTTAAGTATTGTTGTTTTGTATTTCTTGTGAAGTCCACTGGGATGGCTGTTGTTGATTCTGGGCTATATAAGAATAAATTGAATTGAATTGAATTGATTACTCGTGGCCATACCTGCTTGTCAAAGCCTGATCCCGTCAGATCTTAGAAACTAAGGGCCTGGTTAGTACTTGGATGGGAGACGCTGGAACACCAGGTGCAACAGTGGGACAACAGGAGTAGATTGTCGTTGTGTCCTAGGGCAAGACACTTAACCCACATTGCCTCAGTGTCTGTGTACACTTGGTGAGTGGATACTAGATTGTAAAGCATTACAGAGTTGAAACCAGCAGATAAATCACACTAAAGCAGCTCCATCACATCATAAAAAAGGTGAAACTTGAATCAAAATTTCCGACAGCTACTACTTTAACAGCAAACTAGCAGAACTACAAACAGACGCTTGAATTTGATGTCACCACTTTCCTAATTTCCTTTCACTGATTGGTCAATCGTCTTATCAGCTCAATTCAAGCAGCAACAAACACTGAAATTCCTGACCACCAGTCACACTCACACTAGATCTATATGAGGCAATGTGGGTGAAGTGTCTTGCCTAAAGACACAATGAGTTTCCCC
This sequence comes from Mugilogobius chulae, assembly GCA_038363315.1. Taxonomy (NCBI): domain Eukaryota; kingdom Metazoa; phylum Chordata; class Actinopteri; order Gobiiformes; family Gobiidae; genus Mugilogobius; species Mugilogobius chulae. The sequence continues at coordinate 1,453,016 of CM076405.1, read as the reverse complement.
TCTGTTTGGACCACTGTGGCTCCTCCAGCAGTCTCCCATCCAAGTACTGTCCAGGCTGAACATGCTTAGCCTCTGAGATCTGACAGAATCAGGCTTTGGCATTAGAAACAGCTCTTTCCACAATGAATCTCCTGAGTTTGAGTGGTCATGATTGACAGATGAATTAGCCTATCAGGTATGAAAACAAACATGGCTTCTGACAAGGAAAAGGTAAATGAAAAACATTATAGATTGTTGCACTTTGATGTTATTCCATGTTTCTTCATTCAATGTCACAGTATGATCCATACAACTATTCCTCTATTTTGTAATGAATAAAGGCTCTGTTACCAATGCAAGCAGCAGCTAAATTTACAACATCTTCTTACCTATATTTATACTTCTGCTCAATGAGATTTTCTATTTCCATTTCCCAATAAAGATTAATGCAGAAATAAGTAATTGCAGTCTCTTGGTGGATTTTCACAGCTGTGTCTTTGCTGTTGCCATGACAAGGCCAAACCAAAGTGTAATTTCGAGCGGATTAAAAACGCAGAACATCTTGTACCACTAAGTCAGAAACGAGAGCACAGTTTGGAGACGCAACTCATTTCAGTATCAGACGTTTGATACAAAAGACATTCATGAGGTTTTCATTGTGAGACGTGAAAGAAAAAGTGTGAATGGACTAGTTCTTTCATTAATTTGACAAGGAAGTACTTTAGTTTCACTAACTAATAATTAGCACATTTGTAAGTGGTTAATTTGGTGATTTTGAACTTCTCTTGTCTTTACACAACTTTATTTTGGACATTAATTATTAACATAGGGATTATTTCTTACCAAAGATGTACAAGTCTTTAATGGCATGAATGACTCAATATATAATGTATTACCAGCACTTTTTTACCAAACCAGTTCACAAACCGATAAGTTGTTCTAAGTTCAAAGTAAGAGCACAATTTTGACAAATTGTTAATCAATTGTCCGTCAACATGTAGTAACAACATGTGTTTGTGGCCATAGTAGCTTGTCTACAGCAGTGATTCTTAACCAGAGCCGGGGCCCAAAGTTGGGCCGCGAGCACCTCCTTGAGGGCCACAAAATCAGTAAAACACAATACATTTAATATGTGATTTGGCCCCAGATTACTTTCTACATGAATATTCGGGCCTCGGGGTCAAAAAGGTTAAGAACCCTTGGTCTACAGCTACAATTGACCCTTTGCACGTGTGGTCACGCTCCTCGAGGGAACGCCCACTTCTCCATGCTGGAGGGCAAAAGAGCTGTCTGTGCGCATTACAGCAATGGAAACTTTGCTGAAAACTTGCTTGTTTCTAAGTAATTTTAATTGATTTAAATTGTAAAATGTCTGTATCTCGTGGAACACGCTGCACTAACTGGCAAGGAGGTTTTAAGTCTAAGCCTGTAGCTTTTTCGTTTACATTTTAAAGAAGATAGAAGACGCTAGTGGATGGCAGCAATAAATCAAAAGACCTAAATCCCTCTAAGTCGCTACGGATTTGCAGTGAACACTTTAAACAAGGTAAGTCAATGCTAATGACAAAAAAAGTATGACATTTGAAAAAAAAAAAATGCAATCAATATCTGAAACAGCCTGCATTATGCGTGGCTAACACTAGCCTCACAGCTAAGTGACTGAAAACCAACCTCTTGTTTGTTTACCACAGAATGGTGCAAATCATGAGGAGTAAAGTCAGGCAAACTTGTAAATTTTATTTATTCGGAAAACATAGCAGGAGGAACAGGGCCTGGATCAGCTAGCAATCTTTAGCTTTTCTAAATACCTTGTTGTGTGTGCGTCTAAAAGACGTCCTACTTCCACAGACAAATGTACTGAACATGCACTAGAAGCATCCACTGCTTTCTTTACAGAAAAATAAGGAAATACATGAGAATTTGTCAGTTTTGCGCTCCCTGTAATGCTGCATACACGCACTTTTGCCATCCACCATGGCGCAGCCACGTGATCAAGTGACGTAGGTGCAAATGGTCAATACCTGCTGGAACAGGTTCACATTGCCTTTGCACATGACACATTGTTAATATCAATATGTATTAAGATTGGTTGCAATTTTGACTTAACCCCCCCTTTTTTTCTCTTTTAAAGTGAAACTGGAGAGAACCACCCAAGCACAACCAATCAGATACTTATCCTAACCAACTGTAAGACACATTTTTGTAATTTCAGACCTGAACACCAGAACAGGAAAATGTGTTGACGGGACAAAATACCCTAAGCTATAGTGTTACAGTAGTCTTTGTTTATTTTTAAGATGATGCAGTTATTTTATACATGAATCCAAAACACTCTCACAAACTTCCTATTTTAGCTTTTCTGATAAATGCAAAAGAGTTGGCAGGATCGACTCATTTGGGAGTTGTCAAGTGAGCTGGGAGTGTTTCTTCAGCTACAGTCATGTCTCTAAATTTAGCACTCAGGCATATGGTGTTGAAAGTGTTCTCATAAAAGCTGGTAAGACTAAGTGCTACTTTAATTTTCCACCTATTGGGTTTTCATTTACAACTTTCTGCACCTACCGTCTTAACAGTGTCAGCGGAAGTGCGAGGTACAGCTGTCTGAGGTTCTCTTTCTCCTCTTTTTCTATTGACATAACAACATATAGGGCTTTATTTATCAATTCAGGTGTGCTATTTACATAATATCGCTGCGCATTTATACAAACTTGCATTTACTGGATCTTTTCTTCATTGTCACACGAGTGTTTTTCTTGTTTGTGAAAAGAATCTGGGTTTAAGAAAAGGATGATCTATGCCAGTGTGTTTGCTTTGGTTTTTGGTGATTTAGCTTCATTGCTGTTACTTTAACTGTTTAAAGTAACAACAATGAGATTCTTTCCTTTAACCTGCCATTACTTTCCAAAGCACAGCTCAGCCTTCATTTGAACAGCTCTGATGCTCCGAGCACAACACATGATTCAGAATCTGTGTGGAGTTTTATCATTGAAAGCTTTTTTGTGGAGAGAATTTCGGTAACAGCACTAGATTTTACCAAGGCAGGTTTTCTCAGAACATTGTCAGACTGACTCTAAACTAAATGACACTGACCTGTTCACAAGCTTCAGCAGAACCAGAGCAGGGCCTTGACTGTGTCATGTGACCTGTGGGACATTACAGACTTTCAGGGAACATTGCAATGAGTTTTCCTTCAAAAACATTGTGCATAGTTTATTTTTAGTATTATCTTGCCAATCTATGTACAAATGTAATATGTTTTCAGCATTTACTAAACAATATTTGACCCTGCGGACACATGCACCTCCAATAATAGGCGTCTTCTCACAAAGTACAAAGAACTAGATCCCTAGATTTCTCCTGTTTAGTCAGAAGAACCACCCTGTTCCCATGTTTGAGTTCACACAGCAACTGTGTGTAAAAGTGGGTCTAACTTGCTTAAGCATTAGCATCTGTACAATCTGAAACATTTAAATAGGTTATTAAGTAGTGTTGGGAGTCATTTTTGTCCATTCCACATAAAATGTCGATGTACAAAAGCTAAAAACGTCACTGACATTAACATTAAAGCGCAATTACTCATTTAAAAATGTGTTTTTGTCATGGCCTACATGACACTGCCCTTCCTTGTGCCCCTCCTTACCTGTGTGTGGGCGGAGTCTGCTGGAGCCTTCCTCACCTGCTTCAGATCTGCAATCAAGCTCCTTTGTTCTACCCTGCGCTCCAGTGAGACTCTGCTAGATAGTTTTTCGTCTTCACACGTGTCTTACCTGTGCTGCTGCTCCTGTGCCGCTGCTGCTCCAGCTCTGCTCATCCCTCAACTTACCTGCTCCAGAACTAATAAATTCATTCGGAACCTTGTGAAGTCTTGTGTCCATATTTCTTTCCACTGCTGAGCCATAACAGTTTTGGGTTTATATATATATATTTCTCAAGGATAAAGAAAGTTTGTCTAAATGTGGAAAATATATAAAACACGTTTCCAAACAAAGTTAGTGTAGTAAATGTGCTTCTGTCACCAAAAAGGTTCCTGTTCTGACTGAAAGTACCTGAAGTGTGGCCCCGGTCCATAGTTCCTGCTCTATGTGAACACGCATAAAATGGGGACTGGAACTAAAGAAAGGAAATGAAAAAGGTTCCTACAGTGGAAAAAGGCCTATAGTAAAGGTCTGGTTTGACCTCAAATAAAATATACTGTATTTTAAAAAAGTTAGATAGAAAAATACAAATGTGCGTATGTGTAGACTATTTAGCTTAACTATAAAAATAATTTGAGAGAAATCTTCATGCATATTTAAAAAGTAATCTGCTGGGACACAATGACATTGATTTGGCGGAATCACCCATTTACCAATTTTGCGTTCTGTTACTGTCATTCTGTTTGTTAAATAAACAATCTTGTGAAGCCATCAGAGCCCACTGTTGATTTGATGATTTTTTTTCCATTCATGGTTCTTGCTCAAATGCAACAGCAACGAGCCTTAAACATGAACTATGTTGCTTCTTCTGGTGATGCAGATTTGGCGAATCAGAAAAGTAGTGCACCTTTAAAGTTAGTTTTTTCCATCCAAATACAAAAAAACAAATGAACATGAATGTGACGAAGAGCATGTCAGTGAGCACCAAACATAATGAAGTCCACATGTGTGTTTGTATAAGACGACTAATAAAGACACAGAAGTAAACATCCTCACACGACAGGAGCAGGTCCGTGTGCACAGCTGTCGGGTTTACACCTCCTCTGCTCCACAACTCAACACGTCTGCTCCAGCGTGATTATGGTCGTGTGGAGCTAACGGCTAACAGCTAGGCTAACTGTGATGAGGAAGAGACAAGTACCAGCTCAATCTGTACGGATCAGACACAGCTGTTCAAACTGCAGAGGATAACACACTTCATTAAGACTCAAAGCTAGAGTAAGAAACAAACAGTATAAGGTAATTCTTCCACATCTGTTTGGGCTCGATACAGTTTGTCTAAAGACGTATGCTCCTGCAACAACAGCAGAGGTGGAAAGTAGCTTAAAGGAACTGTAAGGTAGATTTAGATTTTTACAGACAATTTCCATTGCTCAGTTTTTATAGCAAAGATATAATAAGAAAATATATCCTATATTTGTCCCACAATGGGGAAATGTGTCACAATGCACAGTTCAAGAACAGCGGGAAAATAGAAACATAATCATACAAGATAAAACATTTAAAAACTCTTATTTACAATAATTGTTTTTTTCTTTTTTCTTACTGAGCTCAGTGTAGAATATGATAAATAGATAAAGTAGCATCAACATGCATAACAGTACATAATAGTATGTACTAATATATAACTATGATTATGAACATTTTCAGCAGATGGACAGAATAAACATGAGATAAAATAACATCAGACTGTGTTTATGTACAGATCAATATTTGAAAGGAATAAATAGAGGTAAAGACAAACTTCAGTTAAAGGTGGGGTAAGTGATTTAACACCTCAAACACAATTTAGGTTTAAATGCGACTCCCTTTCATAAATCCTCCGACACATGTTGAATATTAAATATTTTTGGTTTGCAATTTTGGCTTAAAAACCTTTATTTTACAAACAACAAAGTGAAACTAGAGGTACCTACCCAAGCACAGCCAATCAGAGCATTCAGCTCCTGATTAAAACTAAAATCTGTATTATTCAAATCCGACAGAACTCAGAGGTCTTATTTTTTCACCTTGTCCTCCATTTGTCAAATATATTTTTGTGGAAAGCACAAAGTTGACCTATTTTCAACTAAAAAAGTTGGCTACCCAACATTAAAGTGACATGAGTGATTTGCAGATGTTTCACACGGTCACACAGTCTTCACCAGATCATATGTGATGGTCCAGAGTGAACAGTGTTCATTGTACAGTCTGACAGCCGCAGGTTAATACTCAATTATTACTGAAGTAATACAGTAAATAATAATACTGAACTAGTATCTGTTGTAAAAACAATGAGCATGATGGCCTAACGGTAATGTCAAGTCTGACATGAATCTCCTGTTTGGATTGACAGTCTGAAAATGAAAATCCAGATGTTGTTTTCTGATATGAGTTGTCATTTGTGCATCACTGCAGCCTCAGTGAGTCTGACATTCTGCAGGTTCAGAGCTGAACATGAGGCGTGTTCTGTCCTTCACAGACAGAGAAAACACATATGTGCTATCACAGGTTTGGACACTGAAGGTCAGTTGTGATTGTCGTACCCTTTTCCTGTATGTAGCCCACTCTCCACACAGTAAGAGTGTGAGCTGCAGACAGTCCTTTACGAGTCTATGTAATCATACTAAACAAACTATAAAACTATATCATCTGAATATGTATTTGTCACTCTTTTACAGAATATGAAACCCTGACCTAAATCCTTTATTCCAGGGTTGAATGGAGCCATGCGGTGAGCTGACCATGAACTACTTTCTTGTTGTTTTTTTTTGTGATTTGCCTGGCTTTCTGTAGGAAAAATAAATACATAGGAACCAATTTCTACACAGAAGATGCAACTGAATGTGGTTTTGTTGGGTCACATTTACAAACATTTCAACACAGTCTCACAAGAACAAGTACATTTACCACGACACAAAAACAGCCCATTTTTAGCACAATTTCACACTTTTTTTTGCGCACTAATGTTACACCGTACATTTGGCATGAGATGAAAAAGCGTAATAATGACACAAGATTTGGTTGAAGCCACGTGGAGATGTTTTCTTCAGGTGTAACGTGTAAGTTTAGGCATCAAGTCACTAAAATGGGTAAGTTTAGGTCTGGGGCTTGGGGCAGGTTAAGATTAGAATCGGGATTTCATTAATATTCATAAATAAGAACACGTCTTAACAACCACCATTGAAATGAATGGGGACTGTGACGTGTGCCATAATTACACAGGACAGATCTCGTGCTAATCATACCTACTTTACATATTGTGTAATGTCGTGGTAAATGTACACTTTCTTGTGAGATTGAGCTCAACATTTTGCAAAAAGTCTGGACACCTTGTGCTTGTCTTTTCTGTAGATACAAACTGCTTACATGTTTTGACAAAGCTGCTGATTGATCTGTTTATGATAGTTTAAAGATGGTGCATACAGTATCAAGACAAATGTTAAGCAAAATTTACTTAAAAAAAAAAAATCAACATTTTTTCCTTTTCAAAAACTCGACTGGAGTTCTGTCTGTGAGGTACTATTTGTTTTCCCCTGAGCCTCAAAAATGACTGATTTTAATTTTGCTGATTTGTGATTGATGCATTTAGTTTAGTTTATTTGTTTCTTCAGTCAAACAGCCAAAACATTTAAGTTTGACGTACTAAAGACATTTTACATTGAAATGATTGAAAGGGTTTAGGCTGAAGTGAAACACTTATAGAAGCCAAAAACCCTAATTACACACATTGACACTGGAAAAAAATAAGGATACCAACTATATGGCGATTCTTTTTTACAGTCAAGAAGCAACAAGACAGAGACACAAATGTTTTTTACAGCCAAAAAGCAACAAGATAGATAGACTTGCTAAAAGTTGAGCTTGGTATTTTAAGAATGCTTTAACTGGTAATCTTCAAATAATTATTCATATCTTTCCATTTCTTATGGAGACAAGAAGGTCAAAAGTATCGTTAATCAGTGCAATTTAATATATATATTAAACTGTATGCTGTTTCTAATTGTTTATAACTGGCTATTACATTCATTTTAAATATTTTCTTAAATGCTAAACTAAACTAATACATGTATAAGATCTTCTGCTCTGTTTTAAGGTTTTGCCTCCAAGACACTTTACACCAGGGCAGAAAACAGTCAAGTCGTACTTAGTTGAAAATTTAGTCTAATGCTTAACCTACAGAGATTTCATTGTACATTATGTCTGTAACTTTGGCTGACTCAATATTCTCACTTGCAGGAAATCCTCCCTGTTTTCTCTTTGTGCCTGTGGCTCTCAGCTCTCACAATAATCTTATTTGTGCCTGACATCAAAGCGCATCTCCGGGGACTTCTCTCCAGGCTGTGGCCTCGGAACATTTGACCGCGGACAGATTGTGGCTTAAGTAACACTTCTCCACACGCTCAAGAGAAGCGAGTGCAAATCTGGTAAATATGAATAAAAAAAATCAACAACCAAAAGTGATTTTCCCTCCCAATCTCTCTCAAAAGCCACTACAATCACGCAGCGACGTATTGATGCGCTCGATGTGCATAAATGCGGCGCATGTAATCAGGGCAATCATCTTGAACTGGGCACAAGAGCGGACAGAGGCTCAGTGTGTGGAAGTGGATGGAGCTTTGGACAGCGCAGTGGGGCAAAGGTTTGACACTGGGATGTTTTCTCTGGGCAAATATCAGGCCAGAACTTGCACTTGTTGAAGAATGGATCAAATGGATTGGGAAAAAAATATGCTGCAAACTCATGGATGATAAAAAAGGTGACAGTTTATTGTGACCCGCGACACCGCGCATTTCAATTTGTGATTAAATACTTGCTGTTTAATGGTTATTACTGAAACAATTAAACAAACGGAACTGAAGTTTTTGGAAGCAGTACTTCAGGAGTTAAAGTGTTTGAAGGATCTGAGGACATCTGAAGCTCAGTCCAGACAAATATGTAAACTAGAAGGTTCTGTGTGTTTTACACATATGAAGGGGGGTCTGGGGGTCCTCCCCCACAAAATTTTAAAAGAACAGACATAATTTCCTGCATTCTGGTGTATTTTAAGAGGTCTTAGACAACTGGACAAGAGTGGATGCAGATATAATGTGACATATACTGTAAATGCTTGATATTTCTGTATTCTAGCCCAGTGCTTCCCAACCAGATCTTGACCAGTTCTTGAAATGGTTTCAGATGTCAAAAGGTGAAATTCAATATTAAATGGAATTAAAATGTTAACTATTTTAAATATTTTTAGTGCAGTGGTCTCCAATGCCAGTATATGCCAGTGAGCTAGTTAGTGGTTGCAAAAATGTACATGATCTATTTATCTGATTATTACTCTACAGTTGAGCATCCACAGTTACATTTAAATTTGCAAAAGATATGTAATTCATGAAATTTGACATTAAAAGTTTGATATGTATGATTTCAAAACTCTTTGGGGAGCTAGTTACAAAGAGATGAAGAGCTACAGCAGCTCCCAAGCTACTGGTAGGAGACGTCTGCTTTAGTGGATTTAGGGAGATTTGGGGGCACAATATTCATTAAAACAGAAAATTGAGCACATGCACCGCTCGATGTTGCCAGATTTTCAGAGAACTAAAAAGAGGATTGCTTCAGAATCAGGACTAGCCCAAAATTCCTCGTCTGATATCCATCGTATTTGGAGTAAACAACTGTGTCACTATGGCATAGGGCTGGGCGATTAATCGAATTAATTCGATTAATTCGGAACTTTGAAAATCGACAATGTGAAAAATAGCCAAATCGTAAAATCGAGCTCAGTCCGCTGTGATCCAGCTGCGCGCCCTGGACACCTTCAGCGGCTTTACAAAGCTCTCCCTCGACTCTCTCAAAGAACAGACGAACAGAAACCTAGCGCTTGTTTAGCGGACCTTTTAATCACTTAATAACAGCCACGAGTAAGCTTCCGGAGGTGGTGTATATAGCTTAATCTCATAAAGTTACGAGTTTGTCATTTCTCCGCGGGTGAGTCGGCCGCTTTCCGCGCTTCAGACTTGCGGTAACTTTCTAGAAAAGTCCCACGGTAAATCTAGCGTCTTTTTGATTTGTCTTTGCTGTTCCACGAGCTGCCGCGTGTGCTTTTTGTCAGGTTTTCTCTGATAAAGTTAAAAGCCGTCCACAGCGTCTCTCTCCCATGCTCTCTCCAAGGCAGCAGCCAGCAGGCCCCGCCCCTTTCCCCTCCGTGTGTGAGTAACCATGGCAACCAGTTTGAGTGACAGGAGTGAGAGACAAACACTCGCAAACTTAAAACTTTTAGATATGAAACAAAAAAATCATAATGATGATCTTAACAGGGCCTAATAGATGCAAATGCTAACAGTAGGCCAGGCCTATGCATTAGATGCAGCAGCAAACACTTATTATTAGTTTTAATATGACTTAAAACAAGATAATCTCATTGGCTCATTCTTTATAGATGCTTTAAAATATTATGAGCTCATAATAAAAAGTAGCAGTCATCGATGACGTCGAATAAAATCGATTAAAATCGTCCAAAGTGGTCCAAAAAATTGAGATTTTATTTTTTGGCCATATCGCCCAGCCCTACTATGGCAACTACACCACTGGATGTAGCGACATTTGTCAATCTGAGACCGGACGACGTTAGTGCATAACCTCCATTATAATCGTACAGACATGTTACTGCAGGTGCACACTTTTTGCCAAAGTATAATCCACTTACAAAACTAGCCTCCCTAGCTTTGAATTATTAGACATATCTACACTCAGCTGACTTGTCTTAACTCCACTCCTGCTTTCTCATTCAGCATTTAGGCATTGGCAGCCCTCCTCCACCACAGCACCACCTCTGCAGATTCAGATGTTCTTTCATATTTCACCAGTGTTTATAATCTTCAGGGGAAAGATCTTATCCTTCTGTGCATCGGATTTACACCAGCAGCCTGTAACGTAGGAAGAGCATCCGACACGTGTATTTTCAGAAGCGTCAATCTACACTAGAGATATCAGACCTGCATCCACTGACATTTTAACCAATCTTATCTGAATTGCTCATATATTAATTATTCGCAAGGTGAAGTAGTGTATAAAAATGTAACAAAAAGTGAATCAAAGTCGCAACTGCAGTGTTTGCATAATCTTTACACAAGTACACAAGTTTCATCTGGGAGCCTTGATTTTTACAACTTGCTAAGTTTGCTTCTTTATAGCAACTTTGGGCTTTTTTTGGAAAGTTGCTTGGGAATTTTGACAGTTGTGTGTTTGGGGCTTGCTCCTGAGCTGCACTTTCACATCATAAACAAAATTATTGTTGACTTTGTTTTGAGTTTGATTCACCAAAGCAATGACATAAATATAGACTTTTAGCATACTTTCATGTATTAAAGTCTTTGTTAATGATAAATTGCTATAATAAATTTGTCAAAATCATTAACCCTCGTTCTGCTGTGATGCAAAATGTTTAATTATTATTATTATTTTTTTATTGAATGGCTAGAGTCACATGTTTTGGGCTTTTTCTCAAAGACTAGGTAGCTTTTTGCTCTCTGAAAATCTGGCAACCTTGCAAATATTGTCTCTTTTGCTCGATCTTCCCACAAGAACAGGGCAGATAATGACATATTTGATTTGTTGTCATATTAAGCTTTTCAAATGAATTATTTATGGAAGTTTGTTCAGAATTCTTGAGTATTCTTTCACGTTTGAGTAAAAACTTGACGTCAGCACCAAAAATAAACCACGTGTTGGCCGTCTTAACTGAGAGAAAACAATCATTTGTGTTACACTCAGCACAAGTCAACAGGCCGGCTGTCGTCAGATTCAACCTTGACCAACTTCTCCTTCTCTTGGGTCTAAGCTTTGCCCCGTCTCCATGGAAACCATCTCTACTGGCACGCTCATACAAAGAACTGCCTCCAGGAAAATCCAGATCCAGAACATTTGGCCTTTTCACTGTTCTGCTCTGATCATCATCTAGTCTGACAACATAATTCAGAACAAAACACAGCAGACCTGACGTTGAGTTTTATCACCAAACCTGACTTACATTCATCTAAAAAAGACAGTTTATTAAGCTGAAAATACATGTGTTCAGCTCCATAGACATTAAATTAGTAAACGGGCAATCTGTAGCTCTATTCAGTTGCTACAACACGAACAGCGCGACGCCATTTCCTCCGGTAGATGTGATGATGCAAATCAATTGAACTCTATGGCAGAAGTTGCACTTTTATGGACAAAACGAGCTTAAATAAGCGCTTTCAGCAAAACCATGAACAAAACGGACTGATTTGTGTCTTATGAAGCTTTTTTAAACAACTTTGGCGATGTGGAATTATATTTCTCAAACTATTATATTCTTAGGCTGGAAATGCTCCATCACTCACCGATGCGACAGACGCGCCTCCACAGAGAAGTGAAGCTATAACTTTGTTTGTTGTTATTTATGTAATTTGTCTGCTTTTCTCACTAGTAACATGTAAAAGAGACAATTGGTGGTCACTAGAGCCTTTAAAGATGCATAAGTTCGATAGCCATTAGCAGTTTTATGCACAATTTTTATCTACAATAAAATACTAAAAGATTTTTAAACTAAACAGTAAATTGTAACAAGGCTCTGACTTTTGCTAGATGTGGTCGGTAGGTTTGTACCAGCTGACATTCTCTGGATCTTTCATAACTTGCGTTTTTTTGCGGGCTAATGCTAACGGCTATAGGAAAATAAACAGTAGAACGCTCCGGACTAGCTTAAATCTTACCGAACTAGCTCAGATGCTAAGTGTTCGATAGCATCAGAGTCAGACTGCGCGTCTATAATTATATGTCTATGTTCAGCTCAGTTCAGCTGACTTTATTTGTACCTGTAGGTAGAGACACGTGTGGTTTCTTATGCGCTGATAGGGTTGCCAACCGTCCCGATTTGGGTGGGACGTCCCGCTATATGGCCCTTTTTTATTCGTCCCTATTGGGGCAGCTGCTGTTCCACATTTCAGCCAGAGCCTATTGTTAATAGAATAATTGTCAAATCAACAAAATAACAAGCCACTGACTAGATCAAAGTCACAAAAGAATGATCCAAATCTTAAAATACTTTCTAAATCATTGAGATATCCACTAAATACATCAAATTGATTGAGTGCGTGCGTAGCCCTACAGGTTAGTTGTACGTGGGCATGTGCAGGTGCTCTGTGCTGCTGCCGGGTCCTGCTCCTGCTTCACGCACGAGACTGTGTTGATGATAGAGGACATCCGATGCACAAGTTTTGAAGAAGGAGATTAAGTTACAATGCAGCTTCTTCAGGACAGAGAAACGGAGGAGGAAGATGGGACAGCGGACTTTGTGATTGTACATTGGGACTACCAGAGTGGTACTTTAGACAGACGTGTCGAGCGGACGTGAAGAAGAGGTGAGTCAGTGAACGTGCTGACATGAAAGGCTTCACTCTACTGGCCAATGCGGTGGTGGATAGTTGTTTTATATAGCGCTTATGGATCGCTGGAGAGCGAAAGGTCACAAAAGTACGATTATAAAAGTAACATCTTTGTAATTAAAGCCGATGCGCATTGAAACGCTGTTTTCTACAAGCTCACATCTTGCACGTGCACCTACTACACGCAGAGACAAAATCACAGCTTTAAGCTTTGTAACAGAAGGATAAAGTCACAACAGAAGACAACCCGCCCCCTTTTCTCTTCCCGTACCTGCACTAAAAAGTCTCATAATGTCCTGCTCAAACCACTGCGTTCCCCCTTTGCTCTACTGTATGTCTGTGCCATTTTGTAAGTCGCCCATCAGGCATTTAAAAGCCAAGAACTGCGCTATTTGGGCAAGAATGCTTTTTTTAAGGGGGGGGGGGGGGGGGGGGTCATGTCCCAATTTCGGCAGTGACAGTGTTGGCAACCCTGTGCACTGACAAACTTTTATCTAAACTGTTTTGGTTTGGGTTTAAAAAGTCTTGTCAGTGTTTTGATCTCAGAAAACCATGTATCCAGCACAAACCAACGGTCGAGCAAAGTCAACAGAATAACATTTTTTTTTTTTAAACATTGGTTTTAGTTGGATTGTTTAGTTGTTGTATCGTAGTATATGATTATTTGACTAAGTGATGGCCATAGAATTTGTATTTGTCCTTCAATGAGTCAAAGAGCAAAGGTTATTCTCGTGGTGAATAATGTTCCCTGTAGAGTCGGTCCACTCGTTGTGACTGAGTGACTCATCTTCTCTCTGTGGCCTTCCTCGCGGCAGAAACAATATTTTAAAATGGGTTTTTATTCACAACTCAAAAGATATAAAAGATATTCAGCAAAAGGACCAAATTGTGCTTATATCAGACTGCATTTGTTTATCAATGCTAACGCTACAGCTTAACAATTTATAAAGGTCAGTGCTAGATAGTCTGAACCGTACTGTTAACTGTTGCTAAACAGGTTTAAACTAAAATATTTTTGTTACCCAACCCTTTTTCCTAAACTTACACATTCTCTTTAGCCTATCACCATCCCTCCGGAAGAGAATATAATTTTCCTAAACCAAGACTGCTGGTCTATATTTGGATTACATCAGACGTAAACTACATCTTGAATAAGGCTAGACCACAAAACCTGAGCCAAGACTAGTCCAGGACTATAAGGTCTTAAACATTTAGGTGGCGTAATAGAATCTGGGTCAAATGATGCATAGGTTACTGAAAAAGAAAGAAAAAATCCAGCCTATAAAGCAGTAGGCTATAATATGGTTCATGGCCTATATTTCATTGTGCTGGGCCAAAACAAACTGCTTAGTGGGCCACATTTTGCCCCCAGGCCGTCATTTGAATAGCCCTACATTACAACATTTGTGTAATCCAACATCGTTATATCCAAGAAACTCTAAATTCTCTGTTTCCCCTCATGATGTCACTCAGTGGTAGATAAAGATGTAAATACACTAACCTATTAAATCAAAACTAAATCTTTCGCATTAATAATACTGAAATATGCCAGTAAAAATACATTCAAACACATTTTACACAGAGGCAGGTTTTCGCAGAAGAGATGATGTCGGGTCGGGAGTTGGTTGAGATTCAGAAACTGCAAGTGCGGGATTTCCATCAGGAGGCAACTGGGAAAGCTGACATGCTTCTAATTCTCTAAAAAATATTATGAAACCATCACAAAGACTTACAAAGATAAAAATGAACATACATGATAAACATAACAAACTTTTAAGATTTTTTTTTTCTTCCAGATCAGAAGTTGTGTTCAGAGTAATTCTTTATGATCTTCTGAAGTTCTGAATATCCCAGCTTTAAGATCCTGCTTTGACCTGTCTTGTACTTTTCGATTGGACATAATGAGACATTGGTGTGAAGGTGTAGGAGTGACCTCTGACCTGAGCTGACCTGAGTCCTGCTGCTGGAGAAACACCTCTAATGTGAGCTCACAGATGTGTGCATGTGACCTATTCAGAACCAGGCTCATTATTCATGTAATACATGTTTAAATGCCACTGCTCTGCTTTACCGGATCAAGACGAGGACTTCAAGGACAAGCATTAATCACTTTATGTCTTTAAACCTTTTAAGCTGTGTTGGGGAATAACGCATTACAAGTATTATCATTCATGTGTGTGGAACGTCAGCTGGCTTGTTTATATTCAAAATAGCTAACTTCTGTACGCATTAATATTTCCTGTTCAGTTCATTTCATTGGAGCTTTTACTGCGTCAGTCTAAAATAAATAAATACTTAGAGTCAGGCTGTGAACAATGAGTTGTGGTGATTTGCCTGAGATCCAGAGCCCACGCTCTGGTCACCACGCCCTCCGCCTGCGTTTCAGATCAAATCTACATTGTACCAGGCAATGGCGTGGCTCTGATTGGCTAATTCATCTGTCAATCATGGCAACAGAAATTTGAAAGAGCGACATGGTGCCCAGACGATGTATTTTATATTACGTCTCGATTTTCCAGGCAAGTGGTGGATAGCTCGGAAAACATACAGTATTAAAGACTTGACAAATCAGAAAAATATTTCACCAAAAGACCAATGTATGATTTGGGCTAAGATCTGTAATTCCCAATTATTTCATTTGTAAATAGCCTAGCCTCTTTCAGAGACTGTTGCTGTGTGAACACAAACATGGGGACAGAGTTCTAAACAGGAGCTGGAGGAATGTTGGGACTAGTTCTTGGTACTTTGATGTGTAAAAACGAAATATCTTTATGTTTATGTGTGGAAAATATTCATCATTGTTTCACCTCTGTCAAGGGTCAGAAAAGTTCAATACAAATAAAATAAAAAATTTAAAAATAAAGGAGGAACACTGAAGCTTGGTTTATGCCTCCCACACGCGAAGTCTGCATGGAAATGAGACGCATGGACTAGAGCGGAGCAGACGCTGACAGTGTTTATAGTTTCTGTGTGTTTCAAGCGGTTGCTTGTTGAGAGCAGTAGGGAGCTGCCATTGGAAGCCTGTTGATTTCTGTGCGGACCATCCACATAGTCACAGATTTTTCCCTGACGTCGACGCGGAAAATGTGGTCCACGCGGACGGCGCTTGAGAGGGCGTGTCTGCAAAAATGACGCATTTCCGCCGTGCGGACCTTGTGGATGCATCAAGTATAAAATGAGCTTCAGTTCATTTCATGCACATTAATTTCTTAATTCCCAAATTTTGGAATAAAAAACTTTAAAACTAAACAAGGGCAAAATCACTCATCTAAAATCTTCACAAAATGTCATTAAGCGTATCTGGCAATTGAAATTATTAGGTAGAGGTATTTTTAGCTTTAAAAACAGCTGTTGTATAATGAATGTTAAAAAAAAAAAAATTAAACAAGGAAAAGAAAAAACATTCAAAAATTATTAAAACTATTGAAAAAGTTACTTTGTGAACACTTAAATGTGAAGGTTTTAACTGGTCTGGAGCATTTGTTTTTGGTCTGTAAACATAGTCGCTGCTTAGTCATAATGTCAAAAGTTCTGATGGTTTTGTAACTGGTTTAGTCACAGAATCCAAGAGAAAAGCTTCTCTGATCTGACACTGCAGCTTCAGTAACACATCTCTTCTGATCTGAGGACACACATTTGTACTTTATCTACATTTAATAACATCCAGCAAGTTGTTTGGACTGATACAAAACTATAAAAGTGAATATTTCTGTTGTACAAATCTGGTAAGTTATGAAGTTAAGAGGCTTTGTGATTAAAAACAGACATATTTCTAGTTATATTTCCTTGTGCACGAGCGTTAAACAGCCCACACTGGGATGACTGTCCAAAACGTAAGTGCACCCGGCTCGCTGCGGCGGCTCGGACAGATGAAAGCGGCGGTCACTTGAAAACGCCATGGCAACGCTGGAGCCTCGCCGCAGAAGAGGCCAGGGGTCTGTGTTTGCTCCTGTGTTTGCAGTGCACAAAGATATGAAAAATAAACACCCAAGTGATCATCAGCAGGTACAGCAGCAGGTACAGCAGCAGGTACAGCAGCAGGTACAGCAGCAGGTACAGCAGCAGGTACAGCAGCAGGTACAGCAGCAGGTACAGCAGCAGCGCGCGGTTTTCAGAGAGAAGCGTTCCAACTTCAAACAGAGGAAACAGACCCTCTCGTATGTACACCGGGTTTATTATTGGACTTGTAAAATGTGTCAACAGCAGCTCCATCTGTAAACACACATTCAGCTGTTTGAAGTGTGATGTTGTTTGTGCAATGAAATATTTATTATAACCTTCTGCAGGCTGCCAATACATAATCTTTCAATTCAGCAAACTAATTGCAGCGTCTATTTCTCTGGAATATAATTACATTTGGTGTATTAGTGATTATGTGAGCACACTTTTTTTTTTTTTTACATCTGGTGCCCTGAGGACTAACTGTGGCAACTTTTTGAATCAATGTTTGCTCTCTCAACATAAGCATTCACCAAGTTTATATTTAGCATATTTCAAGCTTGTTTGGTAAATCCTGTTTAAGGCAAAATCTCCTTCTGAGCTTCAAAATGTATTCTGATTTATCAATTGTTTGACATTGCAAGTGAAGAAACAAAAAGAGTCAATTTTTTTTGTTTTTTTTCTTTGTAAAAATAAATGAATAAAGATTGTGCCTAGGGATGTTTATGGATAAACTAATTAACCGTGTCTAATGGTTGAACCGAGTGGGACGTGTTTTACCTGTTAACTGACACAAATACACAATTTCGGTTGACGTCACTTTCTGACAGTGTTTTCCTCGCAGTTTTTTCACTCACCTGAATGTAACTTTTCAGGGTTGTAGGGTTGAATTTCATTCACAGATGTATAGCAGCATAACTTTTGTTTTCACACACTGATAAACTCTTGTAGTTAGATGACAACAGAGCTTTTTCGACTTGACGTCGCTCATAAACACTGTTTGTGTTTGATGTGTTTATCTTTCTTACCTTCTCTGTACTTTCTGTGGCGCTCAGTGTGTTGACCTTCAACGTGCTCCTCCTCAAAACAACCAGAAAGTGGAAACAAGAGAAAGCTCATGCGCACAGTGCTGTGATCCATCTCATCACTCTAAAACTGACGGACTGTCAGCTTTGGACATTCAGCAGAATGAGCTGCTCTGAAGAACTCACTCCAAACACTCAATCTTCTTGCGACCCACTGAAACAACACAAAAGTTTCCCACTTTAAGGTTGACTCCCAACTCTGAGAACCAATGCATTATCCTTCAGAGATTTGGCTGAAACTTTGACGATAGTTTTGTCTCTCATGCTTGATACCAGCTGTGAGTTTCATTGGCACAGACAGAACAGGATAATTGGGGGGAGTTGAGCTAATTGTCTGCTTTTGTTTGAGGCTGTGTCAGATTTGAGAAATGAAATTGTTAAACTAATTTGGAACTGGCCCCTGTGTCTCTGCTGAATTAACAACTTGTCCAAAGTGAACATAGGTGATGACATTCAATTTGGCGGAATAGTTCAAAGAATCAGTCTTTTGTCTGTCGGATATGCAGCTGGTAGCAATGATTTATTCTTCAGTATATTGACGAAATGCATGTCTAAGTCGATGGTTCATAGAGGATACACACCAACGTATCTGCTCCTGACATAGGCCATCAAAACAGCCTGATCTGAGAGGAATTAAAAAGATGTCAAATAAACTCATGCATGTGAGTTGTATGTTATTCTCTTTTATCTTACCTTACCCTCCTCCACCTCCTTTCTCTTTCAGTGTCCATTCTCTCACATCTCTCTCTTTATCCTCGATGCAGGACTGTGGATGTAAACCAGGATTTCTCTTACTGTTATGCTTTCATCTCTTGGATTTTTTACTGATGAGGGATTTCACCAACATCATCAAAAGGACCCAAAAGTCCAAAAATTTGGAATTTAACTTTCAACTTTAAAGGCGGAGAAGCTGACTTTCACACAGCAAAAAGGATTTAGGTTTAAATCTCACAACTTCCTTTCATAAACCCTCAACACATGGTTAATATGGTTAACTTTTTGTTGTAATTACAACTCATAAACTTCTTTTTACAAACAACAAAGTGAAACTAGAGAGAACCACCTACTTTTAGACCTAAAGTGAGCGGAGAACTTTGTGGAAACAAGTGCATTAGCCTATCATGGTGAAACGTCAGTTCAAACTCATGGTTCAAAATCAGTTTCAGGCTCTAACCCCTGCTGAACGCTCAGTGCAAGTTTAGTGCAAGTCGGGATTCATGCTAGTCTTGCAAGGCTTAAAAAGTGTTTAAAGCCAAAGTGCCCTTGTACACAGACCTTGTGCAGTGCAAGCTCATGAGAGTCTATATTTCCCGGAGGTTGCAGCGGTCTGATGCGACTTTCGAGCCCGATCTCACAAGAAAGCGTACATTTACCACGACATTACACAACATGTAAATTAGGTATGATTAGCACGAGTTCACGGCTGTCCTGTGTAATTATATTACGCGTCACAGTCCCCATTCCTTTCAATGGTGGTTGTTAAGACGAGTTCTTATTTATGAATATTATAAAATCCTGTAATTAATCTTAACCTGCCCCAAGCCCCAGACCTAATCTTAACCATTTTAGTAACTTTATGCCTAAACTTACCCGTTTCACTTGAAGAAAACGTCCCCACGTGGCTTCAACCAAAACTCGTCCTATTTTGACGCTGTGAAATCTCGTGTCATTTTTACGCTTTTTCATATCGTGCTAAATGCACGGCGTAAACATAAGTACTAAAAATAAAAATAGCTGTGAAGTCGTGGTCAAAATATGCTGTTTTTGTGTCGTGGTAAAAGTACGCCATCTAGTGAGACTGTGTTGGACTTTCAAGTTATAATACAAGCATTCTCGCAGGAATCCATGCAGCTTTTGGGCAAACAGACTGCGGTGGACAGGAGCTGGTGTACAAAGCACTTTACAAGGAACTTGCATGTGTCTCGAACCGAACTCTTCTTGCAGTCAGTGTACGATAGGCGTAAGAAACCAAACTGGCAACACAAATGAGAGTTATGTGAGACTCTGTCTGCATTCTGATAGGATAATCTTCCTCTTATCTTTTTTTCAATATCTTTTTTTAAATAGATACAACAATAATGACACTTTTCTATAGGGCTTTTATGGAATTGGTCTTGACCTTTGCATTGGTCTCATGGTTTGGGAGCATTTCTGTAAAAAAAAAAAAACTTGCTTGTTAAATGGGCAAGCAAAGTCATTGGCCATCCTTAAAATACTTTGGATTCTCTGTACGCTAATCAGTTACAGCGCTTGTACCAAAGTAGAAGAGCAGCATCCTCTCTACATTCAGAATTTCAGCTGCTTCCTTCTGGACATTTGTCTGTGGAAGTCGTCTTTTAGTCGCACACAAAGCAAGGTATTTGGAAAAGCTAATGATTGCTAGCTGATCCATGCCCTCGTCCTCCTGTTATGTTTGCCGAATAAATAACATTTACAAGTTTGCCTGACTTTACCCCTTATGATTTGCACCATTCTGTGGTAAACGGGGTTTTGTCTCACACTGGAGCAGATTTAAAAGCTACAAGAGGTTGGTTTTCAGTAACTTAGCTGTGAGGCTAGTGTTAGCCACGCATAATACAGGCTGTTTCAGATATTCATTGCATTTCTTTTTTCAAATGTCTTTTTTTTTTTTTTTTGCTGACATCCACTAGCGTCTTCTATCTTCATCAAAATGTAAACAAAAAAGCTACAGGTTTAGCTTAAAACCTCCTTGTCTGCTAGTGCAGTGTGTTCCACGAGATACAGCCATTTTACAATTGAAATAAATTAAAATTACTTAGAAACAAGCAAGTTTTCGGCAAAGTTTCCATTGCTGTAATGCGCACAGACAGAGCTTTTGCCCTCCAGCATGGAGCGTGACGACACGTGCAAATGGTCAATATGTCATGTTTATGAAACCACAAATCTAAATCTTACATACGGTTTCTTTAATACAGTTTGTTTAGTTAGGTTAATAAACTGTACTGAATAGAAATAGCTTTCATGAATCACTCATGCTTGAAAAAAAGACTTCCACAGTGAGGATCCAGGGGACACATCTGCAGATCCTGAGCTTCAATAGAGACTCTCCACACAGAAATAGGTCCTGTTTATACTTGCCTCTTTCTGCTGGTGTACTGTATTACATAAGCACTTCATACTATGGCTTATACAGTCTATGCCTATACCTCACTCACCATCTTTATTGCATGTGACGCAAGTTTTATGAATCATCAAAGCAGTGTTTCATCTTGACTGGAGCATTTGTGAGAGGACCTGGGACCATCTGGGCACTGAATCACCTCCAGGGTTTGTGGATCTGCAGGGACAAAGAAGTCTCCACATCCTCAGTATTTGAATGGTAAAGTGCATATGCAACAATCATTCAGTAAAACACAGTGAACGGGATTATATTTAAGATTATGTATAAGATTAAGAAACATTTTGCTTGTTTTTACACATTTTTACTGTTTTGTTGAGGTCTGTCCAGTAAATATGACATAATAGGGGTAATTCCACAACTGTTACCTAGCAACCATAATGCAATAATAGACCAAAATCCACATAAATTAAATTAGTGTACATTTACATACATTTATCTTTTTAAAGGAGCACTATGTAAGAAAAACAAACAAACAAACAAAGTGATTTCCACTTTTGAACACTAGAGGGAGCCTTTCACATGCATTTTGCCTATTAAGCATGATGCCATCTAGCGTCAATGATCCATATTCCGTCCCGTAATAAAACATTTCAAATACGTTTAAATGTATCACAATTGATGTGGATTGGTTAACAGTGCTCTCTTAAGTATTCATGTTGTAAAGAATAAATATGATTTAAATGTTTGTGGACTATATGTGATAATTAAAATTCCTCTCAATCTTACACAGTGCCCCTTTAAAGGACATATATGTCCGTTTCTTCACAATTTGCAATTGAAATGTATCTTTTATCCCTGACACACACAAACACAACTCTTGACATATATACTGTATATTCACATCTGTTGTGGAATTATTTGTTTATCAACACAGGGATTCGCCTGAGAACAGAAAGAGTCACAACTGTCTGACGCTGTAGCAGCAACACTCACCAGCGCTGTTGTCAGCTAACAAGAGTTTATCACTGTGCAAAAAACAAAAGTTAAGCTGCTAAATCAACATTTGTGAATGAAACTCAACCCTACGACTCATAAATGTTGTGGCCATACTTGCTTGTCAAAGCCTGATCCCATCAGATCTCAGAAGCTAAGGAAGTTCGGGCTTCCAAGTAGGGTTAGTACTTGGATGGGGGACCGCTTAAACACCAGGTGCCACAGTGGGACGAGAAGGATTGTCATTGTGTCCTTGGGCAAGACACTTAACCCACATTGCCTCAGTGGGTGAGTGGATACTAGATTGTAAAGCACTTTGAGTGCCTGGAAATTTAGGAAAGCCCCATATAAATAGACCTTTTAAAATGGTAAATGGTCAATTTATATAGTGCTTTTCTACCTTTCCAGGCACTCAAAGTGCTTTACAATCTAGTATCCACTCACCCAGTATACGCAGACACTGAGGCAATGTGAGTTAAGTGTCTTGCCCAAGGACACAACGACAATCTACTCCTGTCGTCCCACTGTGGCACCTGGAGTTCTAACGGTCTCCCATCCAAGTACTAGCTGAGATCTGACGGGATCAGGCTTTGACAAACAGGTATTTACCATTTATTTACATGTTACATTCGGGTGAGTGAAAAAATGCTGATATAAACACTGTCTACAGCTTAAATAGACACTGAGACTGACAAAAGAGTCTGGCCATGGACCCTCTGACAAACACCTCACCTGCCCAAACACCACAACTGGCTCCTTTACACCTCACTGTGTCAAACAACACCACACAAAAGAGAAGAGTCATTTTTCATCCAATTCATCCTGTATTTTTGCAGCTGGATCCTCCTTCTCCATCACAAAATGCAGTATACAACTATAATGATAAGTGAACAGACAGTTCTCTATCACTTTTTCTACTCCATGTCTGTTCTTTTGCCTCGTGTCTGGCTTTGTTC
The DNA here is from genome assembly GCA_038363315.1 of Mugilogobius chulae. Classification (NCBI taxonomy): domain Eukaryota; kingdom Metazoa; phylum Chordata; class Actinopteri; order Gobiiformes; family Gobiidae; genus Mugilogobius; species Mugilogobius chulae. Next base: position 1,429,907 of record CM076405.1, on the reverse strand, counting down.
AGACTCACAGTGAAACTACAGCTGAACATTTTCTGCTCAAGGTCCCATTTGTGAAAAGACTCCTGTTCTCCTGCAGCTGCTGATTCAACCCAGGCACCACACTTACTTTATAGTACTATGCATTTTAGATCTGCTTTGGTCACTTTACTTTTGTACAGCAAAGACATGGTTTGATTTGTTTCAGATTTCTGCATAAAACAACCCAAAAGAGACTAAAGGGGACATGGAAAATGGACTTTATCTGTAGTCTGTACTATTAGGCATTGACGCAATAGCCTTTATTTTACTTTATAGGTCTACATATTTTTAGTAGTCTTAGTTATGAATATTAACAAAATCCTGATTCAAATCTTAACCTGCCCCAAGCTCCAGACCTAACTTACGACTCCACAACAAGTATTATCTACCCATCACTAAGTAAAGGTTCCAGTGGCTGCACCAAAGTTGTAGTATATGCAGTGTGAGCCCGGAGTTAGGCTATGGCTGCGGTAAAAGTTTAAACATCCAGGTAGAACCATACACAACACAGTGTGATCCAGTGTCGGCACAGTGAGAAGAAAGAGTGATACACATCTTGAGGTATCGTCTGCCCATCACTACAAAATGCAACACTGATTGTAATCTGTATCTGCATTGTGTATATTAAATATTAAATTGTTTTAGTGAGTTTCAGCTAATTCTCCATAGGCACCGGAAATTACTATCCGTAGGTACGCATTTTCAGACTAAAACTAGCCTAACTAAAGAGCCTATTAGGTTTCATTCTCCATGATCTCTTCAAATATGTTTTGCCCCTTCACGAGGCCATCACAACAACACTTTCTTGAGTCAAAATCCTTGAACTTGGAGGCCGAACTTGCTGCTAGCGACCGGCCGTCTCACACTCTGCAGCCTTAAACACTTCCTGCTTTCGGAGCTCCATTAGCAGCGGCTTAATGACTGCGCCTCTAAACCCAAAGTGAAGAGGCCACTCGCGGACGTTGAGTCTGAAAATAACCCTGAGCTTGACCTTCCGCACGCTAAAGCCCCGGCAATGTTGTCCGCCGCGAATAATTAAAACAAAATGACGGCTAATTAGCGGGAATATAAGCAGCGGCAGGCGAAGGGTTACCGCCGCAATAATTTCTCTGTTCATTAATGGATTATCTGAAGTGGATTTCCATGGCAACTGATCTCATGTGGAGACGGTAAACATAGGCCTAAATAATACGCTCATAATAACATGTTTTAGTGTTTGATTGGAGTTTGTGTCAGTCAGACGTCGATGTAATTGTAACTTGTCCTGATCGTCCACAGTATTACTCATCAGTCATCACACATACAAACCAATTATACTAATTTTAAACCCATAGAGATCTTAAAACATCAAAGTATATTATCACTATAGAGCAGGGTGGGCAATTATTTTTCTCAATTTGCATCCAGACGAGAGGCAGAGGACCATGTTGTGGTGTCATTTTCTCACCTGCTGAAAACTGGGAGATTTTGTTGTTGCACAGTCCTCATTAGTTTGTGAACAAGACAAGAACTGCAGCTCTAAAATAAATACTCATATTAGGGCAGGCCTATTCAACTTAAGGCCCGGGTGCCAAATTGGCCTTCCAAAAATCTGATCCGGCCCTCAATTCACTTCCTACTATTGCAACTATATATTTTTTCTTGTTTGTAGATTTAATTCTGGGTTATTACTCTGTAAATAGTGGCCAACATAAATTTCGTAATGTGTCATTAAGTGTTTAAACTAGGCAAGAGTTATCTTTATTATATTTTTACTGTTTGAAAATAGGATTTGCCAATAAATCTAGTGTTTTTCTTTCAATTCCAGTTGCATTTTGTGATCTTGTTTGTTCAAATTAATATAAATGTGACTTACTTTAAGCATTTGCTGACTCATTATCCAATTTAAGGTGGAGGGTGTTTACATGAGCACGAATAACCCGGTTATGATCAGGTTTTCTAAATATGTGTGTGTCCATGTAAACACCATAACCAGATATTAATAACCTGGTTATTCGAATAACCTGATTATGAGAAACCAGGTTATTCTCACTGGAATATTCTGATAATAACCAGATTTTTGTGCCTTGTAAACATCATAACCTGATTTTCACAACTGGAGCCAAACTGAGCATGTGCAAACTGAAGGAACTGATCTGGCAGAAGCAGTAATTTTCCCCAAATTACTCAAAATTATTATTATTTTTTCTTATATTCATATTTTATTCTCGTTTAGAGTCGGAGCCTATTCCAATGACGCTTATTTATTTATAGTTTTTTTTTCAATTTGTAATATGTCATAATTATATAAGTAACTCTGAATCAGACATTTTTTCACTGTTCAAATCACTTTTCCAAAGCTCTGACTGTGATCTACAGTCTGATGTTCTTATTTAGTTGTATTTTGTCAGTTTCCTGCTGCAAACATGTTAAAAACTCACAAGTTAGCAAAGTTTCGTACATGCCTAGTTCCTTGCCATATCTGTGTCATTGTTGCCATAATTACCAGTCTGAATAATCAGGATACTTTGAGTGCACATGTAAACAGGAACATGAATAACCTGGTTTGTAAACACCATAACCAGAATATTGTCATAACCAGAATACTGCTCACAACCGGGTTATTCGTGCTCATGTAAACGCACTCTGGTCACTTTTAACAGCGTTCAGTCCTCATTTAATTTTAATTCTGCTTTAGACTTGGTTATTTCTGGTTTAATGTTGAGATACGGCAGGATCAGATTTGGTTCTATGTCGTATGTGCTACGCCCTCTACGGGCTTCGCTATTGGCTAACACTCGAGGCAGCGCCTCGCACCTGAAGATCAAACAATGTACCGCTCCAATCATGGGGACGTGGTTCCCCACTGGCCGTATATAAGGCCCTGTCCACTATCGCTCGCCCTTCTTTTCACTCAGCACTTGAAGATCTCTTAACATGTTCTTTAAGAAAGATTTACTCTCTACAATCAAGATTTGGGATTCGCCGTACTCACCAGCTCGAAGATTGTCACCCTCCGGTGTCGAGCACCGTGGGTACGGCAGATGTGAGACCCTCTTCTCCCCGAGGACCGTCTGTTTCCCTCTGCCTCTGTTGGCAGCACAACACAGGGATAAGACCGCCCCGTCTGCTGCTCGCTTCCCAGGGAGAAGCGAGAGTGGCGCCGTGGCTTCATGAGCCCCGAATCCCCGGAGCATCTCGGTCCGGACCCGGAGATGTCCGAGGGGAAGACCGTGCCTCCGGTCCGTGCTGCAGCCTTGCCGAGCAAGGCTCCAGCGCCTCCTTCCCTCCGGATTGTCCCCCTATGAAGAAGACATGGCGTTCCTCTTCTCCCGTGGCTGCTGCTTGGCGCCAACACCGTGTGCCAGCATACCGGCCGTATCGCTGTGTGCTGGACTGGTGCAGCGAGTCGGGGGCTCCATCCATCGAGGACGGGATCAGTTTGGCTCTGCTTCCCTCTTCCTCGCTCTGATCTGGCGGTAAGCCTCTATTCCAGCCCGAGGCAGGCTGACGGCGGTGTCGTGTATCGCTGCTATGCTAATGCTACACGGTCATAGCACTAGCTAGCTACTAGCGCAGGACGGGATCAGTTTGGCTCTGCTTCCCTCTTCCTCGCTCTGATCTGGCGGTAAGCCTCTATTCCAGCCCGAGACAGGCTGACGGCGGTGTCGTGTATCGCTGCTATGCTAATGCTACACAGGTTATAGCACTAGCTAGCTACTAGCGCAGGACGGGATCAGTCTGGCTCTGCTTCCCTCTTCCTCGCTCTGATCTGGCGGTAAGCCTCTATTCCAGCCCGAGACAGGCTGACGACTGTATTGTGTACAGCTGTTATGCTAATGCTGCACAGGCCGTAGCATTAGCTAGCAACTAGCGCAGGGCCTAGTTAGCTGCGGACCACGGTGGCTGTTTTCCTCTGCATGTCACAAGCTTTCGCCATGGGCGTAGGTCTATGTGCGCGGCACAGGTGGGCGGCAGACATCTCTGGCTGGGTCTGTCTTCCCTCTAGGACCATGAGAAAAGCAGCTCGCCCGCTGCTTCGCTCTTCTGCTCGGGTCAGAAGGAGGAGGAGCCGCTCTTCCCCGAGACACGCTCTTACAGCTGCGGCGTTCTGTTCCTCGGGCTCCGGCTCCCACAGATCAGGAGCGCGAGTCCGGAGCGGCGCGCTCCTTTATCTGGAGCTTGTAAGAGAGAGGAGAGGCTCTTTATGTTATGATTTAGAGTTACTTCTCACCATGCAACAGACACGCACTGGTAGCGTTTCTGTTGCTGTTCATGCTGGTGCTATAGCTCCGATGCTGGCTCCAGCTGTCCTGTCACTCTCATCCCCGCTGAGTGTCGCGGTGCGGATGAGTGCGTCAGGAAAGGGCAGAGGTTGACTGTGACCCCCCACTCTCGCCCAGGGAAGAAGACGTAGGTGAGAACCACGTACTTCACCACAGCCGCTGTCGTGAGGGCGGAGTTTCCAGCAGCTCAGATAGCTGTCCTGGGTAAGGACAGTTCTTTACCCACCGCTGCTGCTCTGGTAGCAGGGCACCGTGTTCTGCTCCTATCTGCGCTTGGAAAGCATGTGGGAAGAAGACAGGCTTCTGTGCATCATCTCCATTTACTCATCTTTTTATGTAGATGTTTTTTTCCCGCTCCTCGCTCTGCTTTGAGGATGCGGATTTGTGTAGTGCAGGACCGTTTAGGGCGCGCTCTGATGCGCTCCCTCTCACAGGGTCACACATGCACGAGCAGCGGAGCTCCCATCACGTCTCCGCTCCCTCCCTGGTCAGTGCTGCGCAGCGACAGGGGACGCGCGCTCCACCTGTCCTGGCCGCGGACGGTACCCCAGCTGGCATTGCTGTTGGAGTTACACCAAACGCCTTCTTGCGCTGTCCTGCAGCACGCAGGGGGCAAGTGCAGGCTCGTAGGGGTCGCGCATCGACGCGCTTCCCCTCGTGCTTTGGAGGAGAGTCTACAGTCCATAGATCCTCTCCTCTTACGGTTAGTGTAGCGCCGCGGCATCAGACGCCTGCTCGTCCCTTCCAGCATTAGGAGCAGGGGCAAGTCTGTGAGCGCTCGGCCTCTGCCCGGAGCTTGACAGCATCTCGGCGGAATGCTTGTCTATCTCCTCATTCCCTAGGGGAGGCGCAGACTGCGCGGGTGCGACGTTATGACCGGTTCTCGTTCGTACGTCCCTTACGAGCACCCCCCACCCCCCCTACGGACATAGTGGGCAGGCCCAAGCTTCTGGCTCCCGTCCCTCCTGCTACAATATTCAAGCGGAGAGAACGGAGAAAGTAACTGCAGTTCTATGAGTATGTGCATAGCCCTCCTCGGGCTTCGCTTTTGGCCTTTATCTACATGGAAGGCCGACATAGAACGGTTCCTACTCCCCGTACTTCTTGGTTGCCAAGAAGTGCGGCGGCATACGGTCCTTTTTGGATCTGCGTGTCTCCTCCTTCCTGTTACGTGGCGCAGGATTGGAGGTGCTAGCAGAGAGAGGAGAGAAAATGTAGTTACTTACGTAACTGTAGTTCTATGAGTTTGTGCGTAGTCCTCTACGGGCTTCGCTATTGGCCTCTATCTACATGGAAGGCCGACATAGAACGGTTTCTACTCCCCGTACTTCTTGGTTGCCAAGAAGTGCGGCGGCATACGGCCCTTTTTGGATCTGGGCGTCTCCTCCTTCCTGTTACGTGGCGCAGGAATGGAGGTGCTGGCAGAGAGAGTAGAGAAATTTTAGTTACTTGCGTAATTGTGGTTCTATGAGTGTGTGCGTTGCCCTCTGCGGGCTTCGCTACTGGCCTTTATCTACATGGAAGGCCGACATAGAACGGTTTCTACTCCCCGTACTTCTTGGTTGCCAAGAAGTGCGGCGGCATACGGCCCTTTTTGGATCTGCGCGTCTCCTCCTTCCTGTTACGTGGCGCAGGAGTGGAGGTGCTGGCAGAGAGAGCAGAGAAATCTTAGTTACTTACGTAACTGTAGTTCTATGAATGTGGCATAGCCCTTTACGGGCTTCGCTATTGGCCTTTATCTACATGGAAGGCCGACGACATAGAACAGTTTCTGCTCCCCGTACTTCTTGGTTTCCACGGATGCATAGCCTAGAGGCCGTTTCGCATGCTGACCACACGACACCTGTTAAGTGTGTCAGTCTGGGCGATTGTCTGACTCTGTTAACCTCATGGATGCTTGCTTCCAGGTTTCCATTGTTTCGGAGCTCTGAAGGTTCCACCGCTTCTCCATGGCTAGGAGATGCCAGGAATATTGCTGACTCCCATTTGGCTGTTCGCTGGCACTTGGAGAAAGTGCGTGAAGGCGGCGCTGGACCTGCTGCGTTGTATTGGAACCAGCCATTGGCTCATCCTGGCCTCCTCCCATCAGGAGGCTCAGGCTCACACAGAGGTGGTGCTGGATTACATCTTCAGGCTGGACTTTGGTCAACAGACTGTGTTTGAAGGACGCAAGTCCGGTCCCATCAGATTCAATCGCTTCTCGGATTGATGGCAGTGGCCCAACCAGTGGTACAGCTGGCCTACTGCCCATGAGACGCCTCGGTGGTACTCCCGTCTCAGGTTGCACCCGGCGCACGACAGGAGGACATGGCTGAGGCCCCAATGCCCGCACGGAAGGATATCCAGTTCTGGACCGTCCCGGTTCTTCTGAGCCAGGGTGTGCTGCTGGGTTGTGTCCCCCATTACACGGAGTTGTTCACAGATGCCTCCCTGTTAGGTTGGGGGGGGGGTCTTGGACCAGTGCTCGACGGGCGGCACCTGGTCTCCGACGCCCAGCCACATCAATGTCCTGTAGATGGAGGCAGTGAGGAACGTTCCTGCACGTCCTGCACTTCAGAGCGGAACTGGAGTGACACCACGTCTTAGTCCGATCAGACAACACGACTGTGGTGGCTTATCTGAACAGACAAGGGGGAACAAGATCTCCCTCGCTCCACAGGAGGGCGGCCTGAGATCTTTCTATGGGCCATCACTCACCTCCTTTCCTTGAGGGCCCGGCACATCCCCGGCATTCTCAACGTAGGCGCGGACAGAATGTCCAGGAGCGGAGCAGCCCGCGGCGAATAGAGCCTAGCCCCTTGGGTGGCGGCGCAGGTTTGGCAACAGCTCGGCCACCCGGTGGCCGACCTGAAAACACTCTATGCCCCCTGTAGTTCTCACTCAGACTAGGGGACGAGCCTCCTCTGGGCGTCAACGCGTTGGCGCACCGACTTTGGCCGAGGGGTCTTCTTTATGCATTTCCCCCTCCGGCTCCTCCCTCCACTGCTCCACAGAGTCAGGAGAGACAGGCTACTAATGGCCCCGAACAGTCCAAGTGCCGGGTGGTACCCGGACTTGGTGTCCATGGCACAGGGGGGACCTTGGCCCCTCCCGGACTCGCCAGACACGCTGACTCAGGCCCAATGATCCCTTTACTCACGTCCAATCCTAGGCCACAGGCTCTTGGTTTGGAAGCCGAGAAGGAAGGTGGTTAGGCTTAGGCCTCCCTTCTGCTGTAGTCTCGACTATTCAAGGAGGCCGTGCGCCTTCGACGTTTAGGGCCTACAGGCTATGATGGCAGTTGTTTGCCACATGGTGCACGGAGAGGTCAGTGGATCCCCTCTCCTGCACTATTCAAGAGGTCTTGGGTTTTTGTCAGGGTCTCCTGGCCAAAGGTCGATCGGCTTCGACCTTGGGCGTCTTTGCTGCGGCCATCGCTTTCGGCCGCATTGGTTTTTGGTGGTTTCCTGGCCCATAACCATCCTCTCGTTAAGCGCTTCTTACGGGGTGCGCTCAGTCCGAACCCACCCCCCAGAAGCTCTGCCGCCCCTTGGGAACTGCAGATCTGTTAGAGGGCCTCTCGGGTCCACCTTTTGAGCCCCTGGATCGCGCTGAGCTCAGCTGCTTATCGTTTAAGACGTTTTTGGTGATCGCCTCTGCCAAGAGGGCAAGGGAATTATGCGTCCACTCCATCCACCCTTCTTGCATGTTCTTCAGCGGTGATGGAGGCTTGGTGGAGTTATGGCCGAACCAGGCTTTCCAGCCTAGGATGTCCAGGGTCATCCGCTTGGGACAGCGTTGTCATCCCCCACATGCGTCAGCGGAGGGTGAACGGTGTCACCTGTCATGTCCGGTCAAGGCATTTCGCCCCTTCCTGCACTGCACGGCTGGCTTCAGGTATTCTGACCAGTTAATTGTGGGTTTTGATGCGAAGGATCGAGGCACTGCTCTCTCTTCGCAGCGCTTAGCCCACTGGGTGTGCCAGGCGGGTCACATGACTGACGAGGCAGAGGGGCGTTCCCCTCCTGCACTCATCAGAGCTCGTTTTACCTGGTGTGTGGCCACCTTTTCAGCTACTCTTAGAGGGGTGCCCCTAGAGGAGATCTGTCTGGCAAACTCCTGGTCCTCCTTGTCGACGTTTGTGCAGTCATATCTGTTGGATGTGACAGTGCGGTCAGTGACTCATTTGGTCCTTTATCGCGGGCCGGATGAGTCGACATGAGGTGACGGCCTAAGGACTTTCCTCTTTGTTGGCGATGTGCCTCAGGCGCTTTTTGGAGAGGCGACCTGCGCATTGCTTCCAGTTTCAGCGTCTTCTTCTGGAGGCCTTTGCCTGGGTGTTCTTGGCGCTCTTGGGAGAGGCGGCCTGTTCACCTTCGTTCGTACTCCTTCTGGATACTTTTGTGGTGGTGTCCTGGTGCTCTTGGGAGAGGCGACCAGTTCATCAATGCATTAGCACTCCTTCTGGATGCTTTTCTTGTGGTGACTTGGCGCTCTTGGGAGAGGCGGCCTTTCATCACCTTTGTTTCTTTTTCATGCGGGTGGTTGTGGCAGGTCCGGGCAGGACTATGTGCCTTCTCTCCATCCGGTTTCAACCTCGCCCGCTGCCTCTCTGTACTTGGTACGAAGTAGGTTTGCGGGTGCGCTCCAATCATGTATGCCTGCTGGGAGTACATTGATCCTACGGCCTTCGCGTAGGGTATGCCAATAGCGAAGCCCGTAGAGGGCGTAGCACATACGACATAGAAATCTTAGTTACCTAATGTAACTGTAGTTCTATGAGTATGTGCGTAGCCCTCTACCTGCAGGCCCAGCAGGCATGTCTTCCACTGTGCTAGAGTTCAAGAAGGGCGAGCGATAGTGGACAGGGCCTTATATACGGCCAGTGGGGGAACCACGTCCCCATGATTGGAGCGGTACATTGTTTGATCTTCAGGTGCGAGGCGCTGCCTCGAGTGTTAGCCAATAGCGAAGCCCGTAGAGGGCTACGCACATACTCATAGAACTACAGTTACATTAGGTAACTAAGATTTATGCTGTTTAGCACTGATTTAGTCGTTGTAAAGCGCAGTTGTTTGGTGAAACCTCGTGTCAAAAGCGGTGACGTACTATGCAACAATCCGGCCCAGAAGCCACTGTCCTCGGTGGAATCTGTCCCACTGGAAAATAAAGTTGAATAGCCCTGCAGTAGGTTTAAAAAAGTATTTCAGCATTAGATATGTCATTGTGAAATAAAGTTTCTTGGCAATGTGGTACTCAGATTGTCCTTCCTAGTGCGTCTCTCCTTATGTGTGTGTTTTTGTGTATCTGTGTTTGTGTGGGCGGAGTCTCCTGCAATAACACTTGCTGAGCATCTGTTCTCAAGCTCCTCTTCATCTGCTCAGCTCACCAGAGAGATTGTTTTGTCGTATGGTGAACCTTTTGGCTGCTCAGTTCTTGAGATCTTTGGTAACATTTTGTAGATGCTTCTTCTGATCTCCAGTGCTGCTTCGGTAATGCTCCTGCCGGCTACTTTTTAATCGCCCGGAATATAAATAATATTTTGAGTTTGTTGTGTTTTTTATTGGATCGCTTCATTGTTGAGCCTAACACCAGTAAGACTAAGTGCAAGACTATCAATTGCAATATGAACAATAACTTTTAGTATTTATCTTCTGTTTTATCTGGAGTCAGGTCGCGAAGGCAGCGGTCTGAGCAGGGAGGCACACACTTCCCTTTCAATGCACACACTTCAGTTTTTCTGAGGGAATCCCAAGATCCAGCATGAAACTTCTCTGGGGTTGACATGTTAATTAGTTAATTAGGCACATAAACTGCTTTACAATGTGCCTCGTTGCTCTACTGAACTGGGAAAAACTGCCTTCTCGTACTTTGCACTGTGGTCTTGGAATGAGTAACAAAAAGATCTCAAATTAAAAGTTGTAGTGTCTCTGGAGAAGTTCAAGAAAATTGTAAAACGTGAGATTGAGAATTGTGTGTGTTTTTCTTGAGAGTTGTTTTTATAATGTAATATTGTCTGAATTGTTATGTTATTGTATTGGTGGTGTTGGCTGCTATGACCAGGTCTCTCTTGCAGAAGAGATTCTGAGTCTCAATGGGACTTCCTGGTTAAATAAAAGTAAATGTAACTGGAAAAGCAACATGAACTTGGGTATTCTGACCTCGGCCAAAGTCTCATTATTGTTTTGTTGGGGGAGGTTCAGCATATTGATATGTGAGCTACTCAAAACACCACACATTTACAAAAAACATTTACAAGACGTAACACCAAGACGTAACTGGCTCCCATTATTTTCCATAGTAATATGATTAAGAAAATCCGAAGCATTCTTCGAAGTAAGTAAGATTAGTAAATAAGGTTTATTTGTATAGTGCTTTTCACAGACAGAGCCACAAAGCGCTTCAGTGAGATAACCCCACCCTCCACACTTAGAGAGGGTAAGCAGCCCTGCAGAAGCTCAGCGAAACACAGTAGAAGCTCTTTAAGTTGCTCTTATCAAGCCTTTGAGCAAAACAGTCACACAGTGAGATACAATCATTGTCTTTTTTTTGTTTGTTCAGTGTGAGTCAGGTAACGTTTTAAATGCTTTGCCAAAGCGTCATGTGACAAATATGTGATGTCACGGCAAACATCCCAACAGGGAATGTTCTGATGACTTTTTTGTTATTGTTGAATACTTCAGACATCACATCAGTATCACAAATATAATAAATATGAATCGATAAAGTGAAAAACTTTAAAGTAAAGATTACACATCCATATATAATTTTGCATATCTGTCAAACAATTGTGTATGATAGTTTAATCTCTGACTGTCCCTCCACTGACTCATACACAATCACTGCTCTTCTTTCCAACATAAATGGAAAGCTGACAAAGCAGGACACATAATTGTGCCCAGAGAGAGCAGCCAAACCCTGGAGACATCTGTCAGTCACGCACAGGCAAAGTCCTTTTTGGAACTCTTAAAATACTTCTTATTCAGCCATTGAAATGTATTAACGTTTACTTCGATAGTTTGCCCACTTTTATGTCTATAATCAATAAATCACAAAAATAAAGGATTCATTTCTTACATCTACTCAAAATTTTGTACGTATCTAATGAGTAACACCAGTAAAACAAGCAAAACAATAGCAGAAAAACAGAAAAACAACATGAACACTGGGGTTTCTCTCACATTTCTCACTGACACAGACTTTGGGATCACACTCATTACTTTTCTGTTTTTAAATAAGATGTCTTTGAGTCAGTTTAGTTGCTGTGTGACTGAAAATATCCCAAATCTACAACTGTCGCTGGCAAACAAGCTAGCTATGCACTGTTGCCATGACAACAGAAAAACTACTTAATGCACATTGTATAAAACAAAAGTTCAACAAAATTAGGCTTAAAAAAACAGGACGGAAACACAGAAATTACAAATAAAATTATGTTGAGGATTACTTCAATATTTATTTGAGACTATACTATAAAAATATATAGTATAGATTAATAAATAGTAGGTGTTTTGGACTCTATTTGGAGTATTTTTCTGTCTCTACAAAACTGCACTCCGCCTGTACTTTCTCAATTTTAACGGCAATAACTTTAATAAGGGCTTGCTGTGCCGGGAACTCTCCAAAATAGACTTATCAAGATGACTGTCCCCAAAGGAGATCTGAACCTCTGAGATGTACTCTGCTCCGTCTGAGTCTTTTACAGATTTTAACAACTAGAGCTGCTCAAATATGGATGCAACAATGGCTTAGTTTAGAGTCAGTTTTACTCAGATTACCTGTGGTTGTAAGTTCTAGTTTAGAATCACTGGTTAGCAAAGTTCAAGCCTCATTAGTATCTTATATTAACCAAACCGGCACAAACACAACAGGTGGCTCTTTGCAGGTGGTGAGAAATTAACTTTTAGAACAACTCAACCTAAATGTGAGCAGTGAATTAATCTGATAATTTCATAAGAAACCCCCTGCAGCTGCATCTGAAATAGGGTTGGTATTACATGTGTAACTAGTTCTCAAATATGTTTCCTGTTTCACACCAAATGCTGCTGGATTCATTTTCATTTACCAAGACCAACCCAAGGCCAGACAAACAGCAGTGATTGGTTAATGCAAAAAAGGACCCGCCCACCATAGAACAAACCAGCTCCAATGCTGAGACGTCAGACAGTTTCCACAAAGTGAAATCAAACTGGCTGATACTTCAGACTAACACAGTGCATCTTTGACGTAAAGCTAAACCCTAAAACAACTTTGTATATGGTGTTTAAATGGCGTTGCTTACTATTCTGAGTCATCTTTTGGCACTTTTGGTGCAAGCTGAGCAAATTAGGAATTTTCAGGTCAAACCAATTACAAACTGACTCTTTCTCACTTTAAAGGTTCATGTCATAATAGGTGTGTTCAAGATGCGAAAATGTCTGCCTGGATTACAGAGGAGACACAGAGCAGACGGTTGAGGCAAAAAGGAGAAGATTCAACTTGGACACTTGTTAAGCCCGAGAGCAGTGAGGCAGCCTCAGATCTCACAGACTCATGGAGAAAACACAGCTCTGGCGTTTGTTTGAAGTGTTGCACTGAATAAAACTACCTACAACTTTGTAAACGCATTTGTGTTTCCTTCACACATCAAAGAGCTCATGATAAAGTTGGCACACTTTTAATTTGCCTATGTAGTATAAATAACTTTCAGCTAATCAAGATCATGCATTCATGTTGCTTGTTTAATGTCTGGGTCCTTTCTGACTCATGTTAAACACGTGTGATGTTATAAAAGTGGATAAATATGATAAAGGCAGAGGAGGAGGAACTGCTGAATGTCACGTTTGATCAAAGGGAATCAGCGGTCAGTCACTGCACTACATTTCCCATCATACATCATGATTTTGTAGTCATCGAGGTGATGAAGTCGGGCTGCAGTTGCTTTTTCTTGCCTTGCCTTTTTCTAGACTCTCTGTGACGTCAGTGTGTATTGTCCATTCAAAACTGAGCACTAATTGCAGACCTCAAACTAATCACACAACCACTCTCCACTTTACTGTTTCCCGATACTTTTCAGTGAGTTTGCTGCGTTTGAAATATGTTTGTGGATGGAGTTTAGGGGTAGAACTTCTCTTTAACCATGGATTTAACAAAAGGCAGCTGTTGGAAATGTTAACTGGGGATGGTTTGATGAATTGTGTCAACTTCGGTCATAAAAGCTTTTAAAGTGATTAACTTAGAGGATGGGAAACAGAGTAACATTTATTGACATTTTAAACTATATTACAGATAAAAGCATCAATTATGAACCTGATCTTTTTGAAGAATTACACACTTAACACTTTCTGTTTTCTGTGGGGCGTGGGCACAGTTTGAGTGAGACATGTCTTCGGGGGCCACAGATTCGTCCTGTTCCTCTGCTCCGTGTGGTGAAGTGCCATCTTAAGACATAATCACAAAGTCTTTTTCACTGTCTCATACTTTTGCTCAAGATATGAAAAAGAGATGAATCCATTTCAGTCGTAAGAAGAAGAATAAGACAGGGTAAAATTGGTTTTCAAGTGTAACTCGGCGCAGATTATGAAAAGGACAAAGCAATATGTTAAAAGTGCTGTGTTTTAAAGGGAAATGGAATGACTAGAAGAATGGACAGAGTGGTTAGTGAGAGAGAGAGATTGAGACAAAGAGTCCTAGAGAAAGTTAGATAAAAAGAGAATGAAAGACAGGGACAGGGACAGAAAGAGACAGTGAGAGCGACAGAGAGAGACTGAAAGAGACAGAGAAAAACAGAGGGAAAGAAAACGAAAGACAGCATGGGCAATGCGCTCACCCTGCCTTCAGAAAGAGCTGCCGCTCATAGACACAAACAGTGGAAACAAGTCGAAAAAGCGCCGTTGTCAACTAACTACAAGAGTTTATCCCTGTGTGAAAAGTTTTGCTGTGAATGAAATTTGACCCTACGACCCTTAAAAGTTCAGGTGAGTGAAAAACCGGAGAGAAAAACACTGTCTCAAGCTTCAGGAGACAGACGTCTGTCAGACCGGTTCAGACCTGAGAAAAAACAACTGCGTCTTGTATAGTTTTTTTTAATTCAAAGAAATTTCCCCATGTAACCAGACGGAGAGCAGCTCTTTTGGCATAACGCATTCGCAGTACTGCTGAAAGTGACGTCGACCAAAAATCCCTCTGTCCATCTTATTTCGCCCCGCCCACTTTTCTACCGTTACACACAGGTCTCGGAATCGCACTTCCGGTCAGCTCCTCCCGTGTTCATTACATTGACGTAAACAACCGAGAAGAACTTGCGACAAAATCATATTTCAGGTAGGTTAATCTTTCCAAATAAGCTACGGTCATGTGCACCAACAAATAAGCAAGACATATTTTCTCTGGATCGCTTGAAAACAATTGTTAAAGTATTTAAATAATCGTTTGCCGGTCGAATCGCTGCGATAGACCGCGGTTAGCCTAAGTTTTATTAGCCACAAACAAACATCAAATGTACTGATCACACACACAGGGCATATACACATGCTATTGACCCTATTTTGTCCCGCCCACTTTTCTAGGATTTGCACTTCCTGTTTAGCTCTGTTACGGTAGTTTACATGTTTGTCTGTCTGTCTTGTGGGGCAATTTCAAACATATGTAATGACAGTTAAAATAAAACCATCGTCTGAAGTCTACAGGCTAAATGCAGCTAAACAGGAAGTACAATTCCTAGAAAAGTGGGCGGGACAAAATAAAAGAGACAAAAAAGACAGAGGAAAAATGGAGAGATAGAGGCAGGTCTATATGTCAAAAACAACCTTTCAGTGTTTATTTAGATCCAAATGTGTTGTGTTGTGTTTCTGATGCTGAAAGTGAAAAATACATTTTTGTGGAAATAATGAACAGAGAGAAAACACAGAGGCACTGGCAGCAGCCAAAACCCTGGACAGAGACTGGATCAGACAGACTGAACTGAAGAAACTGTGGCAGGAGTCCAGAGTCAAAAAGCAAGAAAGAAAAACAATTAAGACTTTAAAACTCTTGTTCTAGCTAAAGTAATTGTATTTCTGGTAAGGTAAAAAGAAATTGTGTCAATGTCCTCTCTATCTGACCATGTTTAAAGTGAAGAGATTAACTGCAAAACAACTTTTTTGTATACTCTTCTCAACATGAGGTTTTGTAATGGGGCAGAGGAACGTACTGACAAAATAGTAAATTAGAATTAACATGTGCTAACAACTGGTCAAGCCCAAAACTACAGGGACAAAACAATTAACGTTCTCGCGTAAACCTTCATGCCAATACTGGTACTTATACTTCTGTTTTGGCCTGATTTTAAGCCCAATGTGTCCCTCTACGGGTTCAGGGAAGCTTAGTCAGAGTAAGGATTTTTAGTTGTTTATCTCCTTTTGTCTGTGCCTCACTGCGACTCTATTATGACTATTTGTCAGGAGCATCATGGTGAGGTTCACCTGCTGCACGAGCACGAGGACCTTTACAACAGAAGCATCTGGTGCATCTGCCTTGTGACGGCAACTCTTTGAAATATATAATGATTATTTAGATGATTTATTTTAAATGATGAGCCATTGCCTCATCATCTGTTTGCACATAGTCAAAGTGCAGGAATCGTTTTTACGAGCATTACGTACGTCATCTCCAACACACCCGCCCCTTAAATATGCAACTTTAGAAAGGTGGAAACTTGTACATTTTACGCCCATAATAAGTGAGTTTTATTCAGCTTCTTTCCCCTAATGACCATTCGCTCTCTTGTGACCTTTATAATCTGATTTAATCCACTTGTTTCACTTTTATAATCACACACATGAAAGAAAACGCTCAATCACGTGACACTTACACTGTTCTCTGCTCACCGCTGCACTCCCCAAGTCTGCATCGTTTCTGTACTTCCTGCGACATGATGTGACTGTGAGACAAATAATCATTGTAAGTTTTGTAAGGTAATGTTTAGGGGTGTCAAATTAGTGCATTCATTGCGATTAATTACCGACAGACATATTAATCAAGACACCCTTGGTAAAAGTAGAGTGATGTGTTGTTTTTGTAAGAAGGAATTTGTTTACCACCGAAGCAGCTCAAGCTTAGTCTACCACAGCAATGCAAAGCACCCAGACATGATCACAGCCACAGCTAACACTAAGCTAAATAGATAGCAACAATAGACTTCCTAAAGTCTTCACTAGTAATGTTTATTAAGGACAACGTACAATTACATTAAAGGGAACCCTGGTTATGAAGATATTTTTTATAAAATTGTCATGTGAACAGTGGCCACAAAACACCACTGACAGTGTCCAGTTCTGGCCTCTTCCTCTTGATTATCTTCAGTTTCACTAGATTCCACATAATCGTTCTGTATTTGGCTTTGCTCCGGCTCAAACTGACAAGGTTTAACCCAGGAATTCATGTTGTTTAGTTACCTGCTACCGCCTGTTACCTTGACAACACCGCAGTAAAATGGCAGCCTCCATGTACATTCTTCAAAACACTATTTTAATAAAACTACAAATACTTCCAAGGTATTTGTCCTGTATTTATATAAGTGATGATATTATAAGTGTTTTAGGATGAACATGTGATTATATCCAGGGTTCACTTTAAGCACAATGGCAGATTCTAGCTTTTACAGCTAAATTCTCTCTGCAGTCCTAGGAAGGGGAGGCACATTGAACATGTTTTAGTTGTAGGAGAAAACCAGATCACCAGAGAAAACCTACGACACGGGGATAACATGTAAACTCTACTCTCGAGCTGCCCCCGAGTCGAACCCAGGACCTTCTCGCTATAAGACGAGTTTAGTGTAACCGCTAAAACTCCAAATTGAATAAAAGCAGCCGGCTTTTATCCAATTTGTCCATGAATGGGAGACAATCCTCCACCACAGCACTGAAGACATAAAGTTTGATAAAACCTTTACAAAAATAATTTCATTAATGTGTGTTAAGGAACATTAAATTCTGCAATTTCCTTCCAGAAACACAGATCTTGCTTGTTTTTTGCAGTTAGCATCAACATGACAGATGCAAAACGGTAAACACCTTTTCCTTTGGGGACAATGAGGTGCACCACATTGACAGATAGGCTTTTCTTCCTGCAATATAATCTAACAAACAACAACATTATTATTTCTATGCTCTAATTACCAGTTTAAGCTAAATAAACTCATTGCCCTCATGTCAGCAGACTTAGTAACACCCTGTCTCTGATTCAAAATCCCTCGTGAATGTAAAAAAACATTGTGGAGCACCTGGTATGGCGTCTGTTTCAACAAGCCAGTCAAAAATCAACCGCAATGTGTAGTTTATTATTTCCTGATAGCTTTTAACAACCTCTCCAGACTCGTATCAGCCCATCGAGTGGAAAAACAACACTCCAATCAACACTGACCCGCAGGTAATTGCCGGTAAAATATTGACGCTTTGTACGGCGTGATAGATGGAGACTGTCTCGGGAAATCAGGAGTGGCGTGGTCGTAATCAGCGGTTGAGTTCATGGCAAAATTATATACTCTTTGTCGCGCAGGTGGACATTAGGCTAACCCTGCTATTCCCTGCAAACTATCCGGAGAAATGGATAGTTTGGCTTCGGAAAAATCAATCGGGAAGTTGATTGAAATTGAAAGTGGACAGAAAGTAGGAGGTGAAATAGTGATGTTGGTCACTTGAAGATCGATGCTGCTGGTGAGGTGCGTCACGGTGGGAGCGCAGGAGTCAACATCAAATTAGTGAGAGATTTAAACGTGCTGGAGTGGGCAGACACGAATAGACAAACTGAAAGGAAATTAGAGAACACGAACTCAAATGGAGCCGAAATGATGGAAGTCAAGAGTTGGTAGAAGGGCTGCATTTTAAACTTCATTATATTCCGTGTAAATTAAGATGTGGTTATGTCATTCCCCATTCGGAGTAATTTGCCGAATTTTAGTCAAACATGCTGGTTGTTAGCTTGACTTTTTTAGAAGGATTTTTTATTTATCAACACAGGCAATGTGTGCGCCTCCGTTACGCTCATAGATACAAACAGTGGAAACAAGACAAGCCAGCACCATTGTCAGCTAACTACAAGAGTTTACTACTGTGCAAAAACAAAAGTTATGCTGCTAAATCAACATTTGTGAATGAAAGTTGACTCTACAACCCTCAAAAGTTACATTCAGGTGAAAAAACTGTGAGAAAAACTCAAGCTTCAGGAGTCAGACGTCTGTCATGGTTCATACCTGATCCAAACAGCTGCTCTCGTCTTGTTTTGTTGTTTTTATCAATGAAGTTTCCCCAGCCAACCTGGGCAGCATCTCTTTGAAGCATGCATAGTAGAGCGGAAAGTCTGGTAATCCTCTATATATGACTATATATAATGAATTCTGCTAAGAAAGTTTCTTAACATTTATTTTTGTTAAAATCATGTGAATAATTGTCCTTTCCAGTCAGGTATCAGTTTCTATGACAACCAATAACTTTCACAAAACATGAAACTGAAGAACTGTCTTGTAAAAAACAATATTGACCAAAGTTGTTTCTCCACTACATAACTTTTGTAATAACTGGCCCTGGAGCGGTCTTGGTAAATGCTCGATAGTTGGGTCTGGAGGGACAGTGCTTAACTTTAGTAGAACAGGTAAGGTTTGGAGAAGGTTTGGGTAAAGGTTAAGATAAAAAATGTAACAGTTTAATCCTTTTTAGCAACAGTAATAAACCCATAACCATGACAACCACCTCACTTCTGTCCCTCCAGCATCTTGCTTGTTAACACCATAGATGTAATATATGTCTATCTTCCATGATTCACACACGGCTTTTAATTTTTATTTTTGACGTTATTGGCATTTCACAAATACTGTTTTAAGTGGATAGTGCCATGTACTGTACTGTGTTATAATGAACCTCGGGGCTTTAATGACCTCTGGATGGGGATAAGTCACGTGAGAAGTCCTCGTGGACGTCTGCAGCCAGATGCCTCAGTTTCTGCCACAGATTTAACACTTCTGTTGTAATGGCATTTCCAGTTGAGTAAGAATTCTGTTTGCTTAAGTAGAGAAGGAGTGAATATTCTTACATAAAACGTCCGTAGTTACAATTGTTTGAACTGTTTGCTCTTCATCAATAATGCAGTGATTCAGTCAGCCTGAAAACAGTTTTGTACAGCGCATAAAGCTTATTTACTGTTTCTAGGCTAAATAACTCTGGACTCAGACAGTGGTGTTGGGCTGGTTTTATCTCAGGGGATAACTCAGATGAAACCCAGTGCTTATGTTGTGTTTTTGATTACTGGAGTGCAGCGGGCATCTCCACCAGCAGCACTGAAATGCACATTGTGAGCTCCTCTGCACCGCTGGAATGTCAAGATGTGCCTCTTCAGATGCTTTTGCTGTCTGTGATGTATTAACCTCACACGGCGAAATTGTTAAAACTTGATTTGGCTGAGGTTAGGCACAGTTCTGGACAAGTTTACGATTGTGAGGTGTAGCAAACAAAATATCTCTAAGATACAGTCAATCAGAGGGATCGCCCACTAATGGACCTCTGTGGGGGAAACGTAACATGAACAGTGCATCAGAATGACAGTTTTATCACTCACTGCTCAACAATTACAACAGTAAATGAGAACTTTAGTAGATATATCATGGAGCATGAAAGACTTTGATGAACTTTCTCGAAAGCCTTCAACGACACGCATGCGGATTATTCTTCATATGCCATATCAAGCACAGATAGAGCAGGAACTTTATAGAACGCTGGGCCTAACAACTTTGCAAGCCCGTCGTAATTTGTTCTATCCTGTTTTGCATTCAAGATGTGTTGTGGACCAGTGGCCCTAGTTCTATATCGGTCCACACTGAAAGTCTTGCCCCATAGTGTGCGTCGCTCGAGCTAACTGCTGCTGATGGGACCTTGCCAGTACAGACTTGATGCAGAGATCAAGCCTTACTCTGGCTACAAAAATGCTTAATGTACTGGACTCTGACTGCGTCACTTGGTACAATGGGCAAGTTTAAAGAATACTTCAACTATAGATACGATAAGATAAGACATGGAGAACAACAAAAATATTCATAGCACTGTAACTTTCCAAAATAAGACGTGTTGTGTCTACGTTCAGGCCTTTGCAACAAGAGGACAAACATCTTGCTAGGGGTGCACAGCTTGTCACGACACCAGAGTTGAACTTTGTGCAATCTTTGCTCATAATATGCTGCGTGAGGATGACTTCTGTGGTAAAAACAGAAAATACAAAAGATGGAAATTTACTATTTTCTAGGGCTGTAGTCGACGAAAGACATGTTCCATCGACCGATTAATAGACTAAAAAGAAGGCACAACAAAATCTTTAAAGCTAAAAATATCTTCTGATTTGATCATTTATCTAACCCAAACTATGCTTGAAAAGACTAAAAACATGGTGGCATTCATGCAAAAACAACAATTATTTATAGAAAATGAACAACAAACAGTGTTTATGTGAAAAAAGGCAAACAAATTTTCAGCTACTTTTAAGTGCCTGTTCAATAAAACACCATATAATCTGCTAAAAGAATGGGTCGACTAATGAAAATTTTGGTCGACTAAGGCTCCTTCGACCGACTAATCGACTAAACGACTAATGAACTACAACACCACTATTTTCTAGTGTAATTTAACTGAGTAAAGTGTGGGATCGGTACTTTTGTGACAGTGCAGCTTCAGTGACTATGTCCAGTAAAACTAAACTGTCTTTAGTCTATATTTTCTTACTCCAAAATCCCAAGTGTCCGACTATAATTACGAGAAATACTACAGAATTGTACACATTTTAAAGTCTGTTGTGCTATGTATGTTTTTTTCTTCTTGCATGACTTCAGCCACCTGGATTTTAAGTATTTTGTGGTCAATCTTCAAATTAGACCATGTTCCACTTCACTTTGGCCTGTGCTTGGTTGAGTCCTTCTTTTTTTTTTTTTACTTTTTAAATTGTAACTCCAAGACTTAAGGTGGATTGACTGTGAACACAAAACTTGTGATTTACTCCACACCAACAACAGCAATCAGCATAATTGTGAACATTCAGCTTTCTCACAAACAATTCCGTTCTTGTTGCCATGACATCTGCTACATTTTGCCAAAAACACCACTAAATAAACTCTCTGCCAGTAACAACGGCCCGGTCTCTGTCCATGGTCCTGAACCGCTCCACTTCAAATCTAACTTTTTGAGCTACGTGTTCCTGCGATCGTGAATAATTTATGCGGAAAACCTTTTTGTGTGGTGACATTTGCTCTGATCGTCCCCGGCCCACCTCATCCGCATCAGAACTTACAAAGGTCACGTCATATTGATCTCACCTATGCAAACCCGGGTCGCGCGCACAGGCAGGCAGTGTTTTTGGATAACCATCATCAGCAACAGCAACAACAAGAAGAGCCGCTTTGTATTGAACGAAAACAAGTGTAGGCGCTGAGGATGTTGGCACGTTTGGAATAATGAGCCGAGAAGAAGTGCCGCTGGTCAGAGGCTGGTGCGTAAAAGGCGCGCGCTCCGGGGAGGGACTTGTTTGGAGAGGCTGGGTCTCCGGCTCAGACACACGACTCTGCACAGCTACAGGTTGCAGCGCGGACACAGGACTTTCACGTGGGCTTTGACTCAGAGCAACGACAACACGAGAGCTGTGAAGATGCTTTTCACGTTAAACACGTTTAGTTCGCTTAACATTTGGACATTAGCGACACTTTTCCCCGTGTTTGTCTCGCCTTGGCTCTGAGTGGCTCGACAGCACGATGCCACAGGCGCTCACAGCTACATAATGGCATGTAGGAGCGGCTGTTGCTGCAGCTCCATCAACGAGGACAACGCGAGGTTCCTGCTCCTCGCGCTCTTCATCGTCTTGTACCTTCTGTGCGGAGCCGCGGTGTTTTCCGCGCTGGAGCAGCCCAAAGAGCGCGAGGCCAAGGAGCGCTGGGCGCAGAGGTTTGAGCACTTCAGCCAAAAGTACAATCTGAGCAAAAAGGAGCTCAACAACTTTCTCAGAAACTACGAGGAGGCGAACGTAGCGGGAATACGCGTGGATACGATCCGGCCCGGTGGGACTTCACCGGAGCTTTCTACTTCGTGGGGACCGTGGTGTCGACCATCGGTAAGACATTTGTTTATTCATCTGTTTACCGGCCTCATAGAAAACAGGAAAACTTCCACTCATCTTTCTCATTATAGTGCTCAGTATTGATCAATGATTTAATTATGCTCACATCAACAGGTCTACAGCATTTTGTCAGGTTTAAATGTGTTTTTCTTCTCCAGCCTTCTGTAACAAAAATGTCAAATATGATAATTAGGCCACATGTTTTACCCGAACTAATGTTGAAAGTCCTTCTCGAAATTTTCAGTTTGGTAAACATTGCCACATCATTTAATACCCCTTTTCGGAGGTCCCACTTTTCTTTAGAAATTCCATTTTGTTCAGTGTCAGAAAAAAGCTTACAATGAAGCAACTGGAAAGGTTAAATATAAAAATACCACTGTATCCCTTTTATTTAGAGCAAAATCAGCCTCTGGGATGATCCAGAATCAGATTTCTACTGTAAACCTCCAAATAAAAAAGTCTCCAAAAATTAAAACATTTTAATAAGACTTTTGTATTGGCTTCGCTTAACTTTTTTTGAGTAATTTGGGTCCCTAAAACTAATTTTACCTCAGTTACCTTTAGCTTTTACAGTAGAATTGTCAAAACCCCAAATCTGTCAAATGTAGAGTCATTTATGTCTCAACTATAAACACCAGCTTTACCAATCCTTATATTTACCCGAAACAATTTAGGCAGAATTTAGATTCTGTTTTTCTTTTGCTTGGAGAAAGTTCTCATTTCTGATGAGAGCCTGTTGGACATCAGAAGCAAAAACTACAGGGATACAGCTTTACAAAGACTCCAGACATTAGCATGTACTCCAAAGGATCAGAAACGGTTCAGTTTTGTCAGACGTGTGAGGGAAAATAGGCGAGAATGCTTCATTTACTTTATATTTTGTCCTGACAAAGTCACAATTGTTTTCGTTTTAGAACAGACAAAACAAACATTAATATTTGTCCTATATGTGACCTCCATTTACATTTATGAGTCTCTCACAGACGAGACATTCACTGAAATCAGAATTTATCCACTTGAGGTTTAATTGGTCTTCTGCAGACTGATGCTTCTCTAAAATGAAACGATTTGTGGAAGTATTGACAGCACTGAAATGAAAATAAATAATAAAATCATCAGTTTGGAGGTCTGCTCTTATTAAAAATAATGATGTGTCAATATGGATTTTACTTTTTTTTTTTTATGATACTGACTTGCGGTTTTAAATGGTAATTGCTTCTTACCTCAAACTTAATTAAAGTTCCTGAATTAAGTTTTTACTCATGCAAAATTGAAACAAATCTATTTGTCTGGGATTTATGATCATTTGTAGCGAAAGTTAATAAACACTGCTCTACTTTATCTTAAAGCTGAGGTATCTAACATTTTATGTGTTGATTATTAAACTACCTCAGCGCTTTCTTTGTGACATTGGATCCCTGTGAACTGTATGAATATAATGTATTGTATTTCTCCCGGAAAGCCAAAAGGAGTGCTCTGATTGGCTGTGCTTTGGTGATTAGTTTTCAGTAAAAAGAATGTTTCTCGCAACTACTACAGCTAAAAATGAATGCAAGTACAGTGAGCAATATCCGAAATATTTTTGTGTCATTTTTACAGTTTTTCATATCGTGCTATATCTATGGCAGTGTTTTTCAACCAGTGTGCCTGAGTTGCTGCCAGGTTTGCCTTGAAAATGGTCAGTTTTCAATATTCTGTCTTTAAAATAAGCTTTAATAAAATGATTTACAAATCAGGAGTGTTTGGAACAACTTTTACAGCAATTCTTTGTATTTGCATAACAGCTTTACATGTGTTGTAAAGAGGCTACACTGCAAAAACTATATATCTAGACTTGCTTAAATTGACTTGGGTAAGAATTTAATCTGGATTTGAGTTGTTTTGACCAGATAAGATTTATTGCTTATGTTATGTAGAATAATTCACTGTCTTCTAATCAGTTTGAAACACTTAAATTAGTCAAAATGCTTGTAACTGGGGTTTAAATCCAAGAACCAAGCAATTTGACCTTGTCTTGAAATTCACTTTTTGTGACTATTTTCAACCCTTCATGCTTTTACTATGAATCTGAATGTTTGAATACTCACAATTAAACACACAGACAAGTGGGCGGGGCTAGGTGGTAGGTGAGGACAATACAAGATTACTCAAACATGCATGAACAGACCTCTGAGGCGTTTTTGTAAGCTTGGAAATTAACTTTTAAAACATCCAGCTCAACATTTATATCCTTGATACAATTGTCAGATTAATAAAATGATAATTAGCTGTTTCATTACACAACCTTTAACAAATTACTAGGACGAGACACTCCAGGCAAGACGATTTACTACAGTTTTAAAGCTAAAAACGTGCCAAAATCTGAATTATTATGAACATTTTCAGTCTAATTAACGTCTGTCATTAAAAGATACAATGTTTTCCTGATTTACACATTGAAGTCTTCTTGCCAAACACGTACAGCAGTCACTCTGTTCACAAAGCAATGTTTAAGATTCAGTGTAAGGAAAATTTACATGACAATGAATACTCAGACCTCCTACACATTCTTAACCGAGGTGTGTTTTTTATTCTGTGCAAATCCAGACCGACAACACAGAAACCCCTGAAGGAACAAGCTGCTTCTATAAATATGTAATTTTAAGAACTACTATTGGTTTTCTTGTATTGGAAAGAGTCATACACTGTAAAATCATAAGACCAATGAGTTAGATTTTTTACGTAGAATATTAGATTAGAGAGAGAGAGAGAGAGAGAGAGAGAGAGAGGGTGGAAGAGAAGAGAAAGAAAGACTGAAAGAGAGGAAGGTAGAAGAGAGTGAGAAGAAAGACAAAACTGGGGGAGAGTGAGAGATAAGAGAGAGGAACAAGAAAAACAAAGGAGAGAGAGAGAACTATGAGAAAGAGATGAGAATGAGAGAAAGAGAAGGATAAGAGAGAGGAGAGAGAGAAAGACAGAAGAGAGAGAGGAGAAAAGAGAGGGGAGAAAGAGAAGAGAGAGGGAAAGAAGTGGGGGAGTAAAAGAGGGAAAGAGAAAAGAGAGAAAGAGGAGGGGGGGAGAGAGAGAGGAGAAGAGAGAAAGACAGAGAGGAAGAGAGAGGAGGAAGAAAGACAGAAAGAGGAGAGAGAAAAGGGGGATAAGAGAGAGAAAAGAGAGGAGAAAAAGAGAGAAAGAAAGAAGAAGCGTGGAAAGTGAGAGGGGGAGAAAAAGGGAGAAAAGAAGGAGAGAGAAAGACTGAATGAGACAGAGAGGGGAAAGAGGGGAAAGGAGAGGGAGAAGAAAGAAGAGAGGAAGACAGAGGAGAGAGAGAACAAAGAGAAAGAGATGAGAATGAGAGAGAGAAGGATAAGAGAGAGGAGCGAGAGAGAGAGAGAGAAGAGAAAGAAAGACTGAAAGAAAGTGAGGTAGAAGAGAGTGAGAAGAAAAAAGAGGACAGGGGTCAAACAGAGGAGAATGAGAGAGAAAGAAAGACAGAGGAGAGAGAGAGGAGAAAAAAGAGAGGAGAAAGGGAAAGAAGCAGGGGAGTGTGGGGTGAAAGAAGGGGAAGAGAAAGGTGAGAGAAGACTGAAAGAGAGACAGACAGGAAAAAGAGAGAGAAGGAAAAGAGGGTGAGAGCAGAGTGGGAGAGAGAGGGGATAAGAGAGAGGAGGGAGAAAGACAGAGGAGAAAAAGAGGAGAGAAAGAGAGGAGAGAGGGAAAGAAGTGGGGAGGGAGAAGGGGAGAGAAAGAGGGAAAGAGACAGAGAGGAGAAAGAGAAGGATAAAAGGGGAGAGAAGAGGAGAAGAGAGGAGAGAGAAAGACGAGAATGAGAGAAAGACATGAGAGAAAAAGGAAAGACAGAGAGAGAAGAGACAACTGGTGGAGAGAGAGAACTAGAAGAGAGAGAAGAGAAGAGAAAGATATAGATAGGGAGGAGAATAAGGACAAAAAAGAGAGAGAAAGAGAGGGAAAGAGCGTGGTGGAGTGAGAGGGTGAGAGAGAGAGGGAGAAGAGAGAAAGACAGGAGAGAGAAAACTAAGAAAGTGAGAGAAAGAAGAGAGAAGAGTGAAGAGAAGAGAAAGGAGGGAGAAAGACAGAGGAAAAGAAAAGGAAAACATTGGAGATAGAAAAGAGGAGAAAGAGGGAGCGAGAAGAGAAAGAGGGAGATGAGAGGGGAGAGATTGACAGAGAACTAGGAGAAAGAGATGAGAGTGAGGGAGCAGAGAGAGGAGGGAGAAAGAGTGTGAGAGAGGAGAGAAAAGAGAGAAAGAGAGATGGAGCAAAAGAGAGAGAGAGTGAGAGAGACGGAGGGAGAGAGAGAGTGTGAAAGAGAGAGAGAGGGAGAAAAGAGAAAGTGAGAGAGAGAGGAAGGGAGAAAGAGACAGAGAGGGAGGGAGAAAGAGAGATAGAGAAGAGAGAGAAAGATGAGAGAGAGAGACAGTAAAAGAAAGACTGAGAGTGAGAAGAAAAAAAGAAGAGAGTGGGAAAGTGAGGAGAATGAGAAAGAGAGGGGAGAAGAAGAGAGAGAAGAGAAAAAGACAGAAAAGAGAGAACTGGGGGAGAGAGGAGAGTGAGAGAGAAGACTGGGAGGGAGAAGAGAGGGAGAAAGACAAAGGAGAAAAAGAGGAGGAGAGAGGAGGGAAGAAGACAGAGAGGAAAGGAAAAGACAGGAGAGAGGACTAGGGGAGAGAGAGAGAAAAGATGGAGAGAGTCATAGAGGTGAAAAAAGAGGAGAGAAAGAGACGAGAAAGGGAAAGAAGCAGGGTGGAGTTAGGGGGAAGGAAAGAGAAAGACAGAAGTAAAAAAAAACAGAAGTAGGAAAAAGAGAGAGGAGAAAAAAGGAGAAAGAGGGGAGAGGAAAGTGATAGAGAGGGAGAGGAGAGTCTTTAAGGCAGAGATTATACTTGCATTTTTTAGTTTCTTTTACAGTGTATGTTTCAATCGATCCACTGAAACTGTTATTTATTATTCATAGATTTAAGCTTCACAAACCACTCTGAGTCAAGGTAGTATTAGCTCTCAGTATTTTTTCTTTCTCTTACCAAACACACACACAGCTTTACAACAGTTTTGCCACTTTAAAATCATGATCTTACAGGGCTTAGATTGACAATAAATACTGCATATAAAATCGGTTTTCACCCAGAACAGTCTTCTCTCATCATTAGTGTCAAAGTTGGACAGTGTTTGAATTGATTTCACCTACCACACTAGCCTGTATTAAGTTGGGATTACTCAGAATGGCAGATTTCGAGTAAAACACTGGTTCAATATTGTCACAGAGCCACTTTTCAACCAACTAAATATGTTAACGTTAGCATTTAGATACAAGCATGTCTCTTTTTAAACTCACAAGTGTCCTTTGATGAATTATTCTTCTGATTTATAGTCTTTTTTTGTTTTGTTTTCTGTCACATTTACCACAACTCACTGTCACTGTCTGATCTTCTGAGTATTTATCGTTTTAAGCTGATGTAGCAAAACCTCATAGAAATGAACTGAAAAGGAAATGCTTGTATGTTAGCTTTTTTGACCATAAACAAGCCAACTGAAGTGCCGTGCACAGATTGTAAAAGTGAAGAGGCTTGGGTTATGAGTTCTGCCGTCTTGAATAAGAAGTCCGTATGCCTATTTATTTTTGAGCCATTTAAAATCTAATTTGTGTTATGTAATAAACAAAATGTAAAATGTAATGTTATTGACTTAAGGGATTCAACTCTTAGGAGAGAAATATTTAGATTTTCTTGACAAAATCTTTTAAAATACAGGACTGATTATGCTATGTTCTATATAAGTATATTAGGCTAATCATTAATTCATTATTGTAAAGCCTAATGTTGCAGATATTCTAATATGTTCACATCTATTGTTTTGCATTTTACATCGCACACACACAAGTGATGTGAAGTGAAGTAAACAAAAGTCGACAACCAGGGTTCATCTGTTCTGCCCCGGAAATGTTTGGACAAATTGCTGTTTTTTAGAAGTTTTCTAGTCACATCTTGATTGGTGGGCCACTATCAATAATCAGAAATCATTCTGGGGGCTACATGAAATCCCCTGAAGGGCCGCATTTGGCCCCTAGGCCTCCAGTTGGAGACCCTTGATGTAAATACTTATTACAGATTAGGACAAAAATAAATTAATTTAAAGGAGAC
The DNA here is from genome assembly GCA_038363315.1 of Mugilogobius chulae. Lineage (NCBI taxonomy): Eukaryota > Metazoa > Chordata > Actinopteri > Gobiiformes > Gobiidae > Mugilogobius > Mugilogobius chulae. The sequence continues at coordinate 1,401,406 of CM076405.1, read as the reverse complement.
CTATTATGTAAAATCTAATTTTCTGATTTTTTAACCTTGTTACAACAGTGTTCTCTCATCATTAGTTTACCCAAAGTTGTATTTGGATTGATTCCTGCATGTTTGAGTAATCTTGTATTTATCAGCAGCTGATGCTACAGTGGTCTGAAAATCCCTGTCTTCACCTACCACCTATCCCCGCCCACTTGTTTGTATTTACTTGCGATTACTCAAAATTAGGATTCCAAGTGAAACATGTAGGGTTCAAAACAACTTTCAAACAACAAAAATAGTAATTTTTAAATCAGCGGCTTATTAAAGTTAAGTTTTACAATGAAGAGGCGATGTTTTGAACAGTAAGCCAATGGACATATTTCTATTTCTAAGTCTATTTAATTCATTTTTGTGTTTTGCAATAAACCAAATATGAATTAATGATCTGCATATGCCATAGTTTCTTCCTAAATATACAGAAAAATCACAATAAGTCTCCTTTAATGAAATTAGTTGTGGTTGAATTAAGCCTGTTTTAATATTTTTGGGAGCACATTGAGCTAGTTTTACTTTCTAGACCTGGCAACACTGTGCAGCCTTTAACAGACCAAGACCAGATGGTTATATAAGAAGATAATATTCGCATTGAAAATATTGTATCTGCAGTTCATGTATATGTCAGTATGTCATTGTGGTATAAAAAAACCTCTATATCAACCCAGTGATTTCTCTCTAAAGGTTGGTACCATGACAACAGAATTATATGAATGTAAATCTTATGTACAGTATTGTGATGTCGTGCTGCTGCAAATATCAAGAGTTTTCAGGTGTAATAATCTCGTAAAAGCTTTGGTAGATAAGTTTCACTCTTCATACCTCCCATCGCTGTATTTTTACTTAATTATCTTTATGGAAAGCTGTATTTGCTCTCTTTATTCTGACCTAAAGATGAAGAGACCTTGAGGAACAGCTACTGGATAATAGACGTATCGATCCAAATATGTCAATACTCTCCTGATTTCTCGACTACATACAGTGGCTCGCAAATTGCCTCGGTGGTGGACATGTGGGTCGCTAGATTGTAGGACTATTACATGTGGTTTCTACTGTTTTTCTGACATAATTTCAGCAGTTTTATGGCAGCAACGGTCAAGGCATGAGAGAGAATATGATGGCAAAGGCACAAAAGGACGTCTCGCTGTTGTGAGTGTGTGAATGTGCATATGTTGACAGGATTTTGCTGTTAATTCCTTCAGTAAATACTTATGCAAAAGAGATTATGCATGGCCATTCTTCCCTCAACATTTAGAATGATTTAGGACATTTTAACTGCAACAAACATCATTATTGAGAAGAAAAAGTTCAACTGTGTGTGATCTCAGTGTTAAAGTTGTGTTGTTTATCTGCTTTTCTACCATTGTTTACATGATTTTCTCCTTTTACATGTCAGTTATAAACCCAGTACTCAGTGGAGTTGTTGTGGGTTGAATTTGTTCTCATATTGTAGTGTATTTTTCCTATTTTAGTTGTATTTTGAGTATTTTTAGTTAATTTATTTGTTGGCATTTAGCATTGCGCCAAAAATCCACACTATTTTAAAGAGAAACTAAACACAGAATCTACTTTTTTTGCTGTCAAACTGCGTATAAGGGGTCGGAATTGAATTATCTATTGTTTCCGCGGCTTTTTTGGACATTTTTGTGCAAACTCGCTTATTTTGCATTTTTGTATGCAAAAAACATGACTGTGCTGCCGCGATGGGCAAACGCTGAACGCTGAAACCTGTCGCCGATTCAACACTTGATTCGGTGTTTCATTTTTCTCATTTTCAATTTTAGAAAATACTCACTTGTTCACATCATAAGTTCATTTGTTTATGTAGGCTAAAGCAAAGGCTTCTACACACTGTATGTCTGCAAAGTTAATACAAAAGAATCTTGACGTGCAAGTAAGTAACTAGATCTGTTCTACAAAGCCCAGTGGCACAGCCTCAGAGCTGTGAACTTCTCCGCATGTCAGGATCGCTCCCACAGTAAAATCACATCTATAGTTTTCGTGCTGTCAATCAATGTCTGTTCAAACCCACTGTGCGTCTTTTAAAAAGCCTCCAGACATCTCCCACTTTTGCGAGCCTGTTTAAGGTTCAGTTGTGGGCGGAGTTAGTCTCTAACCGCGTGTTTAGCCTCACTTTAAACACACAGAATTTCCCTGTTGAAGTATTTACCTCGTATGTGATGGTTTGAACTTGCTGCCAGTCATTATCTAGTGGGAATCTGCTCTCTTCTTTGTGATTTTTAAATATTGATTAATTTTAGCGCAAATTCTCCATTAGAAATGAATGGAATGAGAAGGAACTATCCACAGGTATTAGCAAACCGGAGCTAGCCTAGCCACAGTGTGAAAAGAGCCTATAACATGATAAAAACAAAAGATAAAAACTATACAAATAAATATGTCCCTCATAATGTAAAAATGAAATTGTTGAAGTCCTGGGCCTCAAAGACTCAATAACTCTGGACAACTGACCTGCAGACAGGGGAACAAACGAACTAGTTTAGTTAGTCTATTTGTATATTTATTTATCAGGGACAGTCCACAAAAAACATAATCTTACACAAAAGAGGAGAGAGAACTAGAGTTTGGGGAATCAAACCTAGGATCGTCTTGGCATGATTAATAATACAGGTCTAATGCGATAATTTTGCCCATTTCTTTCCATTAACATCTTCTTTCGTGTCTAAACAGTCTATTATTAGCCCTGACAACTCCGTGGCTTATTCTTCATTCTCAAAGGTCACTAGTCTTCAGAACTTCAGACTGCCACATCGTCTGGCACACTGTTTTTGATAAGGGCAGAGCAGTGAGACAAACCTCAATCCAATCATCATTTCAATGCTCTCAAGTTGCATTTTCAAGCCCTTGGACTTTCTTATATGACTTTACATTATTTTTCTCAAATGTCACCTTGTATAACTTCAGCTGGTTTAACTTTAAATGCCTCGCTTAAACTTCCCGCAATTCAGACTGAAGCTTTTTCTGTTTATTTTCAAGCACAAACAAGTGACTGGATTTTGTAGTTTTGTATTTATTTATTTTTTACTAAAAGTACATTCGTTTTTTTGTGAGCCTTGTTATAGATTTACAATGTCAAATATATGTAAATAAAATGAAACCTCATAAATACTGTATGTATTTGTATTGGCTTTTGAAAAAAAAAAAAAAAAAAAGATTGTCGTAATTCCTTTTTCTACACTACTATTTTAGAAACAAAATTGTCTTTCAACACTGTAGAATCCAAGGTGCTGTACTCAGATTTTACTCTCTCAAAAATGTAAACAAAAAGAAATAATTAATCTTTCCATCAGTCTATTTTGCTCTCTTACCTAAAGCATTCTGACTTTCTGAGCCTCTTGTTCACCACGATGTGTTTAAGCTTTTCTTCACATCTGTTAGCGTCTCATGCCTTACCATGTTTAAAGTGAACCCTGAATATAATCACATGTTTACCCTAAAACACTTATAATATCATCACTTATATAAATACAGGACAAATACCTTGGAAGTATTTGTAGTTTTATTAAAATAGTGTTATGAAGAAATGACAAGAAGGCTGCCATTTTGCTGCGGTTATGACATAAAATAGTGTTGTCAGGTAACAGGCATGTATCCTGGGTTAAACCTTTTCAGTTTGAGCCGGAGCAAAGCCAAATACAGAACGAATATGTAGAAGCTAGTAAAACTGAAGATAATCAAAAGGAAGAGGCAAGAACTGGACACTGTCAGTGGTGTTTTTGTGGCAACTGTTCACAGATGAAATTGTGGGAGTAACCATGGAAACACTATTTTATGTAATCAACCAAAATGGCGGCTCCCAGTAGCTTGAAAACAACATAAACAATAATAATTTTATAAAAAATAGTAAGCAGTTATATATTTGTTTGTAATTTATTTTAATAAGCATGACCAGTAGTGTTTTAGCCATATTTGTCTTAATATCCAGGGTTCCCTTTAAGTATTGGAAGCTATTTCCCTCTTTTAATATGTTTTCTGCCAAACTAAGTGTATTTTAAGTCCAAATAATTCAAGTTGAGTCACAAAAACGTTTAAATGGAGGTTGCTGATGTGACTTTATGTCAGAAAAGTAAACAGAAACTTTAAAAAGATGCTAAAACACGCTAGGCAGCGCTAGCATCATGTTAGCTTAGCTCACAACTGCTGTTAGCATTGTTGGATTATATTCACATTGCTGGACTGTTGGATCAGTTTATTTATCTCCATGTCTTGCTGTTGTAGTTGTTGAGCGGTGATAAAGTTGTTCTGATTCACTCTCAGTGTTCAGTTTCCCCCTCAGAGGTCAATTAGTGGACGTGGCTTTTGCTAACAACAGTTAGCCACAATTCTTACAACAACTACAGACAATCTTAGTAGAGTTTAGTGAACGAACTGAACGTTTTTAGACGTAGACAGGACAATGTGAACTAATTTCCACCTGAATAGACAAATTAACAAGATATCTGTGCTAGAGGGAAATTCATTAAAAAATACTTAACTGTAAAAACAAAAAAAAGTACATGTGTTCAATCGTGAGTAGTCGCCTATAGTGTTATTTTGTCTTGTGATAGTCACAGAGAAAAATATGATAATGTGACATCCTTAATAATAAACATGACTAACATTAGTGACAGTTTATTGAACCAATCTCGGCAAAGTCTACAGATAATCTAGGGAGCTTAGAATCACAATTTATCTTTTTATGTCACATGAGTCATCGCAGGAGGATTGCCGTAACTGCAGACAAAAATAAGCCTCTTTGTGCACTTTAATTCAACGTATGGTGGGAAGACTTCCTGAAGTATCAATTAGCACCTTGACAACAGAGCCCATGTGGTGACAATCAAATCCTCACTGTGAAGTTGCCAAGGACTCAGCACCAATTATGGTTTAATTGGGTGAAAACATACGTAGGGAGAAATGTACAGAAACTCCTAAATGCTGAAGGTAGAACAGACAATATAAGCAAAAAAACAAGACATAGACTTAAGTTCATATTTAAACACACATGCATTAGTTAGTAATACAATACAAGTGAATTTAGTTGCAGTTTGCAGTGACTTAACATCAGATTTGTACAACTATGTAGCTATTCAAGAGAAAACTTGTAAATAAACTAGGACTGTCAAAGTTAAAGAGATATTCATATGATTAATCATAAAAACTTAACACATTAATCATGGATTATCGCAGATTAATCACACCATTTAATTTGAGCATGTACTGCGCGGAGGAATACCTGGAAGGCGGCGGTGCAGGTTGTTATTAGGTCTGCGTAGTAGCTCAAGTGAAATTTTAACAAAAGCATCACAGATAAGTTAAGCGACGCCTTTGCTAGATGGAGCCACAGCATGTAGACCCATCAACATCATTAAAGACCAAGGGACACAAAATACTATGCATAAGGCCACAGGTGATCCCACATACAAGTTACCTTCCAGAGTAACAATCACAACGACAATAAACCAACTGTATAGCGGAAATAGTAATAACTGACATATTCAAGTAACAAACACTTGAATGTTATGACATTCTAACAATAATTTTCAAAATGTTGTGGTATTTTATTGAATAACTTTGAAAGTTGTCAATCAAGTAATTAACTGTGATTAATCGTGATTAATCAAAATTTGAAAGTGTGATTAATCTGATATATAGCAAGCAAGTTACATTTTGTAATGTTACTACGGTAACAACAATGAATGAACAATGATATAATATTAATTGTATTATTTATTAATATTATTGTTAATTTATTTATTTTTACGACCATAAACGAAGATTCTAACCTTGAAAACTATTTGTATAGTCATAAATGATGAATTTTTTGTTGTCCTAAAACTGGCTGTGTGCTGATTGTGCAGAACGAAAAATTCAGCTTTTCATCTAGTAAGATGTCTGATTTTCATTGTTATTTTGTTATGTTATTTACAGCATTTCTTTTGTACGAACATAAACGATTGTAACACACACCCATGCATTGACCGGCATGTATGTGTGCACAAGAATATGGAATTATTAAGTGTCCAGCGCGTATGTGCAACGGGGTAGGAGTCTATAAGTTCTTGAACTTCTTCCTACTCCCTTTGAGTATCATTGCTCTTTGTATTTTCCATTATATGTACATGTTAAACATGAACTCTTTTGTTGCTCAAATAAACTAAACTAAACTATATAAAAAAAATCGTTTGACAGCACTAATAAAAACATTGTCTACAGCCGACCTGGTCTCATAGAAATGCGTGCCTACAGCACATATTATAAATAGCAAACACATTTTCCTTTTTATCTGTGGCTACAACACAAGTTGTTGCCCAGTTCATTTCTATGGTGGATGTAAGATGTCTGCAGCAATATTAATAATATTAATAATAATACATTTTATTTGAAAGCGCTTTTCAAGACACCCAAGGACACTGTACATGACAAGAACTTAAACATTAAAATAACAGAATAAAACGGCACACAACTATGAAAGTGAGTGTGGCCGATTATGTGGTGTAGGTCTGAACAGGTAAGTTTTGAGTCTGGATTTGAAAAGTGGAAGAGAGTCGATGTTAAGTATTTCAGGAGGGAGAGAGTTCCAGAGCTGGGGAGCAGAGCAACTAAAGCAGGGCTATTCAAATAGCGGCCCGGGGGCCAAATGCGGCCAGCTAAGCAATATGATGTGGCCCACCTTGGTAAAGTGGGCCAAGGACTGGGCCACATTAAAGAAACCTGGGAAACAATCTGTGATTGATTTACAGTGAACAGTGGTGGATACAGCAACATAATGCTTTGAAATAAAAACTGGCCCATCATAATAAAGTGGGCCAGGGACTGGGCCACATTTCTTGGTTAGATCTGGTTTTCTGTCGCCTGCAGTACTTTTAAATCAACTTCATAAGCTAAAATCCCACTGATATTTCTTCACTTTTGTTCTGGTTCATAAATCGTTCTCTAGTCTTGTTCCAAATTGAGGTTCACCCTTGAAGTAGAAAATATGTCGACCTAGAGTCATAGTTTATATTCAATATAATTGAATAGCCCTGCTGCAGAGCAATAAAAACAGACACAGCATTAGTTATTCATTTCATTTTTTCATTTCATTTATTGGTTTTGCTCATCACCATATACATGGTATGGAGCACAAAACAAATCAAAATACATTCACTGACAAAGTAATATATAGTACATTTTTGTACATTTCTAGACATATATGACAGTAAGAAATAATTCATTTATAAAGACAAAGGACTCCTTTTAGAAAGGCACCTATATCATCACTACAGAAACAACTCTGGTCTTGGGCACAATCTTGCGTCAAAAACTGTAATGTATTGTGCAACTGCCCGGCCCACAAGCCGTGGTCCTTGACACAATCTGGCCCTCTGAAAAATAAAGTTGAATAGCCCTGGACTAAAGGCTCTGCCCCCCATGGTGATGGGACAAGCTCATGGGACAGAGAGTTGGAGAGAAGAGGAGGAATGAAAAGATAGAGAGGGAGTGGAGATGTGTAGGAGGTCAGAGATGTAAGATGGAGCCAGGTTATGGATAGCTTTGAAGGTGGTAAGAAGAATTTTGAAATTGATTCTGTGTTTTATGGGGAGCCAGTGAAGTTGTTGGAGGATGGGTGTGATGTGGTGGAATGAAGGAATTCTGGAATGCGGGCTGCAGAGTTTTGGAGAAGCTGCAGTTTCTTGTTGGGAAGACCAAAGAGGAGGGGGTTGCAGTAGTCAATCTGGAAAGTAATAAGGCTGTGAACAAGGATGGCAGTGGTGTGAGGAGTGAGAGAAGGGCGGAGACGAGTGATATTGCGGAGGTGAAAGTAGGCAGAGCGGGTGATGTCATTGATGTGGGACTGGAAAGAAAGTGTGCTGTCGAGGATGACACCCAGACTGTTTACCTGAGGGGAAGGAAGGACAGTGGAATCATTAATGGAGATATAAAAGCTGTGAGATTTGAAGATAGTGAAAGGGGTGTCTACTAAAAGGACTTCAATGTTGAAGCTGTTCATTTGTAGAAAATTGGAGAACCAGGAATGACAGAGGGTAAGAGAGGTTGGATGAAGTGATGCAGTGTTGGAAATGTCGAGCTGGGTGTTCAATGAAAGTGAATGTTATGTTTGCGAAAGAGAGAACCAAGAGGGAGAATATAAATGATGAAAAGAAGGGGACCAAGGACAGAGCCTTGGGGAACACAGCAGACACAGGGAAAATGTAGGATTTGTGAGTTTTGAGTTTTGAGAATTTACTGCGATTGGAGAGATCTGAAGTGAACCAGGAGAGCAATGTGATGGACTCTGTCATTCCCCAATCGGAGTCACTTGCTGAATCATGCTAGTGGTTATCTTGATTATATTTTCATTGTTTAAACTGTCAGAAACTATAAAAAATGTTATTTGTCAGTTGTAACCTTAGATCGCCAGTCACATGAGATTAAAAAAAGTCAGATAAAAAGTTAAATAACATTTGTTTTTGTGAAAGTCACGTAAAATCTCGTACTTTCTACACTCATGAAAAACATTCAGTTTAACACTACTGTTGGTGACCTCCAAGTTTCATGGTTCCAAGCTGTTTGTATTAACTTAAGAGTTAAATATTGAGTTTTAACAAACGCTAAACTCAGATGTAACCTCAAACTAATGTATTTCAAAAGTTAAAGGGACCTATTATGTAAAATTCACGTTTCTAAGATGTTAACCTTGTTATAATGGCCTCTCTTCATCATTAGTTTACTCAAAGTTATATTAGAATTGATTTATTCATGTTTGAGTATTGTTCTTCTTGTATTGTTCTTCAGCTGGAGCTCAAGTGATCAGAAAATCCCTGTACCACCTATCCCCTCCCACTTGTAAGCATTTACATGTTATAATTAAAAAGATTAAGAGTCAAAGTGAAGCATATATGGTTCAAAACTGTCCCATATCCACTTTCCAACAATAATAATAAAGTTATTCAAACTCTGTTGCTTGTTACAGTTAAATTTTAAAATGAAGAGGCGGGGCTTATCAGTTCTGCAGTTTTGAACAGGAAGTCATTAGAGCTGTTTTAGATAAATCTGCATATGTTCTAGTTTCTTACTAAATAGTTGGAAAAACACATTAGGTCCATATTTTATGTTGTTTTGTCCTTGTAGGTGTTGCCGTAGTCAAACACTAAGCTTCTGGGCATGCCCACATTGACTTTTGACTCAAATTCAGCACTGACTCCGATTGGGGAATGACAGGGCTGTTAACCCGCTGTGTCAGACTTAAAACCAATTGGGCTGCTAGAAGGCCAGATGAATTATATAGAGTTGGTGAATCCAAAAATACCGCGAGATACTCCATCTGGCTGAACATGAAACTGTTGGCTCTGTGTGTTAAAGTTATCGCAGTTTTTGGTTACCTGTTACTCATGCTAGCAGGGTTTTTGCATAAAAAATTAAAGTTGCTTACATGTTTAACAAAGCTTCTTATACTGTAGATTCAATGGTCTGTAGATTCAGACCAGTTTCATATCAATCGCCAATCAAGACTTTTCCTTCAGTGTCCCATTCATAGATGAGACGGTTGGCCTCATATAGAGCTAATTGTGTGTCACATTTACCATATTGTTTCTATAGTTTCCATTAAGATGAGTGGAGATTGTAAACTTTTCAATGCATTCTGGACAATGAGTAATTCGAAGATGACATTTAGAGACATAAAGCTCTGTTATTCACAAGCCCGAAAATGTGACAGCGTAATAAGATTAAAAGAGTGCAATTTCAACATCCGCAAATTAATAACCTCATGAAGATATTGGAGGAAAAAGCAATTTAGCATTTTGATAATCACATTTATTCTGCGGCTCACAAATTATACTGCACACACTGTTAATGTATCATTTATGTTCAAGGAGATTCATGAATAAATGAATAACAAACACATTGTGAGTCTAGTTTACAAAGAATATAAGAGACACAACATCAGATACACAACAATAGTTCTGTTAGTTACAGACAGAAGATGTACTTTAATCAACACAATAGGTCTACTATAGCTTAGTTTTTGTAAAAGTGTTTAAGCTTTTCCTCCACAAATACGTCTCACTTCAGTTACGCTCACTCAATATTTAGAGCTGCAACAACTTAATCAATTATTCACAACTAATCGATTATTGAAATAATCGCCAACTTATTTAGTAATAAAATAATTGCCTTATCATTCCTTCGAAGGGACGTCCCACTTTTTAAAAATTCCATTTTGTTAAGTATCTGAAAAAAGCTTACTATGAAGCACCTGGAAAGGTTAAATAAAATAAAAATATAATTGTATCCCTTTTATGTAGAGTCTAATCAACCTCTGGGATGATCCAGACTCAGTTTTCTGTAAACCTCCAAATGAAAAACAGTCCCCAAAAATTCCAAAATGTTAAAAGGACTTTTGCATTGGCTCCGCCAAATATTTTTGAATAATTTTGCTTCCCTAAAACTAATTTTTACCTCAATTACCTACAGCTTTTACAGTAGAATTGTCAAAACCCAAAATATGACAAATCTAGAGTCATTTATGTCTAAGCTGTAAACACCAGCTTTACCATTCTATAGACCTACCCCCCAAACATTTTTGGCAGAATTTAGATTCTGTTTTTCTTTTGTTTGGAGAATGTTCTCACTTCTGATGAGAGCCTGTTGGACATCAGAAGCTAAAACTACAGAGATACAGCTTTAAAAAGACTCCAGACATTTGCCTGAGCTCTAAAGGATCAGAAACTGTTTCAGTTTTAAATTTAGACAATTTTTGTGAGACGTGTGAGGGAAAAAGGTCTGAATGTGAAGGGTTTTTAACTGGTCTTTCTTTGGGTTACAAACATGCCTTCTAAGCTTCAGACCGAACAGAAATGACAGTTAAATTGTGTAAATTTGGAATTTTTGATGTAAAAACTAGTTTTCCTGAGCCGTGTGTTGTCAGTTTTAATACTAAGGAATAGTCTTGATTGTTGATACTAAACATGACACCACAATAATTAAAGGTCTCACCCTTTAAATTGTTGTTTCATTATTAAAAACATGCTTGTCATGTTATGCTTCAACCTGATCCATTTTAGCACAAAAATCCAGCATGTTCAGGCTGTATTTTTTCCTTGGACTAAAAACACGCAGTTCTTCCTCATGATGTCATTAAATGAAAATACAGGAAGTGTTTTCCACTGTGTGTTAAACTGTATACCCTTCACTAGAGCCAGCTGATTAATTTCTTTGGCTTCGGATTTGCTAAAGTTATAATTTTGAAGCTACAGCTGTCGTATTTATCTTGTTCGAGCTGCTTCACTTCAGTTTAACACAAGATATCGAAGGTTTGTAATGGAAATCTTTAAAGACAACATTTGGTGCTTGGTTAATGTAACTTAGGCTAAAGGCAGCTTAAGTTTGGAATGAGCTGGACAGAAACATTCAAGTTTCCCCTATACTAAAATCTTATTTGTTGGGGAAATGTAGTTAAAGCCAACAGCTCTTATTTGATCTAGATTTTTATTAGGTCTGATAAGCCGTTGCGTGTATTTGTATGTGTACAATCACATTTAACGAGAACACTGTTGTTTGTAAATTGAGACAAATGTAACAGCTAAGATGAGTGCAGCTGTGTATATGGATTTAAAGATAGTTTACGTAGGTAGACGTAGCAGTTGTAGAGCATTAGTACTGCATCAAATGTTTTTTTTTCATTTTATGGAAATAATTTAAGGCTCCATTTATAAAGTATTGTATAAAGAGCTTACATAATGTGTTTTTGCTTAAGCTTATGACCATATGTGTTTTATTTTATGTTTTGTGTAATTTTGCAATAAACCTGATTGATTGAGCTAAACCAGAAGTGTGCTGCCAAGAAAAGTGGCTGGGGCAGAATAAGGTGAATAGACCAGCGGTGCACAAACTGAGGCTTATGGGTTCTTCTAAGCTTTGGCATTCCATATTTGTATTACATTATGTACTGCATACACTGTAATTGTAAATAGATAAGCGGCCAGTCTACACAGTGTGAGTCCATATATGGAGCTTAATTTATTCATGAATGTCTTTGATCTGCTGTGGTAGTTTGAGAAACACATTCAGAATCTGCTAAATACCTGCAAATGCAATGAAAAACTAAAGCAATTCAAAACGACACATTATATCAAAATGTCCTCTTAAAATATTTTAAATCTATAATGAACTCATGAATGTACAAAGTTAAGAATCAGTAGAGCGTTGCAGCGATGTCAGGATCAGCTCATTTAAGGCCTGGCTGTCACAAACACCTCCTCTCACACTTGCTGCTGCTGCAGGTTATATTTGGCTGGTGCAGTTACGATGGGAATTCTTATTTGTGCAGTGTGAATGAGCTAAAAATAAAAAGCCTTGAAATAGTGCATTGCTCCTCTCCGACATATGTTCTTCTGCCAGTTCTTGTCCACTCAGAGAAGAGGAAATAGTTTGAAATATAAACTGTAAAAGAGTCGATTGAAGTTATGCACAGACTTTCTTTTACTTGAAAATTGCTTCTCAACATTCTGACTGAGTGACAAATATATAAGTACACCTGATAAAATGTACCTTCTGGGAGCGTTAGTTTCACGTAAATTAAAGTAGCTTTCTGTTGTTGCTACATAAGAGCAGACTTATGGCTTGTTTGCAAGCAGGAGAAAATTTAGGCCATTTTTATTTTTGAACAACAAATTATTCACTCGACAAAAGCAAATAATTGATGCTTTGCACGGTAAATTACAGAAATTAATAATGTAAGTCTACAATAGTCCTTTTAACCACAAATAAATAAACAGTTGTACTCAAGGCAATGCCAATAAAGAGAAAAATAAACACACTTCCTGGAATTTAGACAGAACCTTTATGCATTAATATATACTTTGTCTGATACCTTCAGTGGAGCAAAACTGATTTTGTTTTGTTATTTTTCTATGATTAAATATTTGGTAGATATTAATCGAAAAACCTAAAGATTGTATCAAAAATAATTGTCAATTGGTGGTGGGTTTTGAATCGAAAGATTGAAAACCAATCTTTCGTCAGTGAAAATGTATAGTTTGGAGCAAAATTCAAACTTTGAAGCAGAGTATTGATATATAATTTCAAAAAATATAATAAATGGTACGTACTAAAAGTTTTTGTTTTGCTTATGTTCATCAAAGGCATTTTTCATTTGTTTTTGAAAAGGTCAAACAAAATCAAATCGAAAACTGAGATCGATCAATATGAGAAAAAAATGTATTTTTATATTTAAAGTATTACATTTTTTTTTAGATGGCCCAGCTCGAGTATGATGCCTTTAACCCCTATTTCTTAAATAATTCGTTTTTGCCCACCATGTTATAAAAATCAACTCTCAAGCTCCCTGGCAGGTTATAGATAAAAATCAAATTGAAACCCTCCTATTTACAGTCACACCAATCATTCTGAGATGGATCAGAATCGGTTTTTACTCTACACTTACAAACAAAAAAAAAACCTTAAAATTCTTGATAATTTAATGGAACTTAATAAGTTAATACAGGTCCCACTCTTAAACTATTTTTTGTGAAAACAGCTTCAGCTTTTGAAGAGGAATTGTCAAAACCCCAAATTTGCCAAATCTAGTGTCATTCTGTCCAGAAGCTATACTGATTCTTACATTTAATAAAAAGTGTAGGTGGACTTAAAACCTGATGTTCTTTTGTGCAGTGCTTCTTCTCACTTAAAACTAGAGTTAATCAGAGATTAGAGGCTAAAACTACAGAGCCTCAGTTTCACAAAGAGTCCAGCCAATGGTTTGTGCCCCAAAGGGTTTAGAAACAGTTTACATTTGTCTTAAGGGGTTAATTGGGTGAAACACTCAAATAATATTTTGTTTCTTCTGATTCAGAACTGGAGAAAAAGACTTGACAGTTCTGATTAGTTTGGAACATTTTGCAGAAGACTGAAGATTTACTCTTTTAGCTGAAATGCAATGTTAGAGTCACAAAAAGCCTAAATTGGGTCTATGACGTTGGCTAAATGGAGAACTATTCATTCTCTTTAACAGACTTTTCCCCACTGAAAGTCTGTCATAATTTAATTGTTCATTGCAATGGTAACTTCCTTCATTTAAATCCAATAAATAAAACAATGTTTAACCATAACCATGCTGTTCCAGGTGAAATAAGGTGAATTAAAGAACAGACTCTTCTCAGAAAATAATTAATTAATTAAAAGAGACTCTCAGAAGACTGTGGTGCCATACAATGGTACTTAAGCCCAAGTGGGTGTTAAGGACAAAGAAGAAGAGTCATCACCAATGGCAACCAATCTAAGGGACAGATTATTCAGACGTTACGAGAGACAATGGGAGTGAAATGTGCTGAAAAAGTAAACAAATCTTACAACAACAACACTTTTAGCTCGTATGATTGTAAATAAAGAAATAGACAATGACAAAACACAAAAAAATAATGAACAATAAAGCTGATAAATTGAGCTGCAAGTGACTGAAGACAAATAACTGAACGTGAAGTGAACTGAACTGGCAAAACTCTCAAAGCCTTGATCATGAATTTAGTTTATTTAAAGTGTATTCAAAAACACAAATTTATAGAGAAAGTATTTGAGTGCAAACTAAATTAACCATTCACCAACTCACAAAACTGACGAAACTACTTTTTTCCTGTTTAAAAATGAGGTACATCTTCAAGTCAAGTTTTCTTCCAATTCAAGTTGAGGGGAATACTTGATTTTCTACAACAAATAACTGAAAATAAGATAGATACATTAACAAGATATCTGTGCAGGTGGAAAGTAGTTCACAATGTCTCGACTACATCTACTAATGTCCCGTTTGTTCACCCATCTCAGCTAAATTTGTTTGTTGTTGTTATTGTTGTTGGCAAAAAGCCTAAAACATATCATGGTGAACAATTTGCCCGACCAGTCAGCCCCTCCTACATTCTGTTACATTCTGTTTGAATGCAGAAGAGTCTGAAACCTGAGCCTATATTTTCCTCGTCCAATGTTGGGATGATCCAATCAAGCACGGCGATTCTGACACGTGACACTAAAAAGTCGGAAGTTGCTTGCAAGCCCCATTTCAAAACATTCAAGAAGGCGAACATAGCTGATTCGACTCGTGCTTCGGTTTTGAACAATGAACGTATCAATTCCTTAAAACCTGAGCAGCAAACAGTGTTGAGGGGCTTCAGACTGAAAAAATCCTCGCGCTACATGTTTATGAAAACATCGTATTGCTGTTTTGGTGGAATTTCCGGGTTTTCTGTGATTGGTTGACTCAGCGCTCGGAAAGGCCGCCCATGAAATTGATCCTTGGCGCTCCGCTCCCAGACCCTCATGGTTTGTAAAGTGTCTGTCAAAGCCTGTAGGGACTGACTGGTCAGGCAAGTGAACAGTGGTGCCAGTGCTCACTTCTGCTCTTCTCACACACGTGGACAAGCGTGTATCATGTGACTATACTGTCCAATCAGAGTGAGAACAGCTAGAGCAGAGCAGAGTGAGATGAATAAAAAGCTCTTTTAGTAAAACTCGAATTTTCAACTATAGTTTTATAATCCAAAAACAGACACAATTTGCCACAAAATTCAACCCTTCTATGCAGGAATCTGTAAAAATTTTAAAGCAAATGAGACGCATTGGCTCGATTCAAAGCAAACCATTTCAGAAAGAGCCACAACTGGATTAAACTAAAAAATATGATGAATTTTTTTGAAACGTTGAAGGTCTACATGGTTTAGGGATTAATCATGCATTCATTAAGGCAAAAAGGATCTGATAATATGGCAGCACAACAAAATATATTTGCTCTACTCCAGCTGGTATTTTTGAGTAATGTCAATAGTTTTTATAGACTTCTGATTTGTTAGTCCAGTTAGAGATCCAAAATATTGATTCATTTAAATTTTTTATTCACCCTATTTCACCTGGAACAGCATGGTTATGGTTATAATTGTTTTCTTAATTGACACAATAAGAGTGCCAATAACGGTTTTCACAACATTCTACAAACCTAAAGTGATTATTGTTGTAATACAAAAGGATAATGAGTTTATTCACTTGAAAAAAGCTTAAAACTAGGGCTGGGAAAATAAACGCGTTAACGCAGTGCGATTAATTTTTTCTTTTAATCGCGTCAAACTAAATTAACGCATCGATTAAATTTACTCGCTCCTCCTGCTCAGCTGCGCACATCTCCGTGCCAGACCGCCTCAGGACAAGTGTCTTCTGCCTTTTCTTTCCTTCTGTACGTGTGTTTGCGTGACATGCGTGGTCGTCTGTGGCGTTGAGTCACCATCGCCCTGATCAGCTGCATATCCCGGGCCGTACCAGCGGATCGCATCGTCGTCCCGTTCTCCCGCGGGCCGTCCCGTTCTCTGCGCTCTTTCCTGTTGCGTTCTCACGTGCTGCGTTCTTCTACTGATCCGTACCACGCGTATCAGTTTGTTTGTATCTGAACGATCTCGCATTCATATAAATGAGCTCGTTCTGTGAGACAAACGGGCCTCTTAAAGGTGCAGGACTTCATTAAAGGACCTGTGTAATATTTTCAATATAGACTATTTTGGTGTAATCTAAATCAATCCAAATGGCTTCAGTACAAAATATTAGACCTATTTATGATAATTGTAGATGGACTTGTTTAAAAAAAGGCCTTATATGAAAAGAACTCATTCATCATGGTGAACAATAGTGCCAGTGCTCACTTCTGCTCTTCTCACACATGAGCGTCGACAAGCGTGTACCATTGGACCATTGGATACTGTCCAATCAGAGTGAGAACAGCTAGAGCAGAGCAGAGGGAGATGAATAAAAAGCTCTTTTAGTAAAACTCGAGTTTTCAACTATAGTTTTATGATCCAAAAACAGACACAATTTGCCACAAAATTCAACCTTTCTATGCAGGAAGATGAGACGCATTGGCTCGATTCAAAGCAAACCATTTCAGAAAGAGCCACAACTGGATTAAACTAAAAATATGTTGAATTTTTTTGAAACGTTGAAGGTCTACATGGTTTAGGGATTAATCATGCATTCATTAAGGCAAAAAGTATCTGATAATATGGCAGCACAACAAAATATATTTGCTCTACTCCAGCTGGTATTTTTGAATAATGTCAATAGTTTTTATAAACTTCTGATTTGTCAGTCCAGTTAGAGATCCAAAATATTGATTCATTTAAATTTTTAATTCACCCTATTTCACCTGGAACAGCATGGTTATGGTTATAATTGTTTTCTTAATTGACACAATAAGAGTGCCAATAACACAACATTCTACAAACCTAAAGTGATTATTGTTGTAATACAAAAGGATAATGGGTTTATTCACTTGAAAAATCACCAAATTTGATATTTGTTAAACATTCAAAAAACGACTTACAGAGACACATTTGCATTTATGAAGACCTGGCATCCATACAAGAATTGCAAAGAGATTTCAGAAAGAAAAAGAGCAGACCGATGCTCTAGTAGCTGAGCACGGATTGTGCATTGCTAATAACGATTTTTTCACTGTTTTTCAGGACTGTTCCAATTTCTGATTTTATAATAAATCCATTTGGGAGAAAGAAAGTTTTTTCAAGCCGACATTTACCAGCCTTGTTGCTCATTGCTTCGATTGTTGGTTGAAGCTTCAATTCAAACGTGAAGAAAGAATGATAAAACGTTTAGCTCATTTTGGTTCATATTCTGGCACTAAATAAATAATTAAGTTTTTAAAGAGAACTTGAAAGCAAACAACAAAAACAACACAATGAAGTGATAAACTGAATCTTCAAACGGTCACGGAAAGGCGCAATTTCCCCAGACGGACAAATAAAACGTTTTATTGAAGCACAAAAGAGAACATTCTCCCTCAGCCTCACCTTTGCTTACGCGAGTCGAACAAAACCAGTAATAACCCACAGCACTTAGACTCGTTATAGTAAACATGAGCTGATAAAAGATCACATTTATGAGCGCCGGTGCATTAAGAGCAGCTGTGTCATCGGCAAAAGCGGAGCTACGTGCAGTTTCCCTGCTCATTTAGACATAATTTGTGCAGCCGATTGGAAAACTGTTGTTGGCTTCCAAGAACAAGAGACATCGTTCAAAACACGCCACATAAAAGCAATAATCGTCCATTGGCTTGATAAAGAAAACACTGGTGTCTGAGTGGTTTTTGCATCGTGACCCAAGTCAAGATGACATTTTTGACATAAAAATAAGTTAATTATATTTGCACATGGTCAGTTTTCTCCACATTTGTCAACAACAGATGTAGTGTACTTTGTTTTAATTGCTTTTATTCTAAAACAGATCTGCAACCCTTCGTCCTAAAATAACAAAATAATTAAGTTGTCGTGATGTGACGTTGGCGAACGATCTGATTCTTTTGAACGACTCCTCACTGTGAACGATGAGAGTCGACTCACGGAGGTGAACGATTCATTCCCTCATTGGGGAGGAAAAAAACAACAGATGGACATAAAGACAACACCGGTGCTCTGTGATACACAAGTGCGCTCCGCGTTAACAAGTACGCACGCGTCACGTACTGCCGCCGTCTTTTTTGGACTCACGGGTCGGGATCACAGATTTTATTTCAAAGCGGCAGGTTGTGGTGGTGATGATAAAAGTCTGACCGTGTTCTCATATGCTTGCAGTAACTTTACATTTAGACACGTAGCCTATAAGTTTGTGTTCTTATTCGGCTCATTTCTCCATGAATATAAGTCGTAATATAATAAAACACGCTTTATTTTAATCCTTAAAAATCAATGAAGACGTCTCTGTGGTCATTCGTGTCTCTTATGTCCTCAGTTTCTTTGGTTTAGCCGTGTTTGTCTCAGTTCTCCTCGTCTGCTTTGCCTCCCTGCACCATGCCCTGCACTTGTGTGTGTGTGAGAGAGAGTGAGAGGAGGAGAGAGAGAGCGAAAGGAGCGAAAGAACAACCCCAAATCCCACCTCATTTAAAACCTTTGCAATCTAAAGTATTTGTTAAAATGATTTTTTTATTTGGTGTGTTTCGATTAATAAATACAGGGTGGACTGAGGTGGGTTGAAAAAGGAAAAACAAAAGAGTCGAACTTGTGAAAGAGTCGGATTTTTGAACGACTCTTTGAGATGAACGATTCATGATGATTTGAATCCTTTCAAAGAGTCGAAAGTCCCATCACTATTAAGTTGTTCTTGTGTGCTATCAGAACTAAGTAACATTTTTATCTTGTTGAATGTCAGCAACTGAAGTCTTCCTTCCTCGTCGCCTTCAAAAACACATTCCCAACTTGAATTTCTGTCCTATGCATATACTGTATGTGTTTTTGGTCCTAAACAGATAACTTTGCAGTAAAATCTGGCATGAATAATTGTATTTTTGCACAAAAAGGAATTCACCTCACTCTTTGTTTCAACTTTATTAAAACTTCTGTCAAAATATCCCTAATTTCTTTCTGATTTGTCCACTTAATGGTCAGAACTGTTTGTATATGGTGATGTCTGATGTTTGTTTAATGATTGGGTAATAGATCTGTGTGTCTTTTTAAATTGCTCCTCTGGGACAATAGTGTGTTCCTGCCGTTCTCAGAAGTTGGAATTCGGAGTGTTTTCTCCGACTGTTGTGTGTTCCAGTGTCAAGTCAGATTACTTTTACAGTAATGAGCTAATCAAGCAATAAATAGTTTTGAAATTGCCAAAAACAGCCAAACAAAAGATCTCTTTATGTCAGTTTATCAACTTGGACAGTGCTGTTACACTTAGTTTGTAAAACTTCACAAGAGAGTGAATTTGAGTTTGCTCTGTGCAGCTGTTAGCAACATTAGCATTGCAGCATAAACAGCAGGTTTATAACGGCAGAAGCGAAGCAGGAGAAGAGTCACAGAGGCGAGTGAACTGTAGAGACAAATCAAAGAGAAAATAACCCAGGTACGATCAGCAGTGAAGCTGTCGGAGATTTATCTTTCTAAAAACGCAATGTGCATGTTCGCTTTTCTATGTCAGACTCTGAAATACTCTCCAAGTATTCAAAAAACTCCGAGATCTATGCTATGAGTATCACTGGAACTACGGATGGTAAAGAGTTAAAAAACTTTAAAATCGTTTGCAGCAGTCGAATCAAAAGTCCACAATTGATCAGTTGCTCATGCAGCCACTGACTTCCATACACACACTAAAGTTGTAAAATACAAATAATAATAGAGTAGCCACGATGTCTAAAGTGTGAACTTGTGCAAGAGCTGACTGATGGCGCATTATTATGTTGTGTTAACAAATGATGGTGAACCTCTAAATATGGACATTAAATATGATTGTTTTGCCGTTCTGAGTTCTGAGCACTAACAACAGTAACTTTGTTTTAAATGTACTTTATTATGGTTTATTTTGTGTGTTAGCCTCCTCTCATTCCAGCCTAATTTCAATCACACGTTTGACAAAAATCATCTAAATTTAAAACTGAAACCGTTTCTGATCCTTTGGAGCACAGGCACATGTCTGGGGTCTTTCTAAAGCTGTATCCCTGTAGTTTTTGCCTCTGATGTCCAACAGGCTCTCATCAGAGGTGAGAACTTCCTCCAAGCAAAAGAAAAACAGAATCTGAATTCCGCCTAAATCTTTTTGGGGTAGATATAAGCATTGTTAAAGCTGGTGTTGACAGCTGAGACATAAATGACACTAGATTTGGAATATTTGAGGCTTTGACAATTCCTCTGTAAAAGCTGAAGGTAATTGAGGTAAAAATGAGTTTCAGGGATTTTAAATTACTCAAAACCAACACAAAAGTTCTATAGAATTTTTGGGGACTTTTTTTATTTGGAAGTTAACAGTAGAAATCTGAGTCTGGATCATCCCAGAGGCTGTTTGCTCTAAATACAAGGGATACAATGGTATTTATGTGTTTAACCAATAACATGCACGTTAGGGTAATATCCTCCAGCTACGGTAGTCCTGACCAAGCCTAGCAACAACATCTAGAGATGGGTCCCCGAGCGCTGCACTGCAGCGATCACTGCTCCTGAGGAGATGCCCCAGAGGCATTGAAGGATGGGTCAAATGCAGAGGACAAATTTCCCTACGGGGACAATAAAGTGTACCTTAAAAAAAAAAAAAAAAAAAAAAAACCTTTCCAGGTGCTTCATAGTATGCTTTTTCAAATACTGAACAAAATGGAATTTTTCAAGAAAAAGTGGGACGTCCCTTCGAAGGGACGCCGGAATGATAAGGGGTTTAAAGTAAAAAATAAAATAAAAAAAATATAGATAATGTAACAAAATCAACAAAAAAAATCGAAAATCATGGTTGCAAAATCAAATATCTAATCGAATTGTGACTTAAGTGAATCTTCCACAGTGTTCTGAATTGAGTTGATCACTGTGACTGTATTATGCATTGATCCATATTTCCTCGTTTTCAGGTTTTGGGATGACCACCCCTGCGACCATCGGCGGTAAGGTCTTCCTGATGTTCTACGGCCTGCTGGGCTGCGCCTCCACCATCTTATTCTTCAACCTCTTCCTGGAGCGAGTCATCACCGTCATCGCCGTGGTCCTCAAATCCTGCCACGAGCGACGCCACAGCAACGTCGTACTGCCCCAAAACGGCCGTCGCGCCCCGGAGGAAGGCCGGGCGCGGGCCAAAGTCGAGGACCTGTCTGGGTGGAAGCCGTCCGTGTACTGCGTCATGCTGATTCTCGGCGCGGCGGCCATTTTGGTGTCGTGCTGCGCGTCTCTCATGTTCTCCGTCACGGAAGGTTGGGGATACCTTGACTCTCTTTATTTCTGCTTCGTTGCCTTTAGCACCATCGGGTTTGGGGACATGGTAAGCAGTCAGCGAACGGTTTACGAAGGACTGCCAACAGCTGCCTACAGAGTGTGCAACTTCTTTTTTATCCTCACTGGAGTTTGTTGCATCTACTCGCTCTTCAATGTGATTTCTATAGTCATCAAACAGGTTCTAAACTGGTTGCTACGGAGACTGGAAGCTCCGTGTCGTTGTTGTTTTCCCAGAAGGGGGCACCCGCACAGACACCCGCGCCGAAACGTGGTGGCCCCGGGGAACCTCAGGACCCGCAGAGACCCCTCCATCGAGACGGACGCGGTGAACGAGAGCGAGACCGACACTGGGCGCAGGATGTCCGGCGAGATGATCTCAATGAGGGACTTCCTGGCGGCCAATAAGGTGAGAGAGTTAGAACTTGATCTTAAAGCAGAACTAAGCAACTTCAGCGGTAGTGCTCCCCCTACTGCTCACTTGTGTAATTGAGCTAGCCAAACTGAAACGAAACTTATCATTATTTATTTATTTTTTCATTTTTGCGTAACTTTAGGGTTGGAATAGGGCAGCGGAAACACGTGTTAGCACATTTTACACTGCTAAATATAAAAAACAAAGAGCCAGAGTTTCTCAAGACAGAAATTCGGGTCGGCACGGTGGCAACACAGTCAAGTTGCATTTGCTGTACTTGATGTGGGACGCAGCTGAAAGAGCCGACACATGCTTCAAAGGCCCCAAAATACATATGTAACCATCATCACGTAGGCTTAGAGGAACATTTAACAAGGTAAAAATGTTACTTAGTTCTGCTTTAAAGGACAACGATGCATTTCTTTGTTTTGTTTCTTCCTTTCTTTAAACTTGCTCAGAAGCACCTCCACTTTGGAATCTCATGCACCAGAACTAATAAAAAGTAAAGTCACACATGGATTGTGTGGGTTTCCTACATTAAAAATTGAGGTAGAGCCTTATCTACTGACTCCAAAGAAAACTATACAGGCTATGGGAATAAACCAATCTTGCCTGATATGCTAATGCCGCGGAAATGTTCAAAACAAGTCTGGATGATGAAATATTTGTCTCACAGTTCAACACAGTCTCACTAGATGGTGTACTTTTACCACGACACAAAAACAGCGTATTTTGACCACAACTTCACAGCTATTTTTAGTACTTATGTTACACCGTGCATTTAGCACGATATGAAAAAGTGTAAAAATTACACGAGATTTCACAGCGTTAAAAAAACACGAGTTTTGGTTGCAGCCACGTGGGGACATTTTCTTCAGGTGAAACAGGTAAGTTTAGGCATAACGTTACTAAAATTGGTAAGATTCGGTCTGGGGCTTGGAGCAGGTTAAGATTAGAATCAGGATTTCATGAATAGTCATAAATAAAAACATGTCTTAACCACCACCATTGAAATGAATGGGAACTGTGACGCGTACTATAATTACGCAAAACAGCTGTGAACTCATGCTAATCATACTTAATTTACATGTTGTGTAATGTCGTGGTAAATGTACGCTTTCTTGTGAGATCGGGTTCCACAGACACGACACAGACTTGTGGAGCACAGCAGTGAGCGGAGAACAGTGTGAGTGTCAAGCGCTTCACTGCAGTTAGCCCCTCCTTCATTCTGTTTGAATGCAGAAGGGTCTGAAACCGAAGAGAGAACCAACAATTTCATCGTCCAAAGTTAGGACGACCCAATCACAAACGCCCATAGGTCAATGCTCCATTGAAAAAATCCCTCTGCTATATATTTACAACAACATCCGGTTTAGCGCGACGCTGTTTCTGTGGAATTTTCAGGTTTTCTGTGATTGGTTGACTCAGCGCTCGGAAAGCCCGCCCTCGAAATTGAACAACGGCGCTCTGATCCCAGACCCTCACATCTTTGTAAAGTGTCTGTCAAAGCCTGTAGGGACTGGCTGGTCAGGCAAGACAAGCACAGAGTGTAAACTAGGTTTATGAAAGTCACAGGAGAGTGGAGGCTCATTATAGGTCAGGAGCTGGCTAAACTGACCTACTATTATGGGTGTACAATGAAAGTTTGTTTTCTATTTTCCAAAGGTGCTTCTCACATCATTTAAAGATTGGGTCGCTGATTTTCACACTGCAAACACGATTTAGGTTTTAAATTTGACAACTTCTTCATAAATCTTTCGACACATATATTTGGATGCAGTTATAGCTTATAAATGTTTTTTTACAAACAACAAAGTGAAACTGGAGTGGACCACCCCAGCTTAGCCAATCATAGCACTGCATTTGGCTCCTGGTGAGAACAAAAACTCTTTATTAATCAGTTCAGACAGTAGGCCTACTAAGTGGTCTCATTTTTCACAAAGTGCTGTATCATTTACTTTTTAGTGGAAAGCACAAAGTTTACAAATTTACAGAAATGTGCAGAAAGCTTTACCTACAGGAACTAGCAAAGCAAATGTGATGCTAACAGACAGATGCAGAGTCGTCAGTGAAATGATCTGAATGCTTCTGGTGCAGTGACTGGAGAAACAAAAGGACATACATATTTAAAGATATTTTTATTCACGCACATTCAGCCCCAACAACACTATTTAATTATTAATCCTCTGAAAATAAAGAGGTCTGCGTTTTAATCATAAAATACTATATTGTGAAAAGAAAGTAAGATCTGAAATGTGCTCAGGCTGAAGGTGAAATCTGTGAAAAATGCTTTAATAACAGTGAATGTATCTAACCTAATTGAACAGGCTATTATAATCAAAGAAAGAATGATAATTTGCTGAATTCTGTTATGGAGCTAAAAATAAAATAATTGGAGACTTAGTGAAAAAGACGTCATCAAATGTGTGATTACGGGCAGCCTATGTGATCGTTTCTCTGTTGATTGGAGGAGCAGAAATTCCCTTAAAATGTTCCCCTGGAGCGGCGCTGCCATTATGAGCTCTCTCTGTTGTCCTCTTAGCTCGATGGGATTCTAAACGCTGTGATTTGTTTTAAAATGTGTCCACGCAAAGGAAAGTTGTGGGAAATAACAATAAAGTCCCATATATGAAAACACATTCACTCAAGATGCATAGAGTTGTTTTATATAATTTGTAAATGATTTAATTGATAAATACAGGAAAGAAGAATTGGTAGAATGTTTTTTTAATTTGTTAATTAAGTTGTAAGTGGCATGCAAGAGAGAAAAGAGAAAGAGAGAGAGAAGAGAGAAAGAAAGAAGAGAGAGCTAGAGCAAGGAAGAAGGAGAAGGGAGAGAAAGAGAAAAAAGGAACAGAGAGAGGAGAGGCTAAACAAAAGAGAGAAGAGAAGGGAGAGAGAAGAAAGAGAGGAAAAAGAGTGAAAAACAAAAAGAGATAAATGAGAAAAACTAGAGGAAAGAGAGAGATAGAAAGGAAAGAGGAGAGAGGGAGAGAGAGAAAAAGTGAGAGGATAAAATAGGAGTGAGAGAAAAGAAAGGAAGAAAGAAAAAAAGAGAAAAAGAATGAAAGAGAGAGAAAAAGGGAGAGAGAAAGAAAGAAGAAGGGAGAGGGAGGGAGAAGGGTTGAGAGAGAGAAGAGAAAGAGAGAGAAGAGAAAGAGCAAAAGGGAGAGAGAGAAGAGAGAGAAAAGAGAAGGAGAGAGAGAGAGAAAAGAAAGAGAAGAAGGGAGAGAGAGGGGGAGAAGGGGGGAGAGAGAGAAGAGGAAGAGAGAAGAAAAAGAGGAAAGAGAGTGAAAGATAAAAAAGATAATAGAGAGAGAGAAAAGAACTAGATCAAAGAGAGAGATGGAGAGGAAAGAGAGAAGGAGGGAGAGGAAAGTGAGAAGAAAAATAGGCGTGAGAGAAAAGAAAGAAAGAAAGCGAGAGAGAGAGAGAGGAAAGAGAGTTTGTTATCATAAAACTGAGGTTTGTACATTATTTTCACACTGCAAAACATTTCTAAATATCTCTCGCTGCTTTCTCTCTCTCACAAATCCTTCTACACATTCATGGCTTTTATCCACAAAGATACATGTTTTATGACTTAAGAACATCTCTTTACAAACACCAAAGCACAGCCAATCAGAACGCTGCATTCGACTCTCACTGAGAACTATGCATTATCAAAATATTATACAAGGGGCCTTCCTACAAATGTGTTTTCTTTTATTCCCTGTAAACACATAAATGTAGTTATGTTCCTCAAATAACTTCATAATTTGTTGTTGAAGTTTAGACTAGAGATGCACCGATCTGATACTGGGATCGAATATCGGTGCCGATCCAGGAAATTTTGCTGGATCGAGTATCGGCTCCATGATATCGGTTCAGCCGATATCCTAGTTGTGTTTAATTGGACATAATGAGTCGGATTTATGTCTGATGTTGATCCAGAACGTCTCATAATGTTTGACATTTTATTCTTTCTTTCTGTCTCTCTCTCTTCTCTTTTTCTTTCTCTCTTTCTTCGCTCTTCTCTCTAGTACTCTGTCTTCTGTTCTTTCTCTCTTTCTTCTCTTCTCTCTCTCCTCTTGCTCTCCCTCTCTTTCTCTCTCTTTTTCTCTTTCTTCTCTCTATTTCTCTGTCTTCTTTCTCTCTCTCTTTCTCTCTTTTTTCTCTCTCTCTCTTTCTCTCCTCGCGCTCTCTCTCTTTCTCTCTCCTCTTGCTCTCCCTCTCTTTCTCTCTTTCTTCTCTCTCTTTCTCTCTTTTTTCTCTCTCTCTCTTTCTCTCCTCGCGCTCTCTCTCCTCTCATTCTCCCTCTCTCTCTCTTTCTTCTCTTCTCTCTTTCTCTCTCCTCTCTCTCTTTCTCTCTCTCTCTTCTCTTTTCTCTCTCTTCTCTTTTCTATCTTTCTTCTCTTCTCTCTCTTCTCTTTCTTCTCTCTCTCTCCTCGCGCTCTCTCTCTTTCTTTCTTTCTTTCTCTTCTTCTTAAGTTGTTCAGTTTTGTCTTGCGGTATAAATAACACTATGTGATCAAAAGTCTTATGTTTTGGAAAGAAAAAAAGAGCTATTTCAGTCCTCACACAAGTATCGGTTGATATCGGGTATCGGCAGATGCTTAATTCTAAAGTATCGGGATCGGAACTGAAAAAGCTGGATCGGTGCATCCCTAGTTTAGACATTAAGCAGCAGATTTTCTTGAAAGTTCTTTTCTAGACTCACAAAAAACAAACTTCATGGACACAACAATCTGCAGCAGTTAAATAAACAAACACATCTCAATCAAAAATCTTCTTGGCGAGAAGTTCTGAAGGGTAAAATATCTTCACCACAATACAGGTTTGTAAATCAAAAAAGCAATTTAAGCAAGTGATTCAAATGTCTCCAAAACTGTGTCCCATCTTCGTGCGCTCAGTGGTCAGTCGGTAACAAAGCCAAAGTCAAACCAAAACTACCAAGACAAGCGTTTCCATGGAGACCGTGCATGGAGCTGGCCAAAAACTTTTGAAATGCAAATGCAGCTGAAAGTAGCGGGGAGAACTTCCAGTGAGAAAATGATCTGTGTCTCATTTCGACGCCGGAAAAACACCAGGAGACGAAAAGCAAAGAGGAGAAAGAATAAATCGCTCAAAGAAGAGAGAGTTCCTGCTGTTTTCAGTGTTTTATTGTGGTTCCACCTGGTCGTGTGGCCCAGAAGACGAGACAAGGGAGGTGCTGTTGCTCACCTCAAACTGCCCTGAACACTGATAAGTCCTTTTGTCTTGTATTTATTTCGTCTCATAGTTGATGTTTTGTATCTCAAACTCAAATGAAGCTCGAGCCGAAATGGTTGAAGTCAGAGTTGGTTGAGGGCCACATTATAAAATATAGCTCAACATACTGTATGTTATATTCTAAATAAATGAGACTATTAGGCTATATGCTTAGTACATCTATAAAATATGCAGACAGACATTATTTTACATCCAGTGGCGTAGCACCAAATTCTGGGCCCCAGGTACGAATTTTGTTGATGGGCCTCTAATACATATTCTTGTGTTTTATTTATTTATTTTATTTCTACATTCCACACATAATGAGTGATGCTATTAGGGTTTTTGGAGGCTTCAAATAACTGCATTTTGAGGAACAGTCCATCTCACAAGCAGTAATTACATGCTCTTGGGGGCCCTTTCCTGCTCTGGGCCCCGGGGAAACTAGCACCTTTTACCCCAGGTTTTTTTTTGGTGACAAAATGCATGTCATTTGTTGTTTTCTAGTGTATTTTGAGGTTGTATAGGCACATCTCAATAATATAGTAAATTGGTGGGCCACAATCAATAATATTCAGAAATGGAGGCCACATAAAATCACCTTGAGGGCCACATTTGGCCCCCGGTCTGTAAGTTTGAGAGCCCTGGTCTATTTTAGTAAGGTTTGTTTATCTGGCAACACACACATGACCCATTTTAGCAGCTTAAATAAGACCCCTTTCATTCATAAGATTACTATGGATGCACCAATCCGATACTGGGATTTGATATTGGTATCGGCTCCATGATATCGGTTCAGCTGATACCATTGTTGTGTCTTTAATTGGACACAATGAGACTAATTTACTGGCTGATGTTGATTCAGAACGCCTAATGTCAAAGCCAAACTATCAAAACTGAAACTGAAAAAGCTCCCTAAAGATTACCCTGACAAAGGTAGAATGCGTAGACCAGTAGTTGTCAAAAGTGGGGTCTCTGGGCCATATGTTGGGGGTCCCTCAAAAATCGCTGATGACATTAAATTCTTCATTGTTTTTACAGACAATCCCAAACACAATAATTTGTTAGAAACGTTACCAATTAATAAAGGGATTGGGAGAGATTAATATTTCATTTAAAGATTGATAAAGTTTTAGTTTTAGCATCTTACTTTTACTATGATGTCACTGGGTCGAACAAACAAAGGTTCTTGAAATATTCTCATACCCATTCTCGAGGTCGGACTGATGACGTGGCGTGACGTTTTGTTTTGGTTGCCGACGACACGAAGGGGAAAACATCAACTAGCTGTGCCTAGAAATGATTGATACGACTGGAATTAGATGCTCAAATACTAAAGTTTGCAAACTGTAAACAACTACTGTGCAGTGGTGAGTGAAAGTTCAAATTTAAAGTTACTACGTCGTTGTTTTCCATTTCGTTTGGCGCGTTGCCATAACAAAAAAACGCCACGTTGACGCTAGTCTGACCCCGAGAATAACGAATCCCTGGCTTCAAAAACTTTATGAACCCCTGGCGTAGATCATTAACAAAGGACTTTAAATCTACTTACTACTACTTACTTAAGTACTTACTTTTTGATTGCCCCCTAAACATTTTTCCATTTTACAAGTCATTGCATTATTTTTACTTTTTCTGTTGCAGATGAAAGGCACTGTATCTTATTTTTCCCATCATAAAAAAGTAAACAAATCTGACCACTTCATTTAAAACAGCAGTGTTGTGTTCACTTACCTTATGTAAGTCAGGCCTCCTGGATGTTAACAGGAAGCTAGCTTGGACTAACTTGCGCCTCGCTGAAGCCGATGAGTTTAGAAGACAGAAGCTCACTGCCATTTTTGTTTTGTAAAAAAAAAAAACCACAGTTGTTTGTGGAAAAAAGTTAGAGACGCTTGTTTTAGGCAAACCAATAAAATCTCCATGGAGACAAGCTTGCAGGATAAACAAGGATAAAGCTGTAATCATCCATTGTAGCATTTGTTGTGATTATGTATTATGTATGTAGGCGGCCATTTTGGTCTGCACAGCTTGTATGTGTTTGGGGTGGAGCCTTGTTCATGGAGTTGCCAGGTCTGCTTCTTAATAGCAACTTTGAGCTTATTTTTTTTGGAAAGTCACTTGTGAATTTTGACAGTCGTGGGTTGTTGTTTTTGGGCTTTATCCTGAGCGACACTTTTACGTCGTATACAAGGTGATTTTTTCAGGCGTTTTTTGAAGTTAGAGTCACAATTTTTGTTTTTTTTTTTCAAAGCCTAGATTGCTTGTTGCTCTCTGAAAATTTGGCAACCCTGGTGGAGCTTTGTGTTGCTCAGGTTAGCTATGTGGCCTGATTATTCATTGTGCATACGCTGTGTGAATCAAAGTTCTTTGAAGTTTATGGACATAAATCTTCCCAAGCATCATCTGTAAGTCTGGACACTGATTTAATCTATTCTCACCTAATACATGGGTCAAGCTAAAGCTAGACTCTCACAGCTGTAGTAGCAAACTGTAAATATGACACTATATTTGAAATGACTGAATTACTGAAAGCAAAAAAACAGTGACGTAATAGGTCCAATTACACAATAAAATAGTAAAATAAACAACTTTAAAACTAATATGTGCTTACAACTAAAATGTTTACCGCTTTAGTCAGCGTGCGGGTCACAATGATCCTTTGTGGGGTCCCATTCTGAAAGGTTTTTTGTACTCCTCCAGAGCCCACACTTCTGCCCCTGTGTAAAGCAGGTCTGGTCACCTCTCCTCCTGCTTTGTCTCAGATCAACTCCACCATCAAATTAGTTTATTCTCGAGGTCAGACTGTTGTCAGAAATCCGGGAAACAATTACATAGCGTGACGTGAAACGCAATATAAACAGCAAAAGCCCAGCGACAATTTTGAAGAACACTTTCATGAATGAGGCCCATTGTCTTCATATTAAACACTCCACCACACAATAGTTGTTTCAAAACTTCAGTATTTGAGCTTCTACTCCAGCTTTTGTTCAGCAGTTTGAAGTTTTCACCTTTGTATTATTGCCAAGTCGAGCAACTGACATTCTGCAAACATTTAGCTGCCATTAAATAAAACAAAATTATTCCAGAAAGCGCCTCTTCAATCCTCAAAAGTCTGTCCACTTGCTGACTCTTGACCAGCCTGAAAGTATTAAATATTGAACAACCTTTGACAAAACGACTGTAGACATTTGAAGTTAACTTTCTAAACTTTGCAGCAGAGGTCACACAAGGTCCCTTCTTCTTTCCTGCTGGTGTTAAGATAAAGCCAAGAGAAACTGCTCCGCTCCGGCCCTTTGATTTAACACACTCCTGGCTTATCTCCACGATACAGTCACAACATGAACTCTGAACACTGCAACTTTATTCTCTCAACGGCCTGAACGTGAACTCTGCAGATTCCAATCTTTATGCATTTAAATTGTAGATAAAACTCATATTTGTCCAAAGCTAATCAGCCGAGCGTTGGTTAATTGGAGACTACTTACAGTTTATATAAATGTGTTTATTTGTGTTTGTTGTTCTATTGTCCAGGGAGCGATTGTGACTTTGTGATTTTGCTGCAGAGATAAAGAGGAGTGAGGGAGAAATTACCCAGAGTCCAAAGAGAATTATGTTTGGCATAAAAACAATGAGCAATCTCTGCTGTTTCTTAACTTGCATTTGAACAGGAGACTTGTTACTATAAATAATGCAAAAGCTTGTTTATCATGAATGCATCTTTGGCAATATTGGGCATTTTTAAGAATTATATTATGCTAATCTTTTCTGCTTTATTGATGTTTCTTCATTAAAAACATAGCTAGAATTGTGTTCTATTTCATTTGCACATGTTGAAGGCAAATCCTGCAAATTAAATTAAAAGCTGGATTTTTCTGTCAAATTCAGAACAGGCTGCTCCATCTTGTGATGTTATTAAAGCTGGTCACACACGAATTTTTGCTCATTTTCCCTTGTAATTTTCAATCTTGCTGTGGAGTTTGTGTAGTTTGAGCACGAAGGGACTAGACTAGAACAGGGGTTCCCAAACTTTTTGACCCAGGACCCCAAAATAACCATGCAAACCAACTCGCGACCCCCACAGTAAAAATTATATACTTTTGTAATAACTTCAAAATAATTGAAATTAAGCCTTATTGTTTTGTTTTGGACTGTGTATTGCTTTATATAACCCCAATTCCCCAAAAAACGGATTAAATGCCATGTCATAATAAAAATACATTTTGAAATCATCTTGCGACCTCCAGATTTTGCTTCCCGACCCCCCCGAGGGGTCTTAACCCCCACTTCAGGAACCACTGGACTAGACTTTAGACTAGACTAGGCTCCAGTTGCATGTTTTAAATACAAGCCCAATTTTTTGCACACCTCACAACTTCACTGGACTCATTTAAAAAATATTGATTGCTCATTGGACCAGAAAAAACAATTCAAAATTCAGTCTTATTTATATTGCACTATACCAATATTGAACTATCCGTTCAATATATGTATCAGTCAAGGTTAAAATATCAGCTGATGACATCACAGGGTTAAACAAGATTACAAGAGCAGGATTACTTGTAAAGGAAAGTAAACACAACTTTGAAAATGTTTTTGATGAAGTAACAATGTTCTAGCATGACTAAAAGTCCACAGAGATGAATTATCATAACATAGGACCTTTAATCATCAACAGCAAAGAGTAAGAATATTAAAGCCTCATTTATCAAGCTTTTACACACTGCCTGTGCAAAATGAGTTAAGAGGAGCAAAATCTTTAAGCACCAAAGAAGCATTAGGGGTTATGCACTAATGTTGTCTAGTCTCAGATTGACATTGGTCGCTAAATCGGGAGGTGTAGTTGCCATAGTGACACAGTTGTTTACTCCAAATGTGATGAACACCAGGGATTTTGGACAAGTCCTGAAACAATCTCTTAAAAAAAAAGTTCTCTTTTGTCATTGTTGTAACAGTAGGAAAAATGCAGCTTCTGAAGCTTTTGTACACATAGGTTGCTCACAACTTTTCCTCTTGAAAACCCGGTTCAGAAGCTACACTTTTCCTGCTGTAACAGTCATCGGTGCGTCGTCAACAAAAGACAAAAGAGAACTTTTTTAAGAGGATTGCTTCAGTACTTTTCCATAATCCTTCGTCTGATGTCCATTACATTTGGAGTAAACAACTGTGTCACAACTACGCCACCGGACGTAGCGACCCATGTCAATCTGAGAACGGAAGACTTTAATGCATAACCCATATTCTGCACTAAGCCATTTCAACCAATCTCTAGAAGATTCAGATTCTCTGTTTGTGATGAGTTTCAGAAGCTTGAAAAATACCAAACGCAGCTCTGTTCCAGTGGTTTTATAAACTAATACAGGTTAATATTAGTTTTGATTCTCCAGGTCAAGGTTTTAAGACTTTATATTTTCAAAAATGTATTTCCCCTGAAAATCTCCGACGACTAAAGGGCCAGTTTTTCAGTTTTTGCTGTTCTGTGCAATTTTGGTTTGTTTTTTCCCCCACAAAATGCCTTATTTCTATGTGAAAACAGATTTTACAAACATTTAAGTAAGTAAAGTACAGGAGATTTATTTTTCCTATTCAACTTCAGTTTATATATTGTCCCTGAAAGATAAATATAACAATAAATAATAATAATAATAATAATAATACATTTTATTTATATAGCGCTTTTCTAGACACTCAAAGACGCTTTACAGACAAATTATGTTAAACAAAAATACAATACATAAAAACAGTTAGTAATTACAACATTAATCAAACATTAAAAACAGATATAAACAGATGGGTCTTGACATTTTTCCTAAAAGTGGTGAGGTCAGTGAAGTCTCTGTCCCAGAGGGTGGGGTAGTGATGGAGAAGGATCTGTCGTCCCAGGTTTGGAGCTTGGACGACGGAACAGCCTAGGAACATCTCCATGATGTGGTTGGCTCTGTCAGGGCCTTAGCTGGAGGAGCAGGTGCAGTTGGAGGTGGAAACTGAAGTGAGAGACAGATGACACAGGTCCAAGTGGATCAGATGAAACTTCTGTTGTTTCAGTCGGTGATAAGGCCATCCCCTCAAAATATTTATCTGGAAAATATTCTGCTGCAGTAGAAGTAAAAGTTCTGTAGCATTCAAATGTTCAAAACTTGCAAAGTTTGCATTTAAATAGACAATAGACAAATAGACAACAGCATCTAAATAAAGTATGAATGTGCTGTGAGAGATTCGCTGCTGTTGAAGTTTTAACCTGTATTTATTTCAGCAAAAAAATAGGCCTACTTTTTCATTTTTTTGGATTTGTTTGTTTTGGTTGACTTGGGCACGTCTTCCAGGGTCGACTTAAACCGTACAGCGAGAGTCACACCAGATGGATTCTCAAAAGATTATGAACTCTCAAAGAATCCATCTCTAAAAACACAGGTGACAGAAGGTTTCCATTAAGACACTGGAAAGAAAAAACCTCACCACATTTGCACGGCTCTCTCTGCGTTTGGCCTTAGACACGACGGCAAAGAAACTGTTTCAAAACCTTCTTCATAACTTTCACATTTCCACATAGCCTTTGAAAAAAAAAAAGTCTGGCTAAAATATTAGTTATAACTGCTCACATTTTATATCTCGATCCAAGGCCGCAGCACAGATTTACGATTTTCTCTTCTCTTTTGATTAAAGAATGAAATACCCTCACTTATTGAATGTAAAAAACCCACAATCAGCCTCAGTAAAATGACGTTATGTAACCTGACTGGCAGCACACTTGAACAAAGACTTTTCAGCGCTCTAATCACGACGGCGGCCACTCAGTAAACCGTTTAGCTGCAGTTATTATCACACCGGCTCTTTGATTAAAGCTCTGAAACTAATCTGACACTGTTTTGACAAGAAGCATTGGACTGCTGCAGATAGCTGTAATTTTTGTGTTTGCACATGTGCTGGTTTGGATATTGACCGATGCTAAGAGACTGAAAATTGCTTTTTTTTTTTTTTAGAAACTCATGTAACCTCTTAGAAAATGGGTTGTATAACCTTTATTGTGCACAATACATTATATGAATACATTACATTAGACCAGGGCTGTTCAATTATATTTACAAGTGGGCCAATTTTTCGGAGGGCGAAGGTCTGAGGGCCAAACTACAAAACTGAACTACAAATATGTTTTATATTCATTATTCACAAAAAACTCAAAATGATACTATTCACTTGTGATCTCTTTTCATTGAGATGAATAAAATACAACAATAAAAGCTTAAAAATATCAAGATAAACAACAGGAACATTAAGGCTTCTCTCACAATTTTCTATTGACAGATTTTAGGATCACTCACAGTTCAACTCCATATTTTTCTGTTCTTAACTAAAATGTTTTTGAATTTGTTTGTTGAGGAAATTATTTGTTAGGCAACAGTTGAAACTTCTTAAATCTCCAACTGCTGTTGGCATTAAAGGGGCACTGTGTAAGATTGAGAGGAATTTTAATTATCACATATAGTCCACAAACATTTAAATCATATTTATTCTTTACAACATGAATACTTAAGAGAGCACTGTTAACCCCTTATCATTCCGAGGGCCCTTCGAAGGGCCCTCCCACTTTTTCTTTAAAAATTCCACTTTGTTGAGTGTCTGAAAAAAGCATACTATGAAGCACCTGGAAAGGTTAAATATAAAAATCCCATTGTATCCCTTTTATTTAGAGCAAAATCAGCCATTCTGGGATGATCCAGACTCAGATTTCAGCTCTAAGCCTCCAATTAAAAAAAAGTCCTCAAAAATTCAAAAATTTTAATAGGACTTTTGTATTGGCTCCGCCTACATTTTTTTGAGTAATTATGGGTCCCTAAAACTCATTTTTACCTCAATTGCCTTCAGCTTTTACAGAGGAATTGTCAAAACCCCAAATATGCCAAATCTAGTGTCATTTATGTCTCAGCTCTCAACACCAGCTTTACCAGTCCTTATATCTAACAAAAAAATTTAGGCGGAATTTAGATTTTGTTTTTCATTTGCTTGGAGAAAGTTCTCACTTCTGATGAGAACCTGTTGGACATCAGAAGCAAAAACTACAGGGTTACAGCTTTCAAAAGACCCCAGCCATTTGCCTGTGCTCCAAAGGGTTCAGGAACTGTTTTAGTTTTAATTTTTACCGATTTTAGTCAGACGTGTGAGAGAAAAAAGGCCCGCCTGAGAAGGGGTTAACCAATCCACATCAATTGTGATACATTTATACATATTTAAAATGTTTTATTACGGGCCGGAATATGGATCATTGACGCTAGATGGCATCATGCTTAACAGGCAAAATGCATGTGAAAGGCTCCCTCTAGTGTTCAAAAGTGGAAATCACTTTGTTTGTTTGTTTTTCTTACATAGTGCCCCTTTAAACAACAACAACAATAACAATGGTATTTAAAAATTGTGCAAAAAGAACATTTTGTTGCCGAGGTCCTTGCTTTTAAACTTAAACAGAATCTGACAAATGATACATATTTTTCTAGGCTACTAAATAACAAAACTACAAAGGTTAAGTAAGGTCTGTTTTTTAACGAGTAAATCTTAACCTACCCCAAGCTTCTGTCCCTAACTTACTCATTTTAGTAACTTGAATGCCTAAACTTACCCGTTTTACCTAAAAAAAATGTCGCCACGTGGCTTCAACCAAAATTAGTTTCTTTTACACTTTGACTTTTCCTAACATATTGACGTAAAAAATCTGTGAAAACGTGATTATGGTACGTTTGTGACATTTCATTGTACATCTACAATCCGATCTCACATATATTTATCACGTCATAACAGTACACGTCAATAGCGTGTAATTAGCACGATTCCACTTTTTGTGTGTGTAAATTATGGATCTATTAAAATATCTGGATATGACATTGCTAGCTTAACACCGTCTTGGGTTGAGGTAGTGGCCGCTCCATTGGTTCTGTGGAAAAATCCCCTCTGTCCAGAAAGCATTTTTTCCATAGGGCACAATGTAATCACAAACTGCTGCTGTTCGCCTCAAAGATCACTTTACACACTTCAAAAAGGTTGGACTTAGTGACAAATCTTACTTAGTTTCACATCATGAACTTTTGTCCTGTTCAAAAGTCTTCAGTTTCTTTAGAAATAGCTTTTTAATGTTTAGCTCCGGCTACAGCTCTGATTGGTCAGCGTGGGTCACATGTTACACAAGCCAGCGCAACTGACGTACATCTGCGTGAGAGAAAAAACAACTGCGCATGTTCGGTAGACGGAGGTTAGCTCAATTCAAGCTAACTAACTCGCAACAATGACGTAAAGCGGCAGCCATCTTTCATCACCGGGGCTTGCTGTAAATATGCCAAGCCCCGGTGATAACCCCCTAACCCTAACCCAACCCTAACCCTAGCCCTACGTCGCAGTCCTAGTTCCGTTCTATGGTGGTTGTAAAGACGTGTTCTTATATATGAATATTAGCAAAAATCTTGATCTAATCCTAACCTACCTCAAGCCCCAATATATATGCAATATATACAACGTAACATCGATACGCAAAAAAAAAATATGCTCATTCTTTGCTATTTTTATGTTGTGGTATCTATACGCTTTACTGTGAGACTGTGTTGAAATCTAGGTTTTCTTCAGAGACAGTGGTGTTTATTGACATGCGTTTGCAAATTAAAACAGATTTGATGTACTTTTATAATCTTTTCACCTTAAAGTGTAGCAGACAGACATTCTCATAAAATTTAACCCATTTGAGGGCCGAATTTAGCCCCTGGGCCCCACTTTGGCCACCTCTGATCTACACATTAACAGCCAGTTTTCATCCGTGTGAGACCCACAGAAGTAATTCCACATGACAACAGAAGCAGTAGGTTTATTTCGAGGACAGCGGCACCTATGCGCTCTTGTCTTTGTCCACAGGCATGTACAATTAGACCTGCTCCGATTGTAACATCTGTGAAACCTTAAAGAGCGATTTAGAGTGTGAATGAATCATTGTCTCACGGCACATCCTCAGACGGGAGCTTTTCAAGAGCCTTCATGACCCGACAATTACACGTGACTCATCTGGAGGTCTTTTGAGTGCACTGTCAGTCGGCTCTTTGTCGGGTTCGTCCAAAGGTACACGGACAAGACGACCATTCTCTTCGGTCTCACTGGAACAAAGTGTGTGTTTCAGAGTCGTGCTGACAATAGGCCTAATGTCGATTTCCAAACCAATGTATCCAGTTTTAACGAAGAGAAACTATTTAGAGATGTAATATGTCACTTACAAATGTGCAGAATAGTTTATGTGCACTGTGAACTTAAAGCTGAACTAACTGAGTCTAAGTCTCTTATGAAAATACAAGTACGTAATAAACCACTTTTCTATCTGCTGTGGCAACAAAACAAGCTTGTCAAAAAATGTCTATGATTGCTTCAAGTGACCGAGGCAGCAGATTTCCGATGAACGTGTAAAACATTGCAGAAGATCAAGAAAATTGAGAACAGTGTTTTCTGAGGCTCAGAAGGGAAAGGATAGTTTCTCGCAGACAAAACTGCATCTGTGTTTTAATGAAGATGTAATTTTTGGTAATGATTAAATTAAAACAATAATAAAGCTGTTAGGAGGCTGCTGGGGAACTGTTTAAATGAACAACTCTCTTGTTGACTGATGTGAATTGTCTTTCACAACTCTGCATTACTACATTCAGGGTGTTTACATGGAGGCCACAGGAAAACCGGATAACTAGCCTGGTCCCATTTAAACCAGTTTTCCAAAGCGCATGTAAACCCAGAAAGACCTACTGAGGAGTCGTAAACCGTTTTTCAGAATTGGCGCACGTGGTCCCGACCGATTGTAGTCTGATTTCGAGGTCCTGGGTTCGACTCCCGGGCCGCCCGGGGCCTTTCAATGTGGAGTTTGCATGTTCTCCCCGTGTCTGCGTATGTTTCCTCCGGGTACTCCGCTTTCCTCTTACAACTAAAAACATGTCCAATGTGCCCCCCCTCTTCCCTCCCCAGGACTACAGATGGAAGTTAGCTGTAAACTATAATCTGGTACAACCATCTCTGCCTTTGTGCTTGATGTAATTGTACATTGTCCTTAATAAGCA
This sequence comes from Mugilogobius chulae, assembly GCA_038363315.1. Lineage (NCBI taxonomy): Eukaryota > Metazoa > Chordata > Actinopteri > Gobiiformes > Gobiidae > Mugilogobius > Mugilogobius chulae. Next base: position 1,362,974 of record CM076405.1, on the reverse strand, counting down.
TTACCTTACCTTATTTCAAATGTCATGTAAATAGGCAATCGGTAAATGTAACTGAGCGGGCTCACAACTCCTGCCCACTGCACATCCCAGCAATAAATTAAGAACTTTAGGACAATGAAGTGCCTTTCACACACAATCCCATGTTTAACACTGATCTAAATGTTTAAAACAATCCTACATGTCCCAGAAAAAAAAAAAGTCATTTTACAAACAGGTAATAAAAATAAACAATATTTACAATGTTAAAGTAATTCAACAAATTACAGTCTCAATCCTGCAGTAGTGAATCGACACAGCAGGACCAGTCTCTCCAGGGTAATCGGTTTACTCTTGTGCTTGTAAACTGGAGAAAAACTGGTCCGACCGATTTGTGGGAAAACCAAGTAGAGTCTGTTTTTTTTTTTTAGCCTACTCTGTTTTCTCTGATCATGTAAAAACACTGACTGACTGATCTTTGGTAATAAATAAAGCCTAAATAACCCATGAAGGAGGAAGCTTTGGCGGCTGTAATTCCAGGTCACAGGTGTTAATCTTCTGTGTGTTTTGTGTCTTGACAGGTGAACCTGGCAATAATGCAGAAGCAGTTATCAGAGATGGCCATCGGTCACCCGCGGCAGCCCGGCTCCAGCTCCAGGCAGAACGGGTTTTCCGGAGGAGTGGGCGCTCTCGGCATCATGAACAATAGACTGGCAGAGACCAGTGTGGACAGATAAGACCCCCTCAGACCAAACCTGTGGCTCACGGACAATCAAACACTGAATGGACTGCATCACCGTTCTGTTTAAGTCATGTAAAGAGAACTCTAAAAGGGTTAGAGTGATTTATTTTTCCAGAGAGAAGCTAAGAGTTCTGATTCTGTAATGATGACGTCACACTCTCAGATGGAGTCAGAATTTTGAAAAAAAGTGTGGCATTTTAGGAATGAGACATATTTAAAGGAGACCTAAAGTGATTTTTTTTTGTAGATTTAGGAAGAAACTGTGGCATACGCAGAACAATAATACACACAAACTAAAAATAATCTAAAACAGCTTAGAAATATAAACAGGTTCATTGACTTCCTGTTCTTCCTGTTGTTGTTGGAAAGTGTCTACATGACAATTTTAACATGTTTAACTCGGAATCTGAATTTTTGAGTAATCACAAGTAAATACAGACAAGTGGGCGGGGATAGGTGGTAGGTGAAGACAGGGATTTTCTGATCACTGGAAAATCAGCTTCAGGACAATACAAGATTACTCAAACATGCATGAATCAATCCAAATACAACTTTGGGCAAACTAATGATGAGAGAACATTGTTGTAACAAAAAAAGTAGATTTTACATGATAGGTCTCCTTTAAAACTGTGAAAAGAAAAGAAAGTATGCATTTAATCACTTGCTTTAGATGCATGGATTTACCAGCTGTATAAGTAACTTGTTAAGTTCCAGCAGCTTTATGCTGTGAATCAGAGAGACTTTGGGAGCGCACATCAGCAAAGAGTCTAAAGTTTGTCTAAACTTCTATCACCATCAACCAATCTGTGGCTTAATTGCTTTTGGGCCTCACTTGCGAGTTTGTTTTGGATTATTTATTTTGTTGTGAAGAAGAGAAGACAGAGAAGGAAGTGTAGAAGGAGATCAGACATTGTGAGGCTGTTCAGGGAGAGTGTGATGGAGGGAAGGAGGAAGGAGAGTGCAGAGAAGAAGTATCTGTGCGAGGGGAGGTGTAGTACTGTGAACACATGTAGCTTCATCAGGACTTTACATGAGAGCAGGAGGTTCTGTTCATGTGTGTTTGCTCTGTTCACACTTTGGACGCTGGAGCAGGACAGACTCTGAGCAGCTGGATCTGACCCCAAACTAACACTTAACTTACTGAAGTAAGTAATCAAGTACTAGATAACCTCACCCCAAAAAACTGACTGGATCTGACCCAAACTTACCCACAACACTGTTTACTTGAATCTGCTCATTATATTAGAAAATATACTGTATAAATGGTACTTTTTTATGAATGTGGCATGACTAAAACACACCTGAATTCCTCTCAAGCTGAGGGGTCAAACTTTGGGCAAAAATATAATAAAGTGGTCTGGAAGGTAGAACTGTACTCGATGTATCCGTATCAGGATATATGACGACAAGTTTGTAAGTATTACATCTATCAATACAGGGAGGCGTATCGAGATACACTAATTTTACTCTTCTGAACCTGGACGGCTGCTTTAAGGCTGAAACTATTGAGCTGAATAAAATCATATCGAACGTTTACTTGAAATAAAAACTGTGTGAAACTACAATTCTTCTGCATTTTGATTTTCTTAACATTGATTGCACAAATGAACCTTTGTGCACCTTTTTTGATGCCAGAGGCATTCTATATCTGCGCCCTGATGGCATTAGCCATCAGTCTCTGGTGATAGACATCCTGAGCACAGCTGACTGGTAAAGAAGCTCAGTCTTTTCCTGGTCTTTGCCGATTATCTTCCCAGCATTCTTGACTATTCTGTTCAGCTTGTTCTTATAAAGCCAAACCAAGCAGAGATGTTGAAGACGAGAACACTTTGAATCAGGCTGACATTAATGAGTGAGTTCACTCCAAAGCCTCTAAGCTTCCCGATCATGTAAAGTCTTTGACTACAGTCTCAGAGTGACTCTTGATAAAAACCCTGATGCATCACGGGCCTGATTATGTGACTTTTTCAACTTTCCAAGTTGCCTCCTTTTCTCACAATCTCTTTGAAATAATATGAAAATAATAGTCACAATTATTCAAACGATTATTACTTAGAGAGACTCCAGAGCGTTAAGTGTCCCTTAAATAAAGATAAAGATGAAATGAAATATGTGAGAGACCTCACAGGAAATGTATGAGCAAGTTTTGGTCAGTAGTATTACACAATGTTTGCAAACAATTACAGCAATAATCCCAATTGAAATTTGTACTTTTGATTAATTGCACAGCCATACTTTAACTTATCATAAATATTTCCAACCTTATAGCTTTAGAGCAGCTTTTTAATGGTAAAATGAGGAGAACCAATAAAAAATGGTCCATCACTACACTGGTGTTTCTTTGGATGGGAAATTAAACACTTTATCACTGGATTCAGACAGCTGTTCTGAAATTGCACATTATAATTTAAAAGAAGAAAGAAATTAGGCTATTGAACAAACTTTTATCATTATAATCTTCAAAACCTGCTGCCTTCCACCTGAGAGCTTGACATCAGCTGATTCAGAGGAACACAGCTCACTCCTGCACATCCACGTTTCAGAGACAAGAAGACGACTGTCCTTGGGAGCGTAAGTGTAAAATAAACGAAAGACGCATGAACGATCCGAGCACATCTGGGATCGGCGAGGGCTTCAGTTTCCATGGCGATCGATAAAGCCCCGTTCTGCTGCTGCTGCTGCTGCTGTGATTGTAAAAAAGCCGGCGCGTCTTCACACATCACTGCGACGACACTTCACAGTCTCTCCGTTCGTCTCTCGCTGCAAGAACGGAGATCATCATCAGGGTTTATAACAAGAACACATTCACAGGTTGTGTTCGTGCTTATTTGCGGCGACGCTCAGGGGGGTTATTCTGTCTGCTCGGCCCGTGTGACGTCGTTAGGAAGCGGCGAAGTGTTGATGTAATGGTGCAGGAATGTGTAAGTGTGAATGTGGTAAAGACAAAATGAGATTAACTTGGATTTTACTTGGACTGAGCTTGACATGGTTAGTGCGTTAGGAGCTGAGTACAGTGTAAAAAGTCAGAAGGGAAGAGAGAGAGAGAAGGAGAGAGGGAGAGAAGGAGAGAAGAGAGGGGGGAGAGAGAGAGAGGAGAGAGAGAGAGGAGAAAGAGAAGAGAGAGAAGGAGAGAGGGAGGGAGAGAGAGAGGAGAGACAGAGAGAGGAGAGACAGAGAGAGAGAGGGAGAGAGAGAGAAGAGAGAGAGAGAGAGGAGAGAGAAAGAGTGAGAGAGAAGAGAGGGAGAGAGAGAGAGGGAGGGAGAGAGGAGGTAGAGGGGAGAGAGAGAGGAGAGACAGAGAGAGAGAGGAGAGACAGAGAGGAGAGACAGAGAGAGAGAGGGAGAGAGAAGAGAGAGAGAGAGAGAGAGGAGAGAGAAGAGAGGGAGGGAGAGAGAGAAGAGAGGGAGAGAGAGAGGGAGGGAGAGAGGAGAGACAGAGAGAGAGAGGAGAGACAGAGAGAGAGAGGGAGAGAGAGAGGAGAGAGAAGAGAGGGAGGGAGAGAGAGAAGAGAGGGAGAGAGAAGAGAGAGAAAGTGTGAGAGAGAAGAGAGAGAGAAGAGAGGGAGAGAGAGAGAGGGAGGGAGAGAGGAGAGAGAGGAGAGAGAGAGAGAGAGAGGGGAGAGAGAGAGAAGAGAGAGAAGAGAGGGAGGGAGAGAGAGAAGAGAGGGAGAGAGAAGAGAGGGAGGGAGAGAGGAGAGACAGAGAGGAGAGACAGAGAGAGAGGAGAGAGAGAGAGGAGAGAGAAGAGAGGGAGGGAGAGAGAGAAGAGAGAGGAGAGAGAAAGAGTGAGAGAGAAGAGAGGGAGGGAGAGAGAGAAAGAGTGAGAGAGAAGAGAGGGAGGGAGAGAGGAGAGACAGAGAGGAGAGACAGAGAGAGAGAGGGAGAGAGAGAGAGGAGAGAGAAGAGAGGGAGGGAGAGAGAGAAGAGAGAGGAGAGAGAAAGAGTGAGAGAGAAGAGAGGGAGAGAGAGAGAAGAGAGGGAGGGAGAGAGAGGAGATAGAGGGGAGAGAGAGGGGAGAGAGGGAGAGAGAAGAGAGAGACAAAGGGAGAGAGAGAGGGAGGGAGAGACACGAAGAGAGAGAGAAAGAGAAGAGAGAGGGAGAAGAGTGAGAGGGAGAGAGAAGAGAGAGAGAAAAGAGAGAGAGAGGAGAGAAGAGAGAGAGAAAAGAGACAGAAAGAGAGAGAAGAGAGAGAGGAGATAAGGGAGAGAGGGAGAGGAGAGAAGAGAGAGAAGAGTGAGAGAGACAAGAGCAAGATTGGGGGGATTAAAGGACCTCCTTTTATAAAAGGGTAAAAGGAGTGAGAGAGAAAGAGAGAGAGGTGAAGAGAGGAAAGTAGGACCAGAGAGAGGGGAGAAAAAGAGGGAGGGAGAGAGAGAGACAGAGAGGAGAAAGAGAAAGGTGAAGAAAGAGAGGAGAGAGGTAGAGGAAGAAAAAGAGAAGGGTTGGGGGTGGAAAAATAGAGGAGAGAAAACAAGCAAGAGGAGAAAGAGAAAGGTGAAGAAAGAGAGAGGGAGAGTGAATCAGAGAGAGAGAGAAAAACAAAAAGAGAGAGAGGGGAGAAAGAGAGCAGAGAAAAATAGAGGAGCAAGCTTGGTGGAATAAAAGGAGGTGGAGGGGAGGAGAAGAAAGAGAGAGTGAACAAAAAGAGAAAAGTGGGACGAAAGAGAGAGGAGAGACAAAAAGAGAGATGGGGGATAAAAGAATGTAGAGAGGGAGAGGAGAGAGAGAGCAGAATAGAGGAAAGTGGACCAGAGAGGAGGAGAGGGAAAGGACCTCTTTTTATAGAGGGAAGAAGAGAGAAAGAGAAAGAGAAAGAGCGACGAGTGAGCAGAAGAGAGGAAAGTGGAACGAAAGAGAGAGGAGAGAGCCAAAAAGAGAGAGACAGTAGAAAGAGAAATAGAGAGGGAGCAAGAGGGGAGAGAGAGATGAGGGAGGGGGCAGGGAGATAAAGACAATGAGAGAGGGAGAGAGAAAGATGGAGAAAGTAGAGAGAGAAAAATGAGAAGCAAGAGAGCAAGTGAGCAAAAGAGGAAAGGGTCAAGAGAGAGAAAGAGGGGAGACAAGAGAGGGGAGGAGAGAGAGACAGAGGAGAACGAGAAAGACTGATAAAGACAGAGAAAGAGAGGAGAGAAAAAAAAGGAAGAGGAGAGAGATTGGAAAATAAAAGGACGTACAGGGGTGAGGGGAGAACAGAACACCTTCATTCACAAACTCTTGAGAATCCATCTGGGCCCCTCCCACATTCTGGTTTTTTAGAGATTTAGTCTAATGTAGGGCTCAAAACAATTATGTTCCAAAGATGTACAGTATTTCAACCTATTTCGGCAGAATCACAGACATTATTTGACTTTAAAAAGCTTGTACACAGAGACTCTTTGTGCATTTGTGAACGAGAAAGATGTGTCAGAGTGCTTCACATAATCCATCATGAATCAGGCCAATTTTACTAAAAGCTAATCCGTATGTTTCCTTTGAGTTACTGCTTTCAACGTTCAAGGTATGACATATCAGACTTCAATTCTGACAAGATAAAACAATATTCTGAACATTATTTTGTGAATTCTACTTGAATGCTAAAGACAAGGACATCTAAAGTGACTTCATGTTTTGATAAAGGTATTCTTCTTTGTTTGATGACTTTCTTTTGGTGTTTGTTTGTCCTGCAGATGAATAAAACTCTGATTCTGAACAGTACAGCTTCACTCTTACATATAAGATACAGGAGAATAAAGTCTGTGCTGCTTCTGCTTTACATTTCAAATCTTCGGTCGCTGGGTTCACTGAGATCAGCTGAATATTCAGTTCAATGGCCACTTGTCTTTCCTTTGCGTGTTCTGACAAAACCAAAAGAAGACAAAAGGCAGAACAAGCAGTCCTGCCTCACACAAAGGCTGAATGTATCACATATGACACTAATATATGCTGTTCTTTTGCTTCTCATGAGAAGAAACTAGAGTGTATCCACAGGGAGAGACATTTTCTATACAGTAAGAATATAATGTTATCTGTGTTTGATCAATCCTTCAAAGCTGCTTGAGCGATTTCTCAGTACATTTGTTTGATATAAGAAGGAAGGATTTGATTTGCTCATGGTTTAGTTGATGAAGCAAATGAGCTATGTATGTATTTGCAAAGAAAGAATGAACGATTATTGATTATATACTTGTTAAAATGCAGGTCAAGTTCAATGTTACACCAGCATCATCTCTATGGAAACCTGAAAAGTTAAAATAATCACTTTTAAGTCAAAATACTACAAGTTTTATTCTTAAAGGTCCACCAAGCAACTTTCTTTCCAAAACGTAGAAATGAACAAAGATGACTGAAGCTTAAACTAAATGCTTGACTGAAGTTTAATGAAATGTATGACTGGATGAGAGAATATATTAACTACTATTGTACGCAAATATATATGTTTTATTTGCATGTACGCCATCTTTAACAACAACCTGTCCACTGACTCCAAGTGGAAATTAGCAACTTTGCAATAACCTGACACAAGCATCTTTCCTTTTTTGTATAGGATAATGTTTTTTTGTGCACTGTCCCTGATAAATAAACCAATAAACCAATAAACTAAAACTAAAACTCTGAGCAGGCTTGCATCTCCCTCAAACTGACTATTTTGCATCCAAGAGCAGGGCCTTGTCTCACTTGTTTCCAAATCTTGTTCCGTAAGTAATAATATTTATTAATTGGTCGTTGCAGAGACTGTCGCTGCATTCATGTGCTCTCGGAAACTGGGAAGTTCCGAGCTCTGACTGGGAAAAACATGTTTGAATGCTGCTCGGGTCCGAATTTCAGCTCGGAAACTCGGCAGAAGTGTTGGAGGCCGAATTCTTGAGTTTACGTCAAATGAATAAACTGGCCAGCCAGATAGTTTATAGTTTATATCTATATTTGTGAATTCACAAACGCGAACATCTGGTCTTCCAGCTGCCCGATTGGTTTGAGAGTCCGAAACGGCGGTGTTTCGGCTCACTCACATCACAGCAGCGTGGTTTTGAGGCCCAATCACATTGTAGCAGGGCGGGTTAACACTGGCTGTTAGCGCTCCGGCGCCGCCGAGTCTGATTCAAGCCAAACAAAGATGGCTGCTTCCATGGATGTATGTGTGCTTCTTATGATGCGCTTTCAGCAGAAATACGGAGTAATTTATTTTTGAAAGAAGAGCGGTATGTGTGACACGTACTTATTCTATCCCAAGCCGACATTGGATACACCATTACGAGTTGTTGCTGTGATTGGCTAAGCTCAAATACGATAGGCTGCTCACCCAATCAGCTCGAAGTATTTCACTAAATGTCCCACCTTTTCTCGAACACTTTCAGTGAGTCAAGTTCCAGATGGATACTGTGGAAGAACTCAAATCGTAGTTCAACACAGATCCATCTGGTGTGAGGCAGGTTATCAAATGACAGGACCATGGGCAGAACCCGTGAGAGGACTGCATGAGATTGGAGCAGAGACTGACACAAAGTGACAGGGATTTAGTTTTATATCACAATGAGAGTTCTGCTTCACCAGTAAAACACATTTAAAACCTTAATGCAGACTAAATGATCTTTAGCCTTGTCATCTGACGTAAATCCAGAAACCTTTGCACACATTTCTGAGCTGTTTCCGAGAGCGCACGGATGCAGCATTATTCTGCCAAGTTTGTGTTGCCAAAAATCCCTCAGAACATTAGACAAACAACAAATCGTCAGCGGATGGAAAGTATCCGTAGTTAAATCTGATGCAGTTCATCTATTCTTTATAAACTTGAACAACATTTGTGCATGATTTGTGAAAAACAAAGACTAATCTAATTGAAACAAAATTCACATGTTTAGAAAAAAAAAAAAATGTCACTGTTTTCTTCATGTCAGTGTCAAATATGCACCAGCAGAACTTGAGTGGCTGCTGCAGGATCAACTGTGTCATGAAATAAGCATGAAGCACAGACTTGATTGTAGAACAGTGTAGTGAGTCATGAAAATCCACCATGAGAACTGAAAGATTGGAAATGATCCAGTAAGACTTGTTCGAGGCTTTTGACGTCATCAGCTCTGAACTGGACTGGGTGTTCTGTGATTTTGCTGATGTGAAAAAAACAACATTCAGTGAAGCAGCAACAAGCAGAAAACTGTGGTATTTTTATATGTAAAAAGTGAAAAATATCTTTGCTGCTTTGGTTCATAATCATACAGAGAAAGAAATCAATAAAAGGTCTCAGTTCAAACCAGTAACACGTCTGCCTCTGCAGTTTGGTATTTTGGATAAAAAGAATGTTTGAGAAAATAAACTATTAATATACTGTAAGTCTGCATTTTTTGTTCGAGTGAGGCTGTAGATATATTACTGATTTTGTTAGCAATTCTACCTGGAGTAAAGTAATGTCTATTGTCATCATGCACTTGCACAAAAATGTGAAGAAAAACATGTAAAGAATAGCAATAGTAAAAATTACAATTCTTTTACAGAACTTCTGTGTATGGTTAAAGCAGATGTAGTGGTCTTCCTAAAAAACTCTTTTAATGTTTTTTTTTCTCCGCCACCTTTGCCTAAAACAGTGCTACAGCTTTCCATCCACTAGGATCAGTTTAGCTCAGGACTGTGTTTCCAACAATATTTAGAGAGTACACCTTTCTGTTGGCACAAGAGCAAGACAGCCCTCTGAAAACACATTGCAAAACACACATGTTAATTTTCAGTGTATTATGTTAAGTTTTCCACCAACAACCATCTTAAACGTCTGTTGCTTGGGTGTCTCATGAGCGACAGCAGCTGGAGGAATCTACAAAGGGCACAGAATGCAGCTCTCCTGTTTTTGGCTGCTATGGCATCTGTGCATGAAGAAGCCCACGTAGAAGCCCATGTTCTTCATTTGTCTGGTTTTCTGCTCCATTTCTCCTCCATTTCCACAACCACTAAAGCAAGGTTCTCAAACTCAAATGGAGCAGGTGCCAAAATGACTGGACTCAGAGTTGGTTGAGGGCCATATTTAATAATATAGACCTAACTATGTTATTCATTCATTCATTTTCTATCGCTTGTTCCCATTAGGGGTCACCGGTAACTGAAGCCTATCCCAGTGACTTTGGGCCTTACGCGGACAGCACCTGGACAATTCGTCGCAGGATCAGACAGACAACCATTCACTCTCTCATTCATTCACTGGGTGAAATTTAGTGATGCCCAATTAACATAAACATGCATGTTTGTGGAGGTGAGAGGAAACCAGAGTACAAGAGAAAACCCACTGTGACATGAGGAGAACATGCAAAGTCCACTCAGAGAGATCATGATCCGCTTATTGGCAAGTCAGAGCTCAAACCACTCTGCTACCGGGGGTTTGTATCCATTATTTTAATTGTACATCGAGCACAAACAAATTATAAAATAAATAAAAGTGTGTGAATAGGGTTAAACTGTCCTGCCCAAAATATTTCGGTCAAATTGTTTGTAATTTGCTCTATTCTGGTAAGTATTTCTACAGGGATGGAGAGGTCAACTTTAAGACCTTTTAAAACACAAAATATTCAATCAATCAATCAATCAATCAATCAATCAATCAATCTTTATTTATATTGCCCTTTACAACACAAAAAGTGACCAAAGTCCTTCCCATTAAAACACGAAATACAAATGAAGACCTAGTTGTGAGTCGTAACAATGCTGCTGCTTTTCCACAGGGCTTCCTAATATTATATTTAGCTACAATTATGACAAATCTGTTGGACTTACAAAAATGGACAACAGCCAAGTATTCCTTCTTTTCAAATCAACTAACAGTAAAAGAAATACACTAAATATGTTATTTTATTTAGAATACTATAGAGACTTTTACTTTCTCATTTGAACATTGACTTAGTAATGGGAATATGCCTATTTCTCTTTAGTGAAATTAGTAGGCATACAGTATTCTCTCTCTCTAAAAGAAAACAAAAAGACTAGGTTTTGCCAGTGGCGACAATAACAGCTCTTCTAACCCCCAAAACATGTACACGTTCTCATGCCCAAGGGTTGCCTCTCAGGCCTGGTTCTTGGTACTTTCATGTATTAAGAAGTAAGCCAGAACTATTCCAGACACACTCATGGTCTAACCCAAAGGAAAACCAACATGAAACCAATTCTTGCGTCTGAAGAACACTGTGGAAAACCCAAACTATATTTATCTGCTTCTATTTTGTCTGGAGGTCAAAGTGCCCATCTGTCAACACACCATGTCTGCTGCCGCTCATTAAACACTTCTCTTTTTGTCTCTTTGCAAACATCAGTCGCGGCAATCAAAATATCACAAAAACAAAACCTTTTCATCGTCTCCGGCTAAATCATCCAAATGCTAAAAATAACAGAAGCGAGCAGCAGCAGCCTCCACTCTTCTTCTTTGCTATGGAGACAACTGTACACGGGAGATGACTTTCTTTCTGCTTGTGCAAATTAAAACGTACACACCAATGAGCATAATAGACTTCTGAGAACAGATGTCGGTGGAACAGGAAAGCATGGGCATAAGGATAATAACAGGATTGAAGTGTGCCCTTAAGAGCTATATACATTTGTATGCAGAGGTTGTTGTTCACGCCGGTTTCCTCAGTGATATTAGCGCATTAGTATTACTCTAATGGAACAACCATAACATTATACTTTATTTTTTGGCTACTGTCACCACCAAAGGCAAAATGCAGTGTGTCAGGTAATTATCATAACAGAGACAAGCTTTTTTAAATCAATAGATATTTTGCAGATGTTGAATATGTTGACCTGTGGATGTTTTATGCATTTGTTCTGCTGTTACAAAGAACATTGTCACACTAAGTAGGGAACACAGTGTTTTTTCAGTGAATGCAGTGAAGTGAAAACTGGCAAACCGATCCTGTTTGTAATGCAGATTGGACACATGATGTTGTGAAGATGATCTATTTCAATATGTTTTAGAAGAATTTTTTTTGGTCATGAAATTTTAACTATTGTAACCATAAATTGTGGTTATGCACTAACGTCTTCCGGTCTCAGATAGGCATAGGTTGCTACATCTGATGTGGGCATAGTTCCCAAATGACACAGTTGTTTACTCCAAATGCAATGGACATCAGACAAGAGCTATTGGGCTAGTCCTGAAGCAATCCTCTTTAAAAAAAAAGTTCTCTTTTGTCATCTGTTGTAGACGCAGTGACAGCTGTAACAGCAGGAGAAGTGCAGCTTCTAGACCGTGTTTTCATCAGCAACTTATCAAGTGAATTTGTTTTTGTATAGCCCAAAATCATAACAACAGTCGTCTCTGAGGACTTCCCAAGATTATTAATTTAGCAAACATGAATAGTAGGAAATAAAAATAAAACAATATGCACTCAATAAAACCATAAACATTCAGAAGCATTAATTGATCAAGAATGTCAAGGCAGAATATTAGTAGAGCAGATGAATGATTGTCCAGAGCATCCCCTGTCCTTAGACCCTCCTTCTCAGCAGGAAAAACTCAAAAAAACCCTAAGGGAAAAAGAGAAACCTCGAGGAGAACCACAGTGAAGAAGGGATCCACTCCCATGGACGGACAGGCTGTAGATGTAACTAAGACTAAAGTTATAGAGTTTATGTTTGTGGAGCCAGAGTCCATAAGCAGAGGGAAATGACTCGTCTAGCAGGACCAGGACAGGCCAATCCTGGAGAGGGAGGTGGGGGGGGGGGGGGGGTCCAGAAAGAGGAGGGGGTCCAGCATCAGTGGTCCGGCCCACGTCACTGGAACAGCAACATCTGAAACAGTTACACTCCCCGAGAGGACAGTGGGACAGGGGACAACAAGTGAATAGCAAAGAACAGACTAGAGATGAACTGTAATTTATTATTCTTTACAAGAAAGGCAGAAGTGAGAGGATAGTGCTCAAGTTGCCATACTTTCCCCAGTATATTTGCTCCTAGGGCAGCCTGACTAGAACTGTGGGTTTAGAGTATGTTCCTAACTGACCTGAAGCTTATCAACATAAACAAATAACATTAACTGTACACAGGGTCGACTCTGAGCATAGGCAAACTAGATGTTGCCTAGGGCACCATCTGGTGGTGAGTGCGCCAAATTGCAGCCCTAAAAATGAAGATAAAGTTTAGCTATTAGCCAGTTTATATTTTGTATCAATCGGACATGTATTCATTGATTTATGACCACAAATAGCTGATGAACTTATACTGGCAGTGGTGAAAGGGGAGAGCTGAGCAGAGGACAGGGATCTCACTACAATTTGGGATTCCTAACAAATTAAATTTTGGTGATGATATACGCTAAATATTGTACTATTAGCTTTATGTAAAAACTGCATTCATTGGTCAAAAATACTCAAGATTATGGTAAATTGCATCTATTTTCATCTTAAATTCAAATATTATTCTGCCATCAACACTAATAGATAACAAAGGGAAGTCTTGATAGGGCACCAAGGGCCAGTCCTGACAATACACTTACAAACAAATGATGGTTTTAAAAGATGTAATTTTGACCTGTGCATGTGTAGTTGCGCTGAAGCAAACTACACATTGCAACGTGTTTGTCTAAATCCAATCGATTAATCAAACGTGTGTGAAACTTTTAAAGCTGTCGTTGAAAATATAATTAAATCTTAAAGGGCAGAGCAATATGGCATAACATTTTTATCACGATATAGCTATAAGAGAACATTTGCGGTAACGATATAGTTGACGATATACGTAAGGCAAGTGTTTATGATTGTTATAATTATGTGTTTCAGGCTTTTTTAGTTACAGTGTAAGTTTCTCTATCAAACACCGTGTTTTACTTATTTCATTATTTGTGTCTTTGCCTCTGCAGAACCTTCACTGTTTGGATGTACATTACTTTAGTTCAGAGTTTTTGAGAGAGAGAGCAGATGAACATTGCCAAGTTGCCAAGTCTGCATCTTTATCGGAACTTTGGCCTTCTTTATTTGGATTGTCTTCTTTGAATTTTGACAGTCAAGGGTTGTAAATTTTAGCTGTTTTTCAAGTTTGATTCACGAAATGTTCCCGCTAATGACTGAAATATGAAGAACAAATTGTGTTTGAAAGTCTTTAATAATGATAAGATGGTTTGTTTTGGCTTTTTTGAAAGATTGTCACTGATTTAAAAAACTGGCAACACTGGGAATTAAACTTTTCCAAATGAATATCACGGTATATGATTTACGATATGACATTGCACAGCCCTAATCTGGATTTACCCTTTTTATTTAAACAAGACATACAATAAATATGTACTTCTTCAGTTGTTTGTGTGCATGAATTACAGCAGTAGTAGTAGTTTCCCCAGGTACCATTGTGTATTTTGCTTTCTACGTCCGTTTTATTAATTGCTTACACCAGATTATATACTGTGAATTATTATGCTGTATAGGGAGATGAGTGAGTCGCAGCAGGCTTTCCGCTAATTACCCTGATTGGATCGTGATTAGAACGGGCGCAAATTACAGGCAGGAGTGGTGTGTACATAATTATTGATCTGCGCGCACGAATGAACGAGCGTTAGACTAATTAATTTGGAGTGACGAGTTCCCACGTGACACACAAACGACACATGGTGGAGAATGAAGGAAGGACATTAGGCCATGGGATGATAACTACTGCGGTGTGTCTTTTTTTTTTTAATACAAGGTAATAAAGAGACAAAAGTTTGGAGTTTTTGAAGATATGGCAACAGAACAGACTATCAGAAATCTCAAAAATGTTTTTCATGCAGAGACCAAATTGCTCAATGAAGAACGGCTGAAAGTGAACTGAAAACAATTGCGTCTTTGCTCGAACAGCTCCTTTTGTGACAGAAAAGACTTGCGTTTTTTGTGGATTAGTAATTACAGAGACAAACACATCTGCAGTCTGACAAATCCATAGCTCAGAATGCCAAAGTTCAGTGTTGAATAAGATGCTTTTCCGTGACGGTATTGAACTACAATCAGATCATTGTTTTACATTTCAGTCGCTGTAAAAACATGCACAATATTGATCCCAAAACAGCTAGAAATAGACCCATTTACTGTCTTTCAAAGCTGCAAAATTGATTCTTTGCTTCTGGCTGCATCTTCCTTTTAAGTGACTTTTTATTGTAGCATTAGATGTAATTTAACTTGTTTTATGGGAATACAGAAGGAAGATAAAAACTGAATTTTCTAAGCATTCAAGTCTCAGATCTGGACAATACAAGAGTACTCAAACTTTGATGAATCAAAACAGAACATTAGTGAGTCAAAGATGAGAGGACATTGCTATAACATCACTAAAACTGCATGTTATGTATCTGAACAAAATAGATGCTAATAATAAATCATAGTGTTAATTCAACAGAATAGAATATAATCCAAGATAAGTTCTTTGCAGTGGTGGAAAGTAACTAAGTACAAAATTAAAAGTACTGTACTTAAGTAACTTTATAAGGTATTTGTACTTGACTTAAGTATATTTTATTCTGGATACTTTTACTTCACTACATTTTAGAGCAGGTATCTGTACTTTTTACTTCACTACATTTTTGAAAAGGACTAAAAAGTAAAAGTACTTTTCTGTAGGTTTGAGAGTGTCTGAAAAGGTGACAACTTCCCTGATTTGTAATTATTATACATTTTAGACCAAAATTTTTTTTAATTAAGCCGGCTAAATAAACTAAGTGAATAATCTGACTTTAGTATCTTTTGGACCAAAATGAGACTTATATAACAGGAAAAAAAAAAAGTACAAATTGGACTATCATTTGGCTCCTTTAGCCACATTTTTAATGAATGAAACATAGATATCCAATCATGAATGTTCCAAAGTAAAAATGTAAGTTTTTTAACTTTAACTTAAGTAGATTTTTGTATGTGGTAGGCTACTTTTACTTGAGTAATTGTTTGCCCCTGTATCTGTACTTTTTTTTAAGAAGGAAAATTTAGTACTTCATCCAATTAATCAAAATAGATTGTCATACTGTACAACAACAACAGTAACAATAACAATAACATAATGTATTTATTTATACCCAAAATGAGTGGTTACAAATAAATAACCAATCATTTGTAACTAAAATGATTAAAAAATAAAGAACTAGATGAATAAAAAATATATCTTTCTGACAGTGTAAATGTTGATGTGTTGTTTTGCCTCGAGAGGGCGCTGCGGTGACGCTGTTTTGTCGCGGAAGATACGTACGCTAACGCTCCGACGTCATATCCACGCGACAAGCGACAATGGTAAGTGAGCAAGCAGTTTTCTTTGCGGCGATTTTACCCTGAAATCAAACCATATAATACACTTACAAACAACATATTAACAGTTTTAAGTGGTATTTATATGCTAAACACAAACGGTCGCCTGAAAGACACTTTAATTTGATAATTTAAACAGTAAAATGGCGTAATCTTTGGTCTGAATGTGGCTAACTGTTAAGCTAAGCCGCTAAATATTATTTTTCTATGACTGACACTGCACTTTTTATATTTGCATTTTTATATGTACAGTAAGCTATTGCAAGAAATATATACACATCTTAATTATTGTCTGAGCCGTTTCATTAAATCAATCTGACAACTGCTAGCTTTTAAGTCACGTCAGACCCACGTAAACACCGCTGCTTTTCAGAATCTTCACAAAGCTAGCTAAACATTGGAGTTTGTAGATTTTCACAGGTTTATTATCAATGTTCTAAGCAAATGTTTTTGTGCAGGGACAAAGTCAGAGCGGAGGACACGGACCTGGAGGAGGAAAGAAGGACGACAAGGTGAGGATGACACAGCAGCGAGAAGCTAAAGCAGTGTGTTTTGACATTAGGACGTCTCTGGAGTAACAACGAGACTTATTGTATCTATTAAACTATGGGAGCCGAGCTATAATATTAAAACGCTTTTGAAGATTCCAGCGTGAATCAACCCTGTGTATAATTTAAATTCCTCTCTGTAACTCCTCTAAAATGTACTTAAGTGTATTCTACAACTATTCTGAATAGTATAACTTAAAAGGCTCAAACTAAGACACTAGTAAAGTATGTTTTATAGTTGAGTAAAATCTGCTTGTTGTTTTATTATTATTATTTATTTATTTTTTTTATGTCTTAATCTTTAGGATAAGAAAAAGAAGTATGAACCACCCATTCCCACTAGAGTTGGAAAGAAAAAGAAGAAGACAAAGGGACCAGATGCCGCCAGTAAACTACCACTTGGTGAGAAAGCAGTATAATTCATTTTAGATGATAATGTGATTGTTGTTCTGAAGATATGCACAAAATTGGGCTTTGAATATATTGTTTTTAATCTAAACATATGCCTCAAAAGATTAAACTTGTGTTTATTAGGACAATGTACAATTACGTTAAGCTCAATGGCATAGATGCTTCTACCACATTCTAGCTTTACAGCTAATTTCCATCTTGGGAAGGGAGAGGGGAGGCATTACTACTGGACACGTGAAACTAAACGTAACTTCCAAGTAATGTTATATCGTGTCCACTAAAAAATTCCAAACATTTCACTTTTGTCTGTGAATTAAACATTACGTTTAAGGCATTTTGTTTGGGTTGACTCAATACATTTGAATGTCTTTATTATGATATGCGAGTAATATTAAGAATGATAAAACAAATAATCAAGTTTTTTTGTCAATATTGCTCAGCCCTGTGTGTTAGTACCATTGGTAGACCGTTCATGTCCTTCATTAGTGCATTTGTATAACTCATAACTTTCTGTTTCCAGTCACTCCTCACACTCAGTGCCGTCTGAAGCTCCTGAAACAGGAGCGGATCAAAGACTATCTGCTGATGGAGGAGGAGTTCATCAGAAACCAGGAGCAGATGAAGCCTCTGGAGGAGAAGCAAGAGGTCAGGCCTTTTTGCATCTGTAAATGATCCATCAATAACAGACCATTTTGTTTCATCTCTGTTGTTTTTTGCCGCAGGAGGAGAGGTCTAAAGTGGATGACCTCAGAGGCACCCCGATGTCTGTGGGCACTCTGGAGGAGATTATTGACGATAACCATGCCATCGTGTCCACCTCTGTGGGGTCAGAGCACTACGTCAGCATCTTGTCGTTTGTGGACAAAGACCTGCTGGAGCCTGGCTGCTCTGTGCTGCTCAACCACAAGGTACAACAACTGCGTCTTTCACACACGTAGGTTAATATTGTAGATGTAAATTTTCTTACACAATGTTGTAAGAATATGTTGGCCTGGTCACAATATTGTAAGACCTCTGAGACACTGAGAAATTACCACGCAAAATCAGATACTTTTGCACTGAACCATGTCAATGTTTGTTTTATTGACTGAGGAATATGGATTTTTGTTTTACTTTCAGGTTCATGCGGTGATTGGAGTTCTCATGGACGACACAGATCCTTTAGTGACAGTGATGAAAGTAGAAAAAGCCCCACAGGAAACATACGCTGACATTGGAGGACTAGACAATCAGATCCAGGAGATCAAGGTTTGTTTTGACCCCAATAGGTTAAAGTTAGCTTGTGAGCAAAGGACCAGCTTTTCTTTTTCGATTGATAACCATGTACTTTTTAATGAAATATCCAAAAGGTTGTGTCACAAAGTCTCAACTTGTGGATGTTATTTGTGGCAAAGCTTGTTAACACTTTAAATTACAATAACATAAGCCAGTGCTGTTGTCAACTAACTACAAGTTTATCACTTTGAGAAAACAAAAGTTATGCTTTTAAAACATTTGTGAATGAGATTTGTTTTATGACTTATACACGATACTACTTCGGTAGCCAGATGTCCATCATACCAGTTCATACCTGATCGAAACCGCTGGCTCATTTTGTTGTTTTTATCAAAGAAGAGTCCCCAGCCAACTAGACAGACAGCGTATCTTTCTGCTGGTGACATGCGCAGTAGAGTGAAAAGTGATGTGGACAGATAATCCCTCTACAGAATGTTGTGGTGTCAAAGCAAAACTCATGAAATTATTTAGTTTTAATAGTAGTTTCTTAAAGACCCAAAGAAAGGGCTAAGTTGACCATAAACAGTTCAAAAGCACTATTTTGCACTAGAAAGATTACATTAAAGCATTTCCAAGTCAACAATTGTAATCTACATTTATCCAGTATACTTCTAGGCTGTGATTATGTTTTGTTCATGACGGTATCTTTGTGTTTTAACAGGAGTCTGTGGAGCTTCCTCTCACACATCCAGAATACTATGAAGAAATGGGCATCAAACCTCCCAAAGGGGTAATTTTATACGGACCGCCCGGCACCGGTGAGCACTTTTTTGAAAGCTGATTATCAAACATGCATTCAATATTAATGCAATTATTAAATCAAAGAAAAATCACGCTGGTATTTTACTGCAGCAAATAAGTTCTGTTATCTGTGAAAAAACTCATAATAATGTAAGAGTCTGTTTAAACTGAACATTAGAAGCTTCTGTGAAAGCAAAAGCACTGTTATGAGTAATGTGACATTTGTCGTTGCTTCTGAAAAACTTAAATGTGTCTGATAACTGGACTCAGGACTCCATTTGGCTGTATAAATAGATGCATTAGGCACTATAATAAAACTCCTAAATGCCATGTTAAATTATGTGGGATTGAAAGGTTTTTTTTTGTTGCGTTGGCATTAATAGATTTTCAAGTTATGAAAGAACAAAGTAATATTTAAATCTTGAGTATTTCACTGTGCCAAAGGGTTTTCACTAATCCTTTCCTCTTCAGAGCTTCTTTCACAAAGAAATGAGGCGCATCAGTAAAGGTTTACTTGTAGAAATCACAACCAATTAAGCCTGTTTTGATAAAAGAAATGTCAGTCTTATTTACCTGACTTATTTACAGTTTGAAGAGAATGCTGATTTCGGGTTTTATTTAGTCCATTTAAGGAAAAAAAAAATTAACTTGAAGATACTGTCCTCGGCAAAATAGTAAAACAAACACATTAGCACACAATCCTCAGTGATGGTCTGCCAAAAACAAAATCCTGAGCACTTTTCCTTAAAGGTGCAACTTTTTGGCCAAAAATAAACTTGAATAAATGCATATTTTGCTATTTAAATGTCTTTGTAACACTTAGTAATTTATAAAAATCTGCGATTTTACTCTGAGCAGGCTTGCATAGCCACAGAATAGTCTATTATTTGGCTTGGAGGAGGGTCCGAACATGTTTGTTTCTGCAGTAAAGTGGTTCTTTTAGCTGATTTCTTTCATATTTTGGCATAAAATGTATTTATCTCTATTCAGAAAGTCCCAAAGTATTTTTTAATTCTACTGAATTGTGTGGATGACTTTTTGGCTCCAGAAAGTTACACAGTGTACCTTTTCGTGTTCTTATAAGCATCAAAATATCTCCTGTCATATATGTACTTTCTCTTAAGACAGGGAGGAGTAATGAGGTTATAACATGGCATAAACCTCCAAAAAGTGCATTTTTCATAATGCCACCTGCTAATCTCACAATTTATTGCAAAATAAGTAGTTGATGAATAAAAATTTAGATTGATCAAGAGACAGTTAATTGACTAAAACAGCGGTTGCCAACCTTTTCGTCTTGAGTACCCCCAAATCATGATCTCACACACAAAGCACCCTCTATGTCATGTGATTTTATTTTAGGGGTATTTTATCTTTACTCATATATTTTCAGTTATAAAGATTGAATCGTATTATTGTAACATATTCCATGTCCAAAAATTGCCTCCTAACATGTAAAATGTGCTGCAAATATTTTTTACATTACAATACTTGCATTTTTACCTTTCTTTTTAATCTGCAATAATCCCAAGTCCCCCCTGGCAAATGGTTACGTACCCCTGGTTGGGACACACTGGACTAAAAGTAAAGTTTACAGCTCTACATGATGCACGATGCTAAAACATAAGATTACATGCAAAGACAGCAGTCAAGAGATTATGATTTGTTCACTAATCGACTCTTTTTGTGTGCTTCAGGTAAAACGCTTCTGGCCAAGGCTGTAGCCAATCAGACGTCGGCCACCTTCCTGCGAGTGGTGGGTTCGGAGCTCATTCAGAAATACCTCGGCGACGGGCCCAAACTTGTGCGTGAGCTGTTCCGGGTGGCAGAGGAGCACGCGCCCTCCATCGTGTTCATCGACGAGATCGACGCCATCGGCACAAAGAGGTTTGTCCTGGTTCAATAAGAGAATCTCAACCTGAGAGAAGCATGTTTCACCTCAGAGCTGAGCAGACAGAAGTGACAGTGTGAGGGAAGGTGTTAGAGTCTTAAAATATCACCTCAGTTCATCTGGGTTTGTGAAAGTCGGCTCCGTTTTCTGCAAGGTTTGAATCAAAGAATGTGATGGTTCATTTGTTTAGTTTTTGTTAAAAATGTCTCTTGTTGGGTTAGTACGTTCACACAACCCATTTGATCTCCTATATAAAAATAGTTTGGTACCTACTACTAGTCCAGGTTTAATCCTTAATTTATTTACAATTTTGATAAGAATAAGTGTAGCGTAATGAGCACAGGGCCTAAAATTTGTAACATGATTTATGCTGCTAGATGAAACTAAAACAGTGCTTCTCAGTCTTTTTCTGTTACGACCCTCAAAGTAACAGTGGTTATTTGTGACCCCCAAATACACAAAAGAGGCGATTTGCAAAGTGTTGAAGTATTGTAGTTATGTCTGATAATTTGAAACATGTGTCATTGTTGTCTTTAGTCAATTAAATTCATCATGTATACTAAACCTAAAATGTCATATGATCAATATGGAGTAGGAAGAAGCAGAAGACGAAGCTTTTCTAGTCCTACCCCCGATTTACATCTCATATTAGTAGCATGAACAATGAAGGCTCATTACAAATAGAAATACACACAAAACTTCATACAAAACACCCTATGAGCAAAAGGATTCTTTGTTGCTACACTCCTTAAAAGCTCATTTGAATTGCTGAATGTTTGAAATTTTCAGAATTTTCTCCGTCAAACTGTTCCATATTTTGATGCTTCTGATTGAGACATCAAAACCTGTCACTTCTGAGGTTATAGTTTCTCTTTCTGTGTGTACAAATTTTAAAACATGCATGACTCAATTCAAATTTAACTTTGAGTAAACTCATTATGAAGGGAGGCCATTATAACGAGGTGAATAATACATTTTGCATAATAGGACGCCTTTAAAGACTAAAAGGAAGTAAATTATTTCTAGCTTTATACAGGATTTGCAGTTTCAAAATTAACCAGGTCAGTAAATTTTAGCACTCTCGTCTGTCTGAACAAAGCATTTTAACCTAAACAAATTATTATCATCAGCAAACAAATGGGAATCTCTATTGATCAGTACATGCAAAGGATGTCACACTTTGTTTACTTTTTTGTACTTTTTTTTTTCCATCTGGGGACCTCCATGAATCATTCTGTGATCCTCATAGAATGATTGGTTAATGCATGGTTAGTTTTGGCTTTTCGGGACACACTGACGTAAAAAAGGTGTGAAAACATCCTTTTGTACGTTTCAATGAACATCTTTGTTTTCTTCGAAGACTGGGCTGGATTTATGTTCACTACATTAAAGCTATTTTTGCCCGGTTCTGGTTCAAACCTCTGTGTAAATCTCAACAACATGAGGCACCTTTCACCTGAATGTTGTGCTAAAATGAATTTTAAATAGTAACATGTAGTAATTTTCCCTCTTGATGCCACTTAGAGCTAAACACTGCTGTTAGTCACAACACTTTATCGACTGTGTATTTAAATAAAACCCTGCGTCTGTTGCAGATACGACTCAAACTCGGGCGGAGAGAGAGAGATCCAGAGGACTATGCTGGAGCTGCTGAACCAGCTGGACGGCTTCGACTCTCGGGGAGACGTAAAGGTCATCATGGCCACCAACAGAATCGAGACGCTGGACCCGGCCCTCATCAGACCTGGTGTGTGTCCGACTGGGACCAACTTTCACTCTTACAGGGACGGTTTAGCTCATGTACAGTGTGTCTAATACTGGATTACTGCAGAAATTATGCTGACTCAGTTGTACAGCAGTAATACATTTATACTTCAGATAAGAACCGGGTATCATCAAGTAATTCACAGTGCAATATGTATCACATTTTTTGGCCGTTCAATATTTTGTTTAGAGAGCGTTGCCTACAATTCTGAGTAATTTTTTTGGTAATTTTAGGACAAACTCAGCAAAAGAGCAGGTAAAAATAGTCACAAACCAACTGTGTGTATCAAACCAAAAGTCAATGGGCCTCATACGTTAAGAACAATCTGTCTGCAGGTGAAGTCCTGCGGCTGGCCCATATTTGCCATATAAGGAGTAGTTTCCTTAATGCATGATTAATTTTTATGTAAATAACCGTTTGTTTGGTGAATTTGGTGTAAAGACTGTTAAGAAGGAAATTGGCTCCTTATGAACACGTCATGAATCTAAACATAGAGTTTTCTCAGCAGCTTCTTATTATGCACACATTTTAAGAACATTTTCATAAATTAGGCCCAATTTTATTTTTTCTTTAGTTGCTTTTCACCCTGAGCTTCTTCTTTCACCCTCTGGTAACAGTGAGCTCTGAAATGTGTTCTTTATAACACACACTCGGCTTGAAGTTAGTAAATTAATTGAAATAATTGTCAAGTTATAGTATAAAGCGTAGTTTGATAGTGAAATAATAGTTTACTTAAATATATATCAACTCAAAAACACGCCATGGGCAGAGAGAAGAGGTTTTCTGATTCTATAATTTTAATGTCTACATCCTTTTCAACATATTTTTGGGGATTTAAATGACTGTATAGTTTATTTGTGTCCTTCTCATGCTTCCAGGGAGAATCGACCGTAAGATAGAATTCCCGCTGCCAGACGAAAAAACCAAAAGGCGAATTTTCCAGATCCACACGAGCCGCATGACCGTAGCCGACGACGTGACGCTGGACGACCTCATCCTGGCTAAAGACGACCTCTCGGGGGCCGACATTAAGGTGAGATAAACTGGGTCAAAATCAGTTAAAGGCTGGCTGCTTCACGGGCACCAGGAGACATGGAGACATGGAGACATGGAGACATGGGGAAGGAGTGTTGGGGGAAGCATATTGTAAATACACAGTTCGGCTCTGATACTATTAGACACTTGCATTTGAGATAGCCCCGTAAGAGTTGAAGAACTCTGGAACATTTCCTTGTTTATTTTCCTATGGACGTTAGCATTAACCCTCAAAAAAACGCAAGTTATGAAAGATCCAGTGTCAGCTGATACAAACCTAACATCCACGTTTAACAGGGGCCAGAGGCTCGTGTTTTATTCATACATTTTTCTGTATAGAACTGCTAGCAAGTAAAGATTTCTAATCTTTTGCAACTTTTAGGACTCAAATGACATGAAAGGTCCTTTTTCACATGTTTCTAGTGAGAACAGCAGACACATGATAAATATCACCAAATAAAAGTTGTACATATAGCTTCACTTAAAGGAACGCTGTGGAACTTTTTGACCAAAATGTACACTTAATTAAAAGCATGCTTTTCTAGTTTAGATGTCTTTGTGACACTAAATGAATCCCAACAATGTTAAACTTTATTCTAAATGGGCTTGCATATCCCCAAAATGAACCATGACTGGATGTTTCCATGGAAAATCAGCTGCTTTAGTTCTACTTTTTTACATCATTGCATAAAACTCATTTATCCCCAATAAGAATGTTCTAAAGTATGACGTTATCCTCTTATTTATATTTAATTGTGAACTTGAATTTTCACCTCTGTAAAGTTGCACGGTGCACCTTAAACTCTGGTTGCATCGGCAGGTGATGGGGTCAAGTTTTTGTATCATGAAGTACTAGAAACATATTACACCATACAACATTTTTGAGTATCTTTAAAACAAAATTGACGACTAACAGGGGTTTTTCTTTGGCCGACATCAATGGACAATTTTCGTGAGCGATTACTTGTCTTATTTTAGTTTTAGAAAACCATAGCTGGGATCAGTTTTGTCCAGTCTGGGGGTCAGACTGTACAAAACTGTATATCTTGTACAGTCTACAAGAATTCTAATAAAATCTAAATTGTGATCTGGCTCCAAGAAAATTGTGATATTAATGTTTTGCCTCATCGCTCATGAACTCTCAGAACTCTCCACTGTAAAGCCTTGTACAAAGTGTAGGCGGTGATGTGTGTGTGTGTTGTGCGTCTGTTTGTGTGCGCTGTGCTCTAGTTCTCCGGCTCCAGTCTTGTATCGATCCGTGAGTCCTGCTGTTTGGCTCAGAGTCAGATCTTAATGTGGATCAGCAGCAACAAAACAAACCAGAGAAAGCAATCGAGCCGGACTTCAGAGTTTAAGAGAAAACAGCTTAACGTGACAGCAGAGGCCTTCAGTAGATCATAAATGTACTGTTCATATTGTGTTTGCACAATAAAGCTTCTGTCTGAGGTACATGTGCTTTTCACAAGGTGTACTGTAGCTTTACTGCAAACTTACTTCGTTTTATTTGACTGAAAATCAAAGTCACAGGGATAGGTTTCAGTCACCTAACGGGATTAAGGGGTAGAAAATGAATGAAAGTCTTTTTTGATCAGGGGTTTGCTGTGAGAACTAAAAGAGCAAAATTGGAGCTGTAGAAGCTAGTGCACTGGAAAGATATATTAGTCACATACATCTTGTTTTGAGTACATTTTTGGAAGTTAAAATATGAACGACTCAACTGTTAGTTTTTTACTGAAATAAAGAAAAACGCAAGCATTTTCTGGGTAGGATTTTTTTTCCTATTTTAATTGCCAAAAATGTACTCAAATCGTGATAAACAGTATATAATTCAAGCACTTTTCACTCGTCTTTTGTTGTTAACAAGTACATCTAAATGTGTTTCATCTATTCTTGAGGTCGTAATGTTGTGGTAAATCTGGGTAACTATTACGTGGCGTGACGTTTTAGCTTGGTTGCCAACGACGCAAAGAGGGAAAACCTCAAACAGCTGTACATACATCTACAATAAACTTAATTTAAACTACAGGTGCTAATTTCAATCTGAACGCTTACAATAGATGTCTTTTCCACATTCAGAAAGAGTGAGCTCGTCAGAGGGACAGATAGAGTTTAACAATGACATAATGGGACCAAAATACGTAAAGTAAAGAGTACAAACTTGTACAAAGCTCAGATGAGTCCGCTTTAGCCATAGAACGATTCCCTGTGTTTGTATCTACTGTTGTGTGTCTTCTGTGGCTTTATTTTGAGAGGAATTAACGAATAGAGTGAAATTGCCTATTCGGCTACATTGTAGTTTTGTTATTTTAATACAACTCCAAAAATCTAATTATAGTTGAGTGCACATGTAACTGCAGACACTGTCCTCTGGGTTTAAACTGTTTCTTAAAACTTTTGAAATATAATGTTGCCTTCATTTGCTCTGGAAACTATGGTAAATTCCACTTGTGAAGTTGTATTTACCAGTGTATTGTGTTGTGTTGGTCGTGGTCACAACAAAAGGAAAGTTGTTAAAAACACTCTTTATCTTGACAAATACATGTAATACATCTACTGCCTGTAAGACTGACCTGGGGAAAAAAAAAGAACGATTACTGTACTTAATTATAGTAAGTAAAAATAGTGATGTCATTCAACTTTGTCATATAATTTTCTAGATAGTAAAACAAACTTGCCAAGTGAAAAACATTTAATATTCTTAATTTGTGATTCTCTTGCCACTGTCTGCCATAGTGAGAGGTCAAAGGTTATTTTCAACTCTGCAACTCGAGCCTCAAAGACATTTTCCTGTAGTAATTACGACATGAGGGGGCTTCATTTGCCATTTACCATAATTCCCCACACAGATGAAGGCAGCAGTTTGTTTGTGAGACACTCTGCTGCCCTCGTGTGGCAGATGAAAGTCAGCACAAGTGAATCTAAACGTACTTGGGAGGGAGAGAGGCAGAGCTGTGGATCTTTATGCATCACTTTGACTCAGATAAAAGACTTGTCTGATCTTGAGACACAGCTCATTCAGACTAAGCGATCAATCCATAAAATGTTTCGTGAAGTCTGCACTTTTGTGTTTTAGTCTGTTATATCCATGCAACTTCTGTGACTAATTAGTTGCTTAAGTGCAAACTCCACTTGAAGCAGCACCGTGTTTCCTTCGCTTAGAATTTAGATTTTAATCCCCGTATATTTCACTTCATGATTGACGTTTCCTCATGTTTGAAGCCTAGGGGAGAACGGGGTTGGTTGTCACACGAGTAGGTTGTCACAGTCTCTGTATCTCAGCTTGTGATTGATGCATTTGAGAGTAAAAAAGTCCAGTCGGGGTTGGTTGTCACACTTTTACAAAAGCCAGATTTTCTCAAAAATACGGTATTTTAAATGTTCCAATTCAATGCAGGAAATCAGTGTAAAGTTTCAACTAAAAAATAAATCTAATTATTGCTGTGTAGCTTATTTGTTCAAAAGGTATTGATCACTAATTCACATTAAAAATATTGTTTTACATCATCATTAGAATCTTGACAAAAAAAATTCATTTTTTTTTACATTTTACAGTCACTTTTTTCTTGTAATTTAACTTATCCTGATTCAGAAAATGTAAAACATTCTTGAAACAAAATAAAATCCAACATCAAAAAAATCAAACCAAGGACAAGACACATTTGTCATTGGTCTCACATTGACATTCCAGACTTGGGGTTGGTTGTCACAGGTGAACAATTTCCATTAAACAATCAATAACTTCTGATCAGAATAAGACAGAGAACAGCAGGTGGATTCATTAGTTACTCAATAGGTGGGTTTCACGTGACATCACAACATTAGACTGGCCAATGTTATTTCAATGAGGTGGAGGGCAGGTACAATGAAGATTGTTTAAATGCAGTTTATTTTTGCAATGCAAACCAGTAATGTGTCTAGTCATCCTAGAAATCGCCACTTTTTAAATTTGCTAAATCATTTTTGAATTATTTCATGGCAAAGTCCAATGTTATTAATAGGAAAAAGTGCCTCTTGCCCTCCACCTGGCTTATAACTGCCAAGAATTCTAGAATGTGAAACCCACCTATACTTTGAACTTTTCTGTTTTTGAGCAATTTTATCCAGAGAGGCTCAGTCAACCTGGGTAAGAGAAACTTATCCAGGATAAGTTCAGCGACGTTCGTAGTACAGGGCTCTGATGTCAGTCCAATCACACTGCTGCTCCCCTCTCTAAACCTCACCTTTGACCTTTTCCCAGTGTCTTTCAATGAGTCTGTTGTGTTTGAAATGTGTTTGTGGGAGAAGTTTAGGCGGTTTAAAATGGTTACACTGTTCAGTTCATACAGTATGTGTCATTACATATTTAACATTTTTACTAAACTATGCACATTTATGTTCTTGTCTTAATGTATTTTTGTTCTGTTTTCCCAGGCCATCTGCACAGAAGCCGGTCTCATGGCTTTACGTGAGCGCCGCATGAAAGTCACAAACGAAGACTTCAAAAAATCGAAAGAAAACGTTTTGTACAAGAAACAGGAGGGCACACCGGAGGGTCTTTACCTTTAGGAGTCCCACCCCCCCCCCCACCTGCCTTTACTGTTGTGTGAACGGAGCAGACAGAAAACCCAGCTGTCTTCAGAAAGTTTTGATATATTTTGTGCATGTCTCGTCTGGCCATTGTTACCGGAGTGTTTAAATAGTAAATAAATTCTCAATATACTCTGATTTGTTTGTGTTATCTTCATATTTGACAGCATTTGTGTCTTCGGTTGTTTAGATGGATTTTAAGGAGCTGTACGTTTTCAGTTTTAATGGAAGGTGGTGTTCCTCTGTGGAGTGCATTAAAACTGTTTGACGCACCGATCCAAGTTGTTTACAGCGCTTATATCACGGCTACAAACTGAAACGGCACACCTGAGAATCTTAAAATCTTTAAGGTCTGAAAAAGTCTTAAGTTCTTTCTGTGTTTTAATCAAAACTAGTTCCCTCACAGCAGTTAATCTTTTGATTCAGTGCTATGGAAATGGCCACAGAACAATCATTGAGGGTTATGGTGCGTTCCTGGCAACTGGTATATTTTCCAATTCCCACTTGTAAAAATGCGCTGGAATGCCACTCGAACTGGTAAATCCCACTTGTGAACTGGAACCTGGTCGAGCAAGTCCCACTATACAAGATAAACAATCACCACAATAAATAAATCTGGGGATTTAACTGCCACAAAAACAATGTAAACATTGACTACAGGTTATTTACCATTACATTTGTTTAGCTTAAAGGTTAGCATTAGCCAAAATGTTTTCATGTGAGTTGATTCAGTTGGAACGCTCTGAACTGGGAACTGGTATTTTTCAAGTAGGAAATATTCCAGTTACCAGTTGTCTGGAACGCAGCATAAGCAACTGGGATTTTTCCCATTTATAAAAATGCGCTGGATCGCCACTCGAACTGGTAAATACCACTTGTGAACTGGGACTAACTGTCTAATGTCAAAGGGAAGAGAGATCCACAGGGAAGGAGGATGTGCACAAAACGCTTGATCCCCTTTAGAGACTCTCTAGTCCTTAAAACGACTAAAAAGAGACCGTCCCCGGAGGGTTCTACAGGGGACAGAAGGGGTCAGAAGGTCTGATAACATGGTGCCAGGCAGTTAAGAACTTTAAAAGTAAGTGATAAAATTATAAAATCAACTCAAAATTGTACAGGGAGCCAGTGCAAAGATTTAAAAATGGGAGTAATATGATCGAATTTGTGTGAACCAGTGAGAAGACGAGCAGCTGCATTCTGTATCATCTGGAGATGGTGGATGGAGTTCTGATTGGTTCCTGAATATAATACATTGCAATAATTAAGACGGGTGTAAATAAAAGCACAGATCACCGGAGGTCTTTGGGAGATACAAATGATTTAATTTTAGAAATGAGTTTAAGGTGATTAAAAACAAGTCTGAACCACATTATTTATCAAACTTTTAAAAGACAGACTAAAATCAAACATGACACCAAGATTTCTTGCTGTAGGTTTGATGTTCAGAGTCAAGTCACCAAGATCAGCACTTAACTCATTGGAAAGGTCTGGTGTTCATTTAAAAAACAATGGTTTTAATAACAAAAAAAAAAAACATTCGACGATTTTTGACAGCCAGCATTGTAAAAGTGGTAGGACACCTTAAGTGGCTTATTTAATTGTCCAAGTGGGGTGTTATGGATACAAAATAGGAGCGGTTCTAACACGGAGCCTTGGGGGACACCGCACTTCAGATTGGATAGAGCAGAGTGTGTGTCATTAAAAGTTACTTAAAAAGCCTCAATAATGGATTAATGTTCTTAAAACGAATATTTTTAAGCAAGTATACATACAGTATATTTATTTTTGGCAAAAGTTGGATACATTTCTGAAATTACATTTATTCTTGTGATGGAGTTTAAAATATTTGGTACTGACCACTCTTATGGCATAAAGTCAGACAACAGACCGATAAAACATCACAACTATAAACAAAAATAATTGTTTTACTTTCTCTTGTGGTAAATGTGTTCTTACAACGATCCTTCATTATTTATTATCGGCCATTACCACAAACAGCCAAAGTGACACATGAATAATGGACTCAAAGTTGTTTTAAAACTTTATCTATTATTCATTAACCTCTTTGACCAACAGAAATGGCCACACACTTCACAATCACATTTACATAGACACAAATTGCCACAAGAACAACACAATATCCACTGATAAATAATTTAAATCAGGCTTCTAATACTTATGATAACTACCAAAGCTCTGTCTTTCAGAATGATCACAGGTTCAACACGTTGCCATAGCAATGAATAAATCCATTTAAAAGTGCTTACATAAGTGACTTGTGCCAAAAGAGCCTGCAGTTGTGCCATTCATACCCCATTTAAGAATAACGGAAAAAATATAAATTTATGGTAATAAAATTGTGGCATTTTGAAAGAATAGAACAGAAAGATCTATTGTCATTGTCACAGAGTAAACAAACACATTTGGAGTGAGCCTCCGGGCCGCTGCACTTCTTGTGCGCCGCCACTCGCGGTTTTATTTATCTTATTCTTAATTTTACACCAAACACAGAAAGATTGGGAAAAAGGACTTGGATTCAAGAGAACTGGACTCACCAATCAATCAATTTTGCTATTTGTCTCTGAGCAGATTTGTTCATGTTGTGCTTGGTCTTGTTTATTATTTATTGTTAACAGTTTATAAAATAACTTTAAGTTTAAGTGAAACATATATAATTAGCTTGCTTAACTTGTATAAATCATCTGTTTCAGAGATTTAAATTATGGCTAGGAAAATCAACGCGTTAACGCAGTGTGATAAATTGTTTCTTTTAATTGAGTCAAAATAAATTGACGCATCGATTAATTTTACTTTTAAAAATAAATTATAACAAATCAATCCAAAAAGCTTCAGTATAAAATATTAGACCTATTTAAGCTAATTGTAGATAGACTTGTTTAAAAAAAAGGCCTCATATGAATAGGACTCATTCAAAATGTCTAAATTAACAATTTAAAACATCAAAATGGAGAAAATGCAACTATGTGATAAGTTGTGTATTGTTTCATTGAATACGTATGTATTGTTTTATTTTGATTCCCTATTATTCATATTTGCTAAAATTAATATTCTTGGAAAGTCCCCAAAGACGGCTGTTGTTGTGATTTTGGGCTATACAAAAATAAATTGATTTGATTTGAGTTGCGTTGCGTTAACAAGGGTATGCAAAAATTTAATTAGTCGTGTTTACCCACAATTAATTTTTTTCAGATTTGCAATTAATTTCTTAATTTTGTTTTTTATTGATTCCTGGCTCTTAAATACAATTTTACTGGAATACTAAATGGTACATTTTATCATAATGCACAACTTCTCCCCCCACTGGGGGCAAGTTGTGCAACATGACAACTTTTATTCATAAAGTTCAATTTCTTAAATAGGCTACCATATTTCAGATCAAATATGATTGTTTCCAGAGATGCAGCACAACCTGAAATATGTTCATATTGTAGTACTCTCATGGTGTCACTTTAATGTTAAGTAAAAACTGGCACTACTCACCCCACTTTCCCCTATTTAGGGAAAAATACAATATGCCTCCTTTAATATCTCCTTTAATGTTTCAGTATCATACCAACACAATCTGCACACATTTGTTTAAGCTCTCTAATGTTTTCCTTTCGTGTCGTTTGAAATGCCACTGCTCTAATTCCACCTCAAAGACACAGAAATACCCAGCTCATGCTTGTGCTTTATAAATATGACTGCTACTGGACGAGTGCTCTGGCTCTATGTGATTTGATTTGCCCGACTTCTATTTAAATCAGCCCATAAGTTATTACAGCAGGGGCCAGTTAAATAAATGGGGCTAAGCTTTCCCCTTCGCAGCGGTTCTGACACGCCGTGATTTACCTCCTCTTGATGTGAAGCCACGTGGAACTCGAGAATCAGCACAAAGTGGCCCCAATGCACTTTAGCACTGGCCCAGGGATCCACTGCGGCATCCCCCATCTGAGGAGCAGAAAAAACACTTATTAAATCAGTCACGCGCTTCACTCTGGGTGTGTACGGAGCGGCGTGTTAAGGGCGAATGAAAAAAGAGGGGGAGAAAACATGGAAATCAAGCGTATCGTGTTAGCCTGGAGAGTTACAAGACAAGCGTGGGGGAGTAATAAGGCACTTGTCCTGTGAAAAAGAGGCTCCCATAGGCTGCACTGCAAAAACATGTACTTCTACTAGAGCTTAAAATCAGGATGTTTATCTTGATTTTTGTCCGTTTTCACAAGAGAGGTTGTACTGTATGTGTTTCTGCCTTGTCTCGATACATTTGACATTTACTAATCATTATTCTGCTGATGTGATGGACAAATCAACCCTCTTTTGGATTAATTCTAGGTTAATACTGGTCAAGTTGTGTAGACCTGTTCAAACCTGATGTGACCTTCTCTTCTCATGACCCTGGTTTGCCTGGTTTTGATCTGATGGTGGTACTCAGGGGTCCGTTCTTGGGCCCTATGTTTGTGAACCTGATTAATGTGTCAATTAATACAGCTTTATTTTTTGTTTAAATTAGGTTGCATTGATGTCCAAAAGCCTCCACATCAATTGGAATTGAAATGGACCGCCCACCCTTTGGCCCCGGAAGTATTGATTTTTATAAATTACTAAAAACATTCTTTGAGCTGATCAGCTGTGTGGTAAGAAATGATACACAATTTTGCTAAATATCTGTTTCTGAAACTGTATTAACCATGACATTGCTACAACATTTTGCAGGATTGTAAGTTTTTCTTGTGTTTTTTGGACTGTTGAGCTCTAGCAATTTGAGTTGGTGCACTGACCAAATAAAAAATACTACTCAGCCTCCAGAAAAAGCCAGAAAGAGCTGCCACAGTCACAGAGGAAACAAGTCGAAAAAGCTCAGTTGTCCGCTAACTACAAGAGTTTATCACTGTTCAAAACCAAAAAATATGCTGCCTGCTAAGTCAACATTTGTGAAAGAAATTAAACACTACGACCATTAAAAGTTACATTCAGGTGTAACCTTTAAAAAAAACAGCGACAAAAACGATGTTTAAAGCTTGAGGAGACCGTTTCATAGCTGATCGAAGCTGCTCTCGTACCATTTCGTTGTTTTATTCATAGAAGTTTCCCCAGCTAACCAGAGGGAGAGAGGTTCTTTCTGCATAAAGCATGCGCAGTAGAGCGGAAAGTGACGTCGACCCCTCCATTGTGGTTTTTTTAAACTCTTAAATAATAAACTAGAAATGTAGATCAGCAATTTACATTTTGTTCTCTGTAAAACCCCAAAATGATGGAATACAACTTAAAAATAGAAACGGCTCCAGTGACTTCCTGTTTAAAACAGCAGAAGCGCTAAGCTCCGCCTTTTCACTTTAAGATTTAACCTTAACAAGCAACAGATTTTAAATATATATATTTTTAAGTTACTATGGAATTGTTTTGAACCACACATGCTTTGCTTTGAGTATTAACTTTTGAATTATAACAAGTGAATACAGACAAGTGAAGAACAGGGAGTTTCTGAACACTCGAGCTGCAGAAGAATACAAGATTTCCCTAAACATACACAAATCAATTCAAATACAACTTTGAGTAGACTAATGATGAGGGAATGTAGTTATAACAAGGTAGGTATCATAGAATAATTTATTTTACATATTAGGCCTCCTTTAATTGCTGGAAATGGCAACATAATGATACCATACATATTTTACTCATAATCTGATTTTTCTGTGTCTGTATCAGTGCAAACACAACTTTGAGTAAATGAGTGATGAAACACTGTCAGAACATGGTTGCAAATTCAGAAAAGTGTGTTTTACCCTGTCCACTTTAAAGTACTGGAGTCATTTACATATAAAATATAGTATAGGAAATGTTTTGTTTTTCTCTAATACTGCACCATCTTGGTTTAAAGCTTATTCAATAGCTTTAACCTGGTTTTAAAATCTTGCCTCTGCTTCTCAAACCCCACACTGACTTTCATCAATAGTCTTCTGCTGTCACACTACACTGCTCCAGGCTACTACTACTGCACTAAAACATGGTAATTACACACAGGCAGCCTGTCATTGGGTTTAAGAGTCACTTACACACATTTACAATAGAATTTCCTAATTTTACTTTCACTCCCTGTGGCCTTATTTTACCTCTGCTGGTCTAGTTTACTAAAATTTGGATTTTTAGCCCTGCCTCATTAATTTTAGCATAATGTATCATGTTAGTTAAAGGTGCACTATGTATAAGTCTGACTCTTGTCTCCATGGAAACAGTGAAAAACCAGGAGACAGGTCAGAGCTGTGAATAGTTTGCCTCATTTACATTAAGACTAGGTTGTGTTTGTTGAACATATGGGCCAATAATACTGAAACAGATTATTGGCAGCTAAAATTAAAATTGTTTACAGCAGGGGTGGGCAATTATTTTTCTCCGAGGACTATATTTGAATCCAGACATAAGAATTTGTTACTCTTGCAAGCATATTTATGAATAAAATAGGCTACTTATATTACTTGTCTATTACGTGTCTATTTATTGTGAACACATGCTTCATGTAGACAATTAAAAAAAATATATACACTGCAAAAAATGTCATTCTAGAAATCTGGATTTTACTCTTTATTTTTTTCTGATTAATGTCATAAGAAACCAGCCTTTTTTCACTAAAACGTCTAGATTTTCTTTGGTAAAAATAACAGTAAACCTGGTGGGACAGCTGCGGCCAGAATAACACTAGTTAAATAAAAAGTTAATTTTGGTTTTGACAATTCTTCTTCAAAACCTCAAGGTAATGTAACAAAAATGATTGATGTTTTAGGGACTTAAAGGTTTAAAGGGAACCCATGGTTATGACGACAAATCTGGCTAAAACACTAGTACTGCTCATGCTTCTTAAGATAAATTGCAAACAAATATATAACTGCTTACAATTTTTTATAAAATTGTCATTTTATGTTTTTTTTTCGAGCCACTGGGAGCCGCCATTTTGTCCATGCATTCTGGATTGATGACATAAAATCGTGTTTCTATGGTTACTCCTACAATTTCATCTGTGAACAGTTGAAACAAAAAAACCACTGACAGTGTCCAGTTCTTGCCTCTTCCTCTTGATTATCTTCAGTTTTACTAGATTCCACATAATCGTTCTGTATTTGGCCAAACTCTGGCTCAAACTGAAAAGGTTTAACTGAGGAATTCATGTTGCTTAGTTACCTGTTACCTGGCAACACTATTTTATGTCATAACCGCAGCAAAATTGCAGCCTCCAAAGTGATGATATTATAACTGTTTTAGGGTAAACATGTGATTACATCCAGGGTTCGCTTTAAAAAGTTTAAATGGAGCCCATTAAAAAGTTGTATTAATTTTGTACAAAATTCTTTGTTTTGTTTGTATTTTTTGTTCATCAGATGAGCGTTTAAACAGGCACAGAGTCATCTTAGAATGTCTGTTTTGACTCTGACTAAGAGGGTCACACCAACTAGCTAATCCTTTCTTCTAAACATACAGAAGTTAGTTTATTTTTATGAGAAAACTAACAAAATTGATAAAGGTGGGAGGTACCGCACATGTCCCCTTGATGCCTTAAGGGGTGATTTTTGTTTATTTGTTTTGGGGTGTTTCTGTCTTGTTTTAAATAGATTTACAAATTGATTTTAAGCTTCTTAGAAACAGTCAAAAATGTCTTGAAACAAGTGAAAATTGCTGCCAAATATTAACAATTTTATTCTAACCTGACCCAAATAACTAAAATTAGTATGAAAATTTTTATTTCTAGTAGTTTTAACCTAGATAATAACAGTTTGCAGTGTAAAGAGTAATACTTATTCTCAAAAATATGATTAAAACAAAGCAAGGGCCGCAGTTTAAAGGCTGTTTTTCATTGTAGTACGAAAAGTGAATGGGTTTACTAATGGAAATCACCTAAATGTTATGAAAAACTGCCTCTTTTCCATCTGGATTTATGACTTCATCACAATCTAGGACTGACCACAACTTAATGTGTGCATCCTTATAACTGGAAAAAACAACTTTCTATCATATTTAGAACCATACTGTGGAGCATTCCAGAGAAAAAGGACCTTTCCATGGAGACAGATGTCAGACCTCAAACCAGAAAGGTTGCATGTACGTTTTAGAACTGTCACTAACAATATTCTTTTATGTATGATTTTTTTTTTTATCTACTAGACAAACAAACCATTATTTCTATAGCATACTGAGACTACATTTTACCTGAATAAAGGTTGAAATATGGTGACAAAGACATGTAGCTGCAGAATAAGAAATAAAGTAATATGGATACAAATATTAATAATAAAATGTTCAACACCAGGGATACAGGGACCAATGAGGGTATGCAAACACTTAGGAGGCACCTGAAATGGTTTCTGACATGAAAAAAAGGTGAAATTTAAAGTAATCTTTCTATAAAATGGTAGTTGTGGTTAATATAGAATAATTTGTTTATTTTGGACACATTGTGTTAAAACAAGGGAAGACAATGATTGACAATCATTGTAACTGACAATTTACCACAAGGAAAACACCTTTTATTACCTACTAACATGATTTAGGGGTATTTTTTTACAGTAGGACAAAGCCTAGGGCAGGCCTATTCAACTTAAGGCCTGGGTGCCAAATCGACCCTCCGAGAATCTGATCCGGCCCTCAAATCACTTTTCTAATCTTATTTTATTTAAATTATATTGTATTTTTACTGTCTGAAAATAAGATTTCTGGTTTCTTTTGTCAATTCCAGTTGTATTTATTATTAGATTCCAGTGATAAATTGTTATCTTTTTTATATTTTTAGCAAAACAATCCACTTTGCTCTTGTTATATTGGCAAATCTTATTTGAAATTACGCCCAAATAAACCAAATTCTAAACCTAAATCACTAAATATTCTGTAAATATTTGGTGCAACCTCGAGCCTTTGTTGTGTTATGGCAAGCCATGGTCCTCGGTAAAATCTGGGCGTTTAGAAAATCTAGTTGAATAGCCCTGGCCTAAGGGGTACTCTGGACAAAAAAGATTGGAACCACTGATCTAATAGTTGTTTTTGGTCATTTTATTTTTAAAAATGCAGCCGTCTTTTCTATAAAAATATGTTTT
This sequence comes from Mugilogobius chulae, assembly GCA_038363315.1. NCBI lineage: Eukaryota > Metazoa > Chordata > Actinopteri > Gobiiformes > Gobiidae > Mugilogobius > Mugilogobius chulae. The sequence goes on along the minus strand of CM076405.1, from coordinate 1,325,737 downwards.
CACACCTATTATAGAGTGTGTATAGTTCGGTGAATTATGATTATCAAAAAACTACAACCGTTATTTTTTCATAGTCACAATTAGATGATTAATCGTTACAGCTTTGGCACATATTTACATAAACCAGCGCAATGCAGTGCAGGGATTTCGGTTGCAACTAAGCCTGAAAAATGTAACTGAATGCTTATAAGCCTTAGGTTATTAGAGGCCATTACATACATTGTTTCTGTGGCCTTTAGGATTGTCATTATTTATTCAGTGTATTCTCTTTTTGGGTCAGTAGATGGCGCTTTTGTCAGTGACACTCGCGCTCAGACTGGAGAGACTGTGCCACATCGAGCAAGCGACTCGCTGCGATGTAACGGTGTCCGCTTCAACCTGCAATAAATACAACAAAATACGCTTTATAAGTAGTGTTAAGTGTACAATAAGCACTCAAATAAATCAGCACGAATGAACGCCATTTCCTTGAATATTTATGTTACGCAGTAGTGCTGGTTTGGAGATGCGCACTTCCTGTATCGAGACAAATCAACGGTTTTCGCCGCGTTCACCATAGCGACGCGGCTGCAAATTTCAACACCGTTAACGAGGCTAACGGCGCCACCAAAACGCCACACCGACGTAAATTAAGCGTAAATCTTAGCCCGTTTTTACATTTATAATATTTCAATCAAGTGCCACTGCCTGGTGCAATGCAGGTCCGCTGTAGCCAATCAGAAAAGCGGACACATGGAGTATAATATTGCGGGTCCGCGGTAGCCAATCAAGAGCGCCATCTCAAAGCACCACGGCAAATTCTCCAGTGCCAACCGGGCTGCGCTTCTCACCACAGAAATCCCTCCGCCGGCGTCAAATAGTGCCGCGTGATTGCAGTTTTTCAACACTCGTAAAAAGCAAATGTTGGGCCTGCCTTGGAGAAAAAGAACATTCTGGTGGTACAATTATGTGTTAAGTTTATAATTACACATTTAGCTCTAAAATTGACATGTCTGAGAAATTATTAATCACTTATTTGCCATTAATAACCAGATTTTCAATTATAAATCAACCATTGTGCAATGTTTAGTTTATTTATCTCACTTTAAAATTGTACTCACGTGCAATAATGTTGTTACGTTCATATTTTTTTGTATTATATTAAGTCTTAATGTATGTTTATGCTAATTTAACTGGGGTAGGTTAATGTAAATAGAGTTTAAACTGTAATTATTCCTAAATGTTTTCTGCTGGTTGGTTGAGTAATTCTGGTTATGCTATTAAACAAAAAAAAAGTAACAAGTTACAAAGTTAAAAGCTATTATCCAGTGTTTCCCATTGATTTCAAAGAGACTATTGTGTCACAAATCATTGAATAAATATATCTCATACAAATTGTGGGATTGAATGACACTTGTAGCCTTTTTATAACCTTTATAAATCACCTTGGCAGCCCTTTTAGACTTGCATAGTGACTTTAATAAATGTGTTATATTGCAATAGCCATCTGTAGTTATGTTAAAGTATAGCCTAAGTTATTTTTGGACTACATGGGAATGGAAAACTCTGTATTATCCTAATTAATTTGCCATAAAACTTAATCCACAAATGCTCATGGTGATCCCAATGCAACTGCATGACTGCAAAGTAAAGTACATGTAGATCTAGTTTTAACAAACTCCAACACAGAAGTTTAGTTTAGCAGTACACTTGGATTAGCTTCTATTTGCATACAATGACTAGTGCGTAATGGAGAAAAAAAATACGTAAAATAAAGTCAAATTGTTATTTTTACAATGGGTTTACAAAATAGGCAGTTCTGTTAGCATTTGCAGCCATTTATGCTCAACCCAATGTATTGTTTTAAGCTATTACAGAGTGCACACATCTGCTGCATCCCGGGGTTTGCATGTATGTATGAGAGCGGGGATGCTCGGTGCACTGCAGGCGCTTTGGAAACTGTGATTGGCATGTGTTGCTCCAGGCTTTTACTACTACTGCTGCTACTGCTGCTGCTGCTGCTGCTGAATTGAAATAAGGAAGTGAGTGATCAGTGCTAGTGCGGCGGAGGGATACACACACAGGCAACCCCCCATTCTGAGCGGGGCCAATATACACACCGTTAGACCGCCAGTGCAGCTCCATCTAAGGACCGACCACATCCCGAGTCTGCCTGCCCAGACCCACAAGCACACACAACCATCCGACATGGTATGTATGCCATTCATTCTGCTTTTTCTGTCTTAAATGACTCCGTTTAGCAGTTTTATTCACATTTAGACGCGCTTTACGCACGCATTACGCACCGTTTACGCATTATCTTTCTTGTCTTAATGCCATCTCCTGAAACACCTGCCTTTTCTACTTTGCTTTACAACCATAGAAGCACGTTTTATCTGCTCGTTTTTTGTGGTTTTGTGTCGCGGGGAAGCGGCAAGATGATGAGTCTCGTTTTTTGTACAATTGCGCAGTTCATGTCATCCAGCGATATATTAGCCATATCGGGTGAAGTAGCTAGGTTTCACGGCTGCCACTATCGAATGAAATCTTGGACTACAAGATGGTGGTATCGGCATAACTACCGAAGCTATTCTGAGTTATTACAGCATAATTCTCCTGCCATAAGTGCGCCGGGTTTTATCCTGAAGGCGTGTAAGGAAGCCTCCCTCGCGGGTATTACAACGCCATTTACCCACATAAACGCTTTTAAATGGTTGTAATTAATGAAATGTAATGTTGTAATGGTCTAATGGGAATAAACTGCAAACAGATTTGTCAGTTTTGTTTGTTTTATGAGAATGAATTGCCATAGGAGCGGCTGGTTCGCGTTTTTTTCTTCGTCTGCACCATGGCGTCGGAGCGGAGCTGTGCCATGATGGGGAATGGCACTTGTATCTCGCACTCAATCGTGTTTCATTCTATACAGCGCCTCGCCACGGTAGATTGGCACACATTTTCGTTAAAACGAGTATGGCAACATTGCACGGTGATCTCGCATTGCCTCGAAAGGAAATAGTACACGCAGTTCCGCCTTGATTGCAGGCTCCGTGGGTTGTCTGTTTTTGCTCTGCAGGCTGATTTGGTTGTCTCTGTGCAAATTTTGTGATGTGATGCAAATACTGGTGCGTTTGTAGGCCCTTTCTGCGTGACGCTGGCTACAACATCGCTGTTTCTTTTTCTAAATCGACCAAGACGAGCCAGATGTTTGAGTTCAGCTGCAATAATGTGTCTATTTTGGTGAAATGTCTGCTTTTTATGTTAAATCTCATTGGATTTGAGACGCACCAGCCCACTCTTGACATCTGCAACCGGCTCTGAAAAAGAAGGAAGCCCTCCTCACGTGACGTCACTTGCCACAAGAGGAGTTACCAGGTGGAAGTGATCTGCTGGTGGAAAACAGTTCTTCCAGCTAATCCATCCATCATCGAGCTTGATAGATCTTTAATGTCCCTGGGGAGTCAAGAAGCCACGAACCTCTCTGCCCACCCCACCCACTCCTGCGCGGTGATCACATAGCCCATATATGGTGTCCGGCCGCCTGCCAGTGTCACGTTGCAACACAGTAATTGGAGTGTAAACTTGTATTGTTAGGTTGACTTGCGTATCAGCATCCCCAGAAAAGTTTAATCCACAGACGTAAGCCCCTGTTCCAGCTTCAATAAGGGCACTGAGGTGGAGAGAGCCTCCCCCATTGAGGTGGAAGTATCAAATAAGAAGTGAGACCTTGCGCTGGCCCTATCCTGTTCCTGTTACGCTCTTGTTTGCAGATGCTTGTTTAGTAACTTGAAGGACATCCGATCTGCACCAATGAATTATTGATAACTTTAGGGGCAACACCTAGCCTTTGCTGCACTCCATTCACTTCAGTTAGATGCAGAGCTAAGATAAGATATGCTAATAGCTTGATTCTTGAAGTCTTGGTTCTTAAATTAGGCTTTTGGATATATGGCAATATAGGCTAAGGCGTCATATATGTAATATTTAGCTGCACTTATACATCTTTATAGAAAATATATACCTGACTAACTCTCTTCTAACAGGCCTGTATGGAACCACTTTAGCTGTAGCCTGTTGTACATCTTTGAACTATTTTAAAACGAGGGGTCATTGAACTAGTGGCAGTCACCTGATGTTTACATCTTGGCCTGATTATTTCTTCCAAACAGTGAGTTCACTGTGTCTTAGATCAGCTGATCTGACCTTAGCTTCTATAAACTGTATACACACACAGCCATATCCAATCACATTAGCCAAGTGTTGAGTAAAGAGGTATTTGAATTACAGCCACCTGTGTCGGACAACAACCAGGCTGTTAATCTCACTGTGGCAAAAAGTCAAATTTCACTACCTGAGTGTCCCAGTGCTGGAGTAGGAGTACCCGGCTCCCCACCAGCGGGCCATCTGGTGGACTGTACAGTCCCTCCTCCCACAGACAAGGCTCTGGCCTCCAGGCTTTGTCCATCCTCAAAGAGCAGAGAGCACTGTTGAGTCTCTATAGAAAACCTTTGTTTCTCTTTGTATTGGTGCTTGTGCTGCTCATTGGGAGTGTGTGTGTCACACCCATCTGTCACGCTGACAGCTGCTCCTGCACCTTCAACTCTGTGAATGTAAAGACACACTCCAATTAAGTGATAAACTCAGCACCTCAAATCACTGTCAGGCTGCCTCAGTGATGTAGGGAGGCTGCCAGGAAGGTTATGGATGATGGCACTCGTTAAAATAGTCAAGAATGACTGTTGTTTGGAATGCTTCAATGATTTTTGTAGATGCCACAAACAACAAAAACTATTAGTTTTGTTGAAACCCTCACTTTGTTGAGGAAAAGAGAAAATGTTTGTTTCCCACAGTCCTTGTGTAACCTTTGACACAGTGCACTGTCAGAGCAGGTGATGCTCTGCAGCCCTGTGCTGCTGCTCTAACAGTCAGCCCTCACAAACCCTCTGTCCCTTTGGGCTGGGTCTGGTGGTGGAGCTTTGCCATACGCCACAGTGAGCGCTGACTCACTGGAGTTTCCTCTGTGTCACATTCAGACTGGAAAAGACAGGACACACAGAGACAGAGATGTGTTTTAGGATGGAGGAGGCCCCGTGGTGGAGCTGCACATTGAGGCCAGGTTTGGGCTGTGATCCAAGGGAGGATCCACTGCTCTGATTCACCTCAGCCCACACCCAGCGCCCTCAGACAGACAGTGGGGAGTCCCAGGGAGACAGTGCTGCACAGCAGGAGCAACACGGCACCATCAGAGTGACTCAGGCAGGAGAGGGCGCACGGTCACATCCGCCACCGCTGAGAGACATGGAGCTTCAGACAGAGGAGCGACTCGTGCTGGGTGGCATGTCAGTGCGGCAGAGCTGTTTTGTCTCCTGACATTTCCCTCTCTCACAGATGGAAATGGAGTCAGGAAGAGAGCGCTGGGCGGGGGCTGAACAGAACAGGTTATTGAATCATGTCGGCTAATCGCATGAGCTGCGAGTCCACGAGCCCGGCTCCATCGATCTGTACGAGCTCTGAGGAAAGGCCTTTTGTTTTTCAAAAGAAAGTGAAAGGTCAGCTCTGTGCTGTGTCAAACAGACAGATCTAAATCAGATTCTGTCTTACTGCATTTGCTTATCACGTCGCCTATTACAAATGATCACCTGAATACATAAACTCTTAGCTTTAGCGTTATTGTAAACTGTTTTGAAATGACTCCTGCAGCAAATGGGCTAATGATTCAGATATAGTTTTCCTTAAGCATTACATTATAAAGACATTTAAATTTATGAGGCTCGGTTGTCCATAACAGTGGACATGTTTTGTCTCGTATCCAGGACTCTATGGTTTATACAAAGGCATAAACACTGCAGTGGGCTGAAGGAGTTTCCTCTGTGGCACAAGTGACTAACTCAGAGGAAACATGTGGATGGAAAGTGCTGCTGGAGGAAGAGTGTCAGTGTGGACCAGATCTGTGTCCAAACACCCTCCAATAACCCCACCAAACATCATCCACGCATCTAGTGCACCACAGTAGTATTACAGAAGTATCTGCTGATGCAACATGACCTAATGTGTTGCAATAAGAATTAACTTTACAGTTTTATTGTCTCTGTACTGAGCAGAAAATGAGTCTAGTGCTGATTGAGCCTTGTGTAGGGCTGCACGATTTGGGGGGAAAAAAAGTACTGTAATTTCTGAACTATAAGCTGCTACTTTTTTGTAGCTTTGACTTTTGCAGCTTATCCAAAGGATCAGCTAAGTTAAATTCTCATAGAGTAAGTGTAAAAGTGAGGCTTATCTATACAAAAAGTGCTTAAATCTGTATTCAGGTGTGCTTTATGGTGTGAAAATTACCGGTAATTATGTTTATTTAAGCACCATTATTGCTACTATGATTCGATTTATGTTTTAAGAATAGAGTTTAGTTCAAATTTCACATTTTAATCATGTCTAGAAGAACTGGCAAAATGAAATATAGTAATAAACTGACAAATGAATAAAGTTGCATATATGACTACAGCAGAGGTGGCCAGATTCAAACCCAGAACAGTGGTGAAGGACCAAACTGCCAACATTGGTATAACAAACATTATTGCAAACATATTTCTACAGAATATAGAAGCCAGTAAATAGAAGGTTTGCTGTACTATAATAAACTTGAAACATTATTGAAATTAAGCTAATCATTTAATGAAAGAAAAGTTGAAGCTTAAGAAAGATATGATTTTACTAAAAAAAAAAAAAATCAGAGAAGAGAGTTGAATCCTTAAAAGAAGTTATTGTATAGATTAAACTTGAAGTTTTATAAGATTAAAATCATAATTTTACACAACATATTATCAGGACTTGGACTAGGATGGGTCAAATGTTTGCATAAAAACACACAATAGATAGTTATAATTATAACAATGTTCAATTTTCTAAATTAAAAGTTTAATATTGAAAAATAGCTTTTTCTTTGACTTTATAACAGTGGTGCCTAAAGTGGGGCTCGGGGGCCAAACTCGGCCCACCAGAAGATCCAATTTGACCCGCAAAGGGGTGTTCAGGTTTTTTAGGACTAACTGTTTGATTCAAGTTTGTGTAGAAAAGATTGTCAAATGACATCAACTCAAGTGCGATCTCCTAAAACGTGTTAGTCAAAGACATTTTAATCTTCATCTCTTCTCAAAGAAACTTTTTAAATGCAAAACCAAACTACGATTGGCCCTTGGCATGCTTCAACATAATACATTTTGACCCGCAGAGAAAAAAATCTGTTAATTTTGGCCCACCAAAGAAAAAAGTTTGTGCAGCCCTGCTTTATAACATTGTGCATTTAATCTCTTCGTCATGCATTTGTGTTTCTCAAAAACATGCCAGGAGCCTGATTAGGACAGGTCGCATGCCCCTGGCCGCAGTTTGCTCAGGTCTGGTCTACAGGATTCATAAACAATATTTTTGTCTTTGCGATTTCATAACTGCATCCATCGAAACTGCAGTCCAGTTTCGATTAATTGCCCGAACCTTATAGTAGACTAATAAGACATTAGTGTCAAGAGGATAAAGTGCAGTTACTTTATATAAAATTATATTAATGCAGCTCTCAAACACCACGTTCTGCTTTGTACTTTACACTTGAGTAAAACTGCTCTGATTGTCTGATTATAGTCTATAGTTTTTTGTTCTCGTCTAGTGGGGGGCAGTGGAAGGGCTCTGGCCATTTAAAGCAGGAATGAGTCACTTACAGCCATTACGGAGCCGCCACGCCAACACAGCAGCAGTCGACCGCGGAAAGACACCGTTACCTCCGACTATGTCCTTGAACAACCTCGTCACGTATGTTTTATCTGAGGACAGCAGGTCGCAAGGCTTTCTGTTAGCAGTGTTATGGAAGAGAATCTGTGGGAAAGTTTAGCTGGAGAAAGATATGTTTTGTTGGTTTGATTAGGGCTGCAATAAGATTATTTAAACAGTCGTCAACTAGTTTGGTAATTGAATTATTGTTAACCACAGATTGAACAAAATTTATGATGATGAGCAATAAAAATGTGTTTATTCTTTGTTTCTACACCGACAGAATGCTCTTAAATGACGTTGCACACAGAAAATACAGACTTGAACAAGCTAATATAAGCTAAAAAAGTACCTGAATGAAATAAAATGTGTTTTGTTTTAGGCATAATTTGACTTTCTTAAGCTAAGATTAGAAAAAACAAGTTTTATTCGTCTTTGAAGTGAAGTGACAATCTTTTCCTGTTTTCAAGTAAAACTACCTGTTTTATATCTTTAGTTTAATTTGCAAATCTTATCTTGACCGTGAAAACCTGCTCAAAACAAGATTAAGGCACTTATGAACTTGTGACCTTATTTAAGACGGTATTTTTCCATTGTAGCTCAGCAGTATTCAAGTTACTCATACATTCTAGGGCTGGGTGATATAGACAAAATGTATATCTTGATATATTTAGTTAATATCTCGATATCTTTGAAATTACATTTTTTTAAGTGAAATCTCTTTTCTAAGCCTTTAGTCTGCTAATTAGAAAGTAGAAATGTAAATTTTCATTGAATAACTTAATTTAGTTGTGCTTTTTGCTGAGTAAAACTAAATTCTATGAATAGCACAAGTTTATAAATTGACAATTACAGCAAAAAGAAAATTGAATTGATCTTCTCCTTCTCTTTGACACTTTTCTTTGTAAATGTAACTGATTTTCATCAGTTTTAGTAGCTCTTTGTCACCAGTGATACAATATCTCGATATGTGCGATATGGACACATTCATATCTTGTCCAGTACATCTCCCGATCGTATATCGCCCAGCCCTAATACATTCTAAACAACTACTTGATTAATCAAAAGAATAATCACCCAACTAATCCATTGCCAAATAATTATTAGTTGCAGTCCTAGTATTTCTTTTTATATTTTGAGTGTGATCAAAATCTAGTGAACTAGTTTGTATATAACGTGATAAAATGACAAATTAAACGTTTACAGTGCAGGGCTTTTTCATGTCATGTATCAAATTAAAGAGAGCAAACAGGAAAGGTTAACACAACTTTATTAGATTCTAAACGAGGATCATAATTGTTTTACCTTATGTTTGTTTGCTGTAATGTTACTGCTTACAATTTTATCAATACAATCTGCATTAAATGAGCTTTTTTCATGTGTCCAGAAGCATTTCCTGGTCATTTTAGATAAAGTAGTCCTGCAATTTAAGCCTTAATGTTGAAATATTTTTGTTCTAGGCTGCAACCAGTTAAGCTAATTGATTAATCTTGTAAGCTATTGTAGGAATAATCTCTTACATAGCAATACACAAACTCTAAAGCAGCCATGTGCATAGAGAAGAGGTTTTGTAAGTCAAACAAAGCAGTAATTACTTGTTAAATGTGTTTTAGACAACGGTAGTCTCAAGTGGCATTTTATTATCTTCATATTAATCAAATTTAGTAAAAATGTCAATACAAGTAATAATTGACGCTTTAACTGGTTTTTATTGCGTATATAGTCTTGATAGTCTGAACCAAGCCTTCGTTACCGTAGCAACGTTTTCGCTGATTCACACATTCCCAAATACTCGGGCTAAGTTTTGGCAGTCCGACGCAGGATTGTACAAGAGAGAGCTGTGGCAACTAACGGCCAGGCGCGCGGTCCAAGAAAGCGCTGAACAATGTTTTGCAGTGTCGGGCCGTTGGCGGGTGAACGAGGGCGAGGAACGCGATGACGAAAAAAAAAAAAACTGTGTAGAAGAAATGCCTGGCTGCTGCTGCTGCTGACGCCTGAGTGAGTCGTTTGTTGTAACCTTCTCTCTCTCTTTCTTTTGTGTTTTTTTTTCTCTGACCACAGGCTGACCAACTAACAGAGGAGCAGATTGCAGGTAGGAACAGAACAAATTCTTCCACTTGACCACACAGTCTGCTCTTTTTTACATCTCTCTCTTTCTTCTCTCACTCTTTCAACTCTTGTACTGACTCTACACTTTCTCTCTCATTCTCTTTCCTCCATCTCTTCTCTCTCTCCTTCCTCTCTCTCTCTTCTCTTTCTGCCTATCTCTCACTCTCTCCCTTCTCTCCTTTCTGTCTTTCCTCCCTCTCCCCTCTTTCTCTTTTTCTCCTCCTTTATTTTCTTGACTCTTTATTGACACAAAAGGATTGTATTGTTAAAGGCTTCCTCTTGGTCTCTCTTTCTCTCTCTCTCTTTTTCTTCTCTTCCTTCTCTCCTCTCTCTCTTCTTCCTTCTTTTTCTCTCTCTTCTTTTCTCTCTTTCTCTCTTACCTCTGTTCTTTTTGCCTCTTTCACCCTCCTCATTCTCTTTCTTTTCTCTCTGATTCTCTCTTTGTCTGTCATGTTCTCTCTGCTCCCTCTCTCTCTTTTTCTTCTCTTCCTTCTCTCTCTCTTCTTCTCTTCCTTCTCTCTCTCTTGTCTCTATTTCTCTCTTACCTTTCTTTTTTGCCCCCTTCACCCTCCTCATTCTTTCTTTTCTCCTCTGATTCTCTCTCCTCTTTCTCTCTTAACACATAAGGAATCTATTGCTAAACTATCACTCTCTCCACACTTTCTCTCTCATTCTCTTTCACTCTCACCTTTACTATTCTCCCCTTCTCTCTTTCTCTTCTTTCCTCTCACTCCACTCTTTCTGCCTCTCTCTCTCTTTCCTCCAGTTCTCTCAAATCCTTTATTGACCGATAAGGATTGTATTATCTATTTCACTCTTTCACCTTGACTTCTCTCCACCCCTCTTTCTCTCCTTCTCTTTCTGCATTCCTGTCTCTTTTCTCTCTCCTTTCTCCCCTCCTCCCTCACTTTCTTCTCTCCTCTGATTCTCTCTTCTTGTCTCTCTCTTTCTCTCTCTCCTTCTGTTCCTTCACTCCCCTCTCTCTTCTCTCCTTTCTCTCTCTCTTCTTTTTCTCTGCCTTTCTCTCTCCCTCTGCTTTTTCTCTGCCCCTTCACCACTTTATTTTTTTCTTCTCTCTTCTGAATCTCTCTCTCTCTCCTTCTCACTCCTCTCTCTTTTCTCTCCCCTTCTCCCTTGCTCTTCTCTGTCCTCTTTCTCTCTCTTCTTTTTCTCTCTTTCTACCCTTCCCTCTGCCCCCTTCACAATCTTTTTTAGTCTTTCTTCTCTTCTTTGTTTTCCCTCCTTGTTTTTGTACCTCTTTCCTTCTCTCACTCCTCTCCTCTTTCTATTCTTTTCCTCCTTCCCTACAGTATGTCTCTCTCTCTCTTTCTCTCCTTTCTGTCTCTCTTCTCCCTCTTCTCTTTCTCTTCTACCTTATCTCTCTCTCTCTTTCTCTTCCTTCTCTCCTCTTTCTCTCTCTTTCTGCCTTTCTCTTTGCCCCCTTCACCCTCTTTATTCTTTCTTCTTTTCTTCTCTCTCTTGTCTTTGCACCTTCTCTTTTTCTCTCTCTCTCCTTTCTGTCTCTCTCTTCTCTTTTTCTTCTACCTCATCTCTCTCTCTTTCTTTCCTTCTCTCCTCTTCTCTTCTTTCTGTCTTTTTGCCTTTCTCTCTCTGTCCTCTCTAGCCCCCTTCACACTTTTCTCTTTCTCCTCTCTTCTTTTTCTCCCCCTTCCATGTCTTTCTCTCTTCTCCCTTCTTTCTATTCTTTTTTCTCCTTCCCTACAGTATGTCCCCTTCTCTCTCTCTCTTTTTCTACCTCTCCTCTCCCTCTCTTCTCTTTCTCTTCTCCCTCCTCTCTCATTCTTTCTCTCTAACATTGGTCACTAAACAGGTCAAATATAGACCACAATGCATTGCAAAAGTCAGAGCAGGCTTGTGTCACAGCTCAGTAGAATGAAAGCTGATATAACTCAGGCTGTTTTAACAAGCACTGTTGACTCACGATTACGAATAAATAAAACACATTTAAAGCTGCACCGTGTAACTTTCTGGAGGTGAAAAGTCAACTTCACAATTCAACACAAATATGAAGATAAAATCATTCTTCAGAACATTCTTATTGGGAATGAATAATAAGAAAAAAAACAATGCTAAAGGATCTGTTTTCTATGGAACATTACACATTATTATTATGATTTATTTAGGGTCACAAAGACATTATTTTGGTATATTTTGGGTCCAAAACGTTACATAGTGCACCTTTTAAAAAACTGTTGCTAACGTTAGACTTTTACTTTAGCTTGAGTTGTAAAACATCTGTAGTTCTCTATTACAGGCAAAAATGTAGTTTGTTTTATCACTACAACAAGTTAATTGCAACTTGATTATTGAAACACATTTCATTTTGTGGTTGAATAATCATCAACTGTTGTTTACATATTTTTCAAAACACACCATAAGCTGTAAAAAGCCACAGATTGAACAGCAACGACATAGAAAATATATATTTGTCTGTAAATGTACATATCCAAGTCATCCTCATGTAAGGCTGGGCGATCTGGGAACAAATATAATCACGATTTTTTCCTTTCATTGATTTTGTTTAACCTTTTCAAAAAACTAAAAAAAAAAGGCATGTACGAACAAAAACGTTTAGGATGTTGCATTTATTATAGAATTTGTTTTTAAATTCTATACCAATTTTGTTTGACTTTTGCTCCAAACCTCACATTTTTACTGGCTATCTTCTGATTTAAAGCCTACAACCAAATAACTGACAATTTAACTCGATCTCTTGCTTTTTTGATTAATTGCCCAGCCCTATCCACATGTGACGTTACTTCAACTTGACCAACTAATTGGCTCTGTGCACAGAACTTGTTTATATTCAAAATAGCTAACTCCTGTACTTGAGAGTATTTCCTGTTAGTGTTAGTGTTTACACATTTACACAAACATTGTCTTCTTTAACATGTTTTCACTAACACTACTTACTATTCACTGCCTGACCTTCTGGATATTTGTTCGTTTTAAACTGACAAGAGTGAAAGCCTCATAGAAATGAATTGAACAGGAAATGAACATAAGTACAGAAGTTTGACATTTTGAAAATACACAAGCCAACTGACATTTTGTGCACATATCCAATTGATCACTAAAATGATCGGTAATTATAGATCTGTAATTCAGCTTTATGCAATATAAGATCTTGATTTCAACTTGTATAATTGTCAATAGTGAATATATAAGTATTTTTAACTACAGTAGACTTTTGATCCAAGAGTCACATGACCTGCAAAGACTCGGAACATGGAATGACATTTGGATTCAACCTTGTTCTGCCCTTTTGTCTCTATTTGTTCCTCATGCTGTTTCCTTTCATCATTCTTTCTCTCTCTCTTTCTCTCCTATATAGTTCCCTCCTTTTATTTTCCCCTTTTCTCTTTTTCCTCTCTCACTCTATTGCTATAGCTACTTCCTCTCTCTTCACTTCCTTCACCCCCTCTTCTTTATTTTTGCACTCTGCCCCTTTTCTATTCTTTTTTTTCTCTCTCTCTCTTCTCTCTCCTTTCTCTCACTTTCTCATCCCCCTCTCTCCTTCTCTTGTCTATTGCCTCTCGCCCTTTTCTTCCCTATTTTCTCTCCTCTCTCTACCTTCCTTCCTTATATCTCTTTTTCCCCTCCCTTTCTTTTTTCTCTCTCACACACACCTTCTCTATCAGCTCTATTCTTTTTTCTCCATTCTCTCACACGCTGTCCCTCTTCTCTCATCTCTTTCTCTTCTCCCTCTTGTTCTCTTTCTCTCCTCTCACTCCATCTATCCACTTTCTCGCTCCTCTCCTTGTTTTATCCCTTTCCTTTCTCTCTTCCTTCCCCTCTCTTTCTCTCAGTTTTCCATTATTGCTTTTATCTCTTTTTTTCTTTTGCCCTTTCCTGTCTCTCTCTTCTTTCTTCTCTCCTCTTTCTCTTACCCTCACCTTCTCTCTTATTTTCTCTGTCTCCCCCCCTCTCTCTCTCTCTCTCTCTCCACTCACTCTTGTTTCATCCCTTTCCTTTCTCTCTTCCTTTCCTCTCTTTCTCTGGTTTTTCCTCTTTCTCCATTATTGCTTTTATCGCTTCTCTCTTTTGTCCCCTTCTGTCTCTCTCCTCTTTCTTCTCTCCCCTTTCCCCCTTTCTCCTTCCCTCTCTCTATCTCTTCCCCTACTTTCTTTCTCTCTCTCTCTCTCTCTCTCTCTTCTCCTCATTGTTCTCTCTCTCTCTCCTCTTTCTAGTTGTTTTATCCCTTTCCTTTCTCTCTTCCCTTTCTCCTTCTTCCCCTCCCTTTCTCCATTATTGCTTTTTATCTCTTCTCTCTTTTGTCCCCTTCTGTCTCTCTCTTCTTCTCTCCCCTTTCTCCTTCCCTCTCTCTGTCTCTTCCCCTCCCCCTCCTCTTTCCCTCTCTCTCTCTCTCATCTCTCTTTCTCTTCTCCTCCTTGTTCTCTCTCTCTCCTTGTTTTATCCCTTTCCTTTCTCTCTTTCTTCCCCTCCCTTTCCCCATTATTGCTTTTTATCTTTTCTCTTCATTGTCCCCTTCTGTCTCTACCTTCTTTCTTCTCTCCCTTTCTCTTCCTCTCTCTCTCTCTCTCTCTCTCTCTCTCTCCTTTCTCTCTCCCTTGTTTACCGTCCACGGGCTGGATCAATCCCAAACTCGGTTACCATGTGATTCAATAAGCTCTCTCTTCCTTCTCTTCCTTGCCGTCCGTTCATTAGCTGCAGGGCTCGTTCGTTCTTCTCGTCCTCCGTGTTTCTTGATGGAGGGAGCAGTGCAGAAATGAGAGCATGATTGATTCGGCGTCCGCCCTCCCCTGATAGATCATTAGCGTCTGAAAACGAACAGGAAACATTCAGACAGTGATTCGACGCTCATCCTGAGTCATGACGGATTGAAAGCAGCCGAGACGTCCTGTTCAAAAGGACACACAGACAAGCACCTTGATTTTTTTAATAATTAGCTAATGCGCTTCAAGCAAAAGGCAGGTTTTTTTTAATTCCCGCTGCAGTAAAAGTGGCTAACTAGCTTTTGAAATGGTGCAAAAACTGCTCTCACCACTGTGGCTCTTGTACTTTAGTCTAGAACTGCAACATGCTAATCAACTTATCGATTATTGAATGAATTGCGAGCTAATTTAGTCATTGAATAATTAATAACTGCTTTATCTATATCAGGGGTGCCCAACCCGTCGATCGCGATCGACTAGTGGATCTTTGAGGCAGTGGAAGTAGCTCCCAAAGCCCCGTCTGTTAATACGAACTTTAACCGCGAGATATAGGCGTGACTACAAGCGCGAACTACACGCGGCATCAACAAGCGCTACATGCGCGAACTACACGCGGCATCAACAAGCGCTGTATGCGCGAACTACACGCGGCATCAACAAGCGCTGTATGCGCGTACACGCGCGAATTACAACCGCAATTTACGAGCGCTAGATTTATATGCGGCAGCAAGAATTCTCCACTGTCTGCTCGTTGGAGCACACAGCAGCCGCACAGCACTTGAGCGCTTGCGAACGCGGCTCCTGAACACACGCGCTCATAGGGGTGAGACAGAACAGAGGGGAGAGGAGCAGGAGGAGAGAAAGAGACAGAAGCAGCACTTGCGAACGCGGCTCCTGAACACACGCGCTCATAGGGGTGAGATAAAACAGAGTGGAGAGGAGCAGGAGGAGAGAAAGAGAGAGAAGCAGAAGGAGGAGAGAAAGAGAGAGGAGCAGAAGGAGAGAAAGAGAGAGGAGCAGGAGGAGGAGACAGGTAGTGCCACAGAATCCTACCTGCTCACGCGGTGTTGTTGTCCAACAGCTTGCTGTTGTTGATGCCAGTCAAAAACAAAATCTGACTTTTCTCAAGCCCCTCCCCCTCACTGTTACCATGGTAATCACCAATCACTCATAGTACTGAGTTTGAAGTGCTTCCAGTGAGGTGACTTGGATAGCTTGAACTTTTAATGACTTTTTGTTGTTATAGTTGTAGCCACAATCATTTATTTTCAAAAATAAATGTGTCACTTTTTAACAGGTTTATAACTTACATTTTAATAAAGATTATTGCACTATTAAAAAAAACTAATTTTTTCGACAGTGTTAATAAATAAAATAATGTAAATCCAAAGGTAGATCTTCGGGCTGTGCTCAGACTAAAAGTAGCTCGCGAGCTGAAAAAGGTTGGGCACCCCTGATCTATATGCAGGTCCCTATTGTACTCAGCTGACATTACTTGAACTTTATCTAAGTCCAATTGTGTAAAAATGTCTTGTAATTGTGGCTTTTGCGTTCTAAGCAACAAATCAATGAATCCAAAAAACCCCCAGGCAAATAATGGATTAGCATTAGCATTATTTTGATTAGATTTTAAGAACAGCAACAAAACAGACTGGGTTAGTCAAAAAAAACAAACAAAACAAAACTGGGAGCTATATCATTCCCCAATCGGAGTCAGTGCCAAATTTGAGTCAAATGTTGGTGTGCGCATGCCCAGAAGCTTCAGCGCAGGAGCATAAACGTCAGTCTTGAACTACAGCAACACCTAGAAGGACTAACAACATAGAATATGCTACATTTATTAGAGATGCACCGATCCAATACTGGGATCAAATATCGGTGCTGATCAAGGAAATGTTGCTGGATTGGGTGTCGGCTCGTAGATATCTGTTCAACCGATATCATAGTTTAATTGGACATAAAGAGACTCATTTATTGGCTGGTGTTAATCCAGAACGTCTCATTTTATTGGACATTTAATTCAAATTAAGTTATTAAGTTGTGGCTTGCACTAGAAATAACAGTTACATGACACTATTATGACAAAATGTGTGTTGTTTCGATAAGAAAGAAAAGCTATGTCAGTCCTTCCAGTGGTATATTGATTGATATTGGGTATCGACATCCCTAATATTTATCATTACCCTTTTATATGTCCTTATTTAATTCAAATATGAGATTAACGTTTGTGAGAACACAATATTTAATTGTTAATGAACTAGAGCAACAAGCTCAGAGCAATGAAATTTCAAGGTCGATCATGTTAGTGTTAAATTTAATGTTTTTATGAGTGTAAAAAGTAAAGAGATTTCACGGGACTTTATCAAAAAAAAAAAAAAGTCCCTAAACTTTCTTACTGACCTTTTTTATCTCATGTGATTGGCAATCTAAAGTTACAACTGAGCGATAACATTTTTAGCCATTTCTAGCAGTTTAAGTAATGAAAATATAGTCAAGCTAACAACAGCTAGCATGATTGACTAAATTTTGGCAAGTGACTCCGCTTGGGGAATAATAGATTCAATTAATTGGTGTCTGGATTCTTAGCCTGGTTAGCTACAATTGTGTTAGTTAACTTGATATTTTGATTAGAGTTTAAGGATTTATAAAGAACAGCAACATATCAGAGCTGAAAAACTAGGAGCTAACCATTAGGCTAATCTGGCTATATTTTCTGTGGAATTTGGTGTTGTGCGATAAAACACACTGCTCTAAGTTGTTTAATCGGCTTATACAATAGTCCCACAAATGTACCAACCTGTTTAGAGTTTGTTTGTTGTTCGAGAGATCGAGTTATTTTAGTTTTACTGAAGCTAGTCCCTCCTGACAGTTGGTCCGTTTGTTTAACTGTTGCTGCGGTGACGGCCACGGCGCAGTGATACAGAGCGCGATCAACCGTTGCCGGGACTACCTGCGCAGTTATTCAGTAACTCCAGTTTAGCATTGGCGTTCTGCTATAACAACCACTGGTATAATGGAATTTAAAGAACTGTTTAGGCCTGATAAATGTCGACCACAGCACCGCACTTCTGCATAATTTATGAATACTACTCTCCAAACACAGGCCCTTTCACTTACTAATTTACAGACCGATCACTTTGTTTAGTTGAAAGTGTAAAGTCAAGTACAAGTAAAAGCCTAAAACAACTCAAATTGTCAATAGCGAGTTAGCTTGGGGCTTGTTATTTGAAAGATTTAGGCAGTTTATTTGCATCAGTGTTGGCATCGGCTATATTGACCAAGTTTTATCTGTGTTTTATTGTTATTTGACACCAATATTCTTAGATACAGTTTGTCTACAGAGTATAAGTATTTATTTTTATGAGACAAAAGAGAAAAAATGGAAAAAAAAACTATGAAAAAGGGCTGGACAATGTTAAAAATTGATTGTAAACTTAGGTTTTGGTTCACCATTTCTCTATTTATTAACCAATCACCTTGAAACATAAACATTCTGATATACTTTTTGGCAAACTCCTACAATTAATTTAAAGATATGGCTGTATGTTTTGACAGTCATGCTCCAAATGATTTGATAACCCAGAAAAGTACATGTGTATTCATTTTATTAATATAGAAAATAGATTTGTTATCTTCTTGTTAGCATTTCTATAGTATGAGCAAACAAAAAATTATGTCTATTTATGCCTAAGTTTAAAACCTATTTACTTTGAAGCAAATTCAGCTCTTGAAGGCAAAAATAAAAAAAAAAGTTCTCGTTCTGTTTTTGCTCATAAAGCTAAAATCGAAAGCTATATTTTTTGCAGGAAAATGAAGACTAGACAATGATATTAAAAACATTTTGAATTTTTTGCCATAATAACATGCAACACTACAGAAAGGTAATATTTGTTGAGTAAAATCTAAATTACGTAACAGCCTCTATCTTTGTATTTCTGTCCTGGAGGTTTATTCAATGTAAACATCTGAAATCTGAATATGGAAACAATAACACTAAGCTGTGGTGTTATGGCTCTGCATATTTACAACTCAATTCAGAGAAGCGTGAAGCTGTTTAACGCGGCTAGCAGCTATTGATTAACCTTAGTGATTGTGCAGTGGCCCTTCATCGCACATCCAGGCTCCAGCAGCAGCAGCTAACCTCATCTCTGTCCTCTCTTCTCCGCAGAGTTCAAGGAGGCTTTCTCCTTATTCGACAAAGATGGCGACGGCACCATCACCACCAAAGAGCTGGGCACCGTCATGAGGTCGCTGGGACAGAACCCCACAGAGGCCGAGCTGCAGGACATGATCAACGAGGTGGACGCAGACGGTCAGTCAAAAGCAACATATTGATCTGAGAAATGCCAGAACGCAACTGCACGATACCAAAATACGCACAATTAGTTTATCTTCAATTGAGTTTGTCTTTCACTGTAAAAAAATGCTACAAAATTAAAAACATGCGCTGTCAAATAAGGGCATAATTGACTTAGTGCACGGAACATCAGTTGGCTTGTTTTTGTTCAAAATAGCTAACTTCTGTACATACAAGCATTTCCTGTTAGCGTTAGCATTTAGATACAAACACATTCTTCTGATTTATCTTTTTGTTTTCTGTAACATTCACCACAAACTCACTGTCACCGTCTGATCTTCTGAGTATTTATCGTTTTAAGCTGGTGTAGTGAAAACCTCATAGAAATGAACCGAACAGGAAATGCTTGTATGCACATAACTTAGCTATTTTGAACATAAACAAGCCAACTGAAGGTCCGTGCACAGAGCCAATAATAATACCGTTTTTAGTTATACTAATACAATTACATAACTGCACAACATTATGTAGGCCAATATTAGCAGCTAAAATACATTCAATTCAAATTGTTTGAACAGAACAGAAAGTACAACGAGTACAATGAAATTAAACTTGGAGTGAGCCTCCGGGCCGCTGCACTTTTTGCGCGCCGCCACTCACTCTTCTGAACATGAAATGCAAATGTGGTTTTTTGTTATAATACAAAAAGTTATTGTATCCAGGCACAGTTCAACATCACCCAATTGAAAAAAATGGCTTTTGCACAGCAACTGCACTAACATTATCGGATTCTCCAATGTTGACACAATCAATTAACGTAAACAAAAAAACTTAAAGGTATTTTACTTAATTTTTCCATTCTTAAACAATTCATTTTAAGCTTCCTACATCAGTCTCATGTTTTGCTCACTTACCTAATGCATTTTGAGCTTCTGAATTGTTCAACGCAATGTGTTTTTTAGCTTTTTCACGGTCGTTAAGAGCGAGAGTGTGCTAACAACAACAACAACAACAACAACAGACTAACTTAGTTGAGTTTGGCGAACAAAGGAGACATTACTAGATGTAAACAGAACATTGTGGACTGATTTCTACCTGAACAAATACAAGATACAGATACAAGAGATCTTTGCTAGGGAGATTGATTTTAGGTTATTTTATTGTAAAAGAAAAGAAAAAACGTCAACTCATTTAGTAATCAAATAATCGTTTACTGATCTTTAGGTTTCCAGACATGCATAAACTGAAAAAAATATGTTTATTGCGCAGTAATGACAGAAAAAAACAATCTTAAATAGTCAGTGTTACTAGTAAAAACAAATATCTTGATTTGTGTAAATAAGACTAAAGTCGAGTGATTCTGAACATTCTACAGTACAAATTTACCAATAGAACTAGATATCTATGTAATTGCTTCAAGTTAGCTTTTTGTTTTTTACTGTTTCCAAAAAAGAAAATGCTTGTTCTTCTCAAATGTTTGCAAAAGAATAGATTTTTATCATTGTTCCATTGGCAAAACCTTTTTTAAGACAGTAAAAAATGTAATTCAGTCAGTTACGAACTCAGAGTCTAATTTAATTTTAAGTTTTGTCTGGATCCATAACCCAAATGATCGTTAGTTGCAGTCTTAAGGCATGTCTGTTTGTTGACATAGTATCGTTTGAATATCTTTATCGAGGTATGCCCAAAATATATCACACATAATGATCCAATGTAAGGAAAAGAAAATGCATAAACTGCTCAGATATCAGAATATCTTTAACTGTCAAATGACATCGTTAAGCTGAATTTTAAACACAATTTTGTCCATGTTGCATCAAGTTTTGTACAAATTACTAGTCTATAGTTAGCATTGGTGATTAGAAGTGTTGGGAGTAGTGTGTTCCTCTTTTCAGTAACACAATACTGCAACTCATTACTTAAATATGTTGACAGTATAATGCAGTTTTACAGTAATTTGCCCAACACTTTTAATTAGCATATCAAGTTTTAACAGCTAAAACATAGCTTGTAAATCTGTGGGAGTGTGGAGCTAGAAATAAACATGTAAATTTACTATTAAAGCAACAAGTGCAGTATTTTTCCTTATGTAACGTGAGATTTTGACCTGACTTGAACCTAAGATCAACAGAGCATGTCATATAAGTGTAAAAGTTTAAACTGGGGTTAAAGGTGCACTGTACAGCTTTTATTGTGCCAGGTTTTGTCTCCATGGAGATACTGTTTTGCCTTTCATCCTGTAAACACCTTTATATGTTGGGTTGGGTCGCCTCTCCACAGATTTAACTTGTTACTTGCTAGACAGACAAGTGTAATGCTATTTTGTGGAACTTTCAAGACAAAGAAAGAGTATACCAACAGAAATATGGAAGTTACATACTGTATTTCACCTTGAATGAAAATGTGTTTTGTACAATAATGCTGTGAAGGCTCAGCTCTAAAACCTTTTTAATTATCAAAGTGGCCAATTCTACAGATGGCATTACAAAACTGTCACTTCCTGTCGTCGCACTGCAACACAGGCTCTCGCACTATTTATGAGCATTTTACACAAACTTTAATACTGGAACATGCGCATACAACATACTAAAATATACAGATATGAAGCACCTCAAGTTCTGCATCTTCAGTGTGTGAGAGAGAAAAATGTAATCTCTGCCAAGGTTTTGCTCCCCCTAACCTGTTTTTGCACATGAGCAAATGCTTGATAAATCTGGCCAAGGTGTGTTTTAGGCCGTTCACAATAAAAGGACACTCCAGATCTGTTGCCTTTGCATTTACTAGTCACTTCTCTGTTATCTTGAATGTCAAAATTGGATATCAAGTATATTGTTTAGTAAAAAAAATAAGCTGTTTTAAAATACCATTTAGTTAATTAATAACTCAGTGGCATCTTCGTCGACCAAAACTTGTATTATTTTACTGGGATAAGTTGAATTTTAAAGCACTTTCCAAATCTATTTAAACTTTTTCAGCATGTAAAAGTCTTGTTTACCTGCATTTTTATCTGTACCAATTTATCTTTATCTATCTAACTGAAGCTGTGCTCAAAACTATTTTAAAACAACAAAGAATGAAAAGGAAAGTGAGAGCCTGATGCTGAACTGTAAAAGTACAAATGGGGGAAAAAAAGAGCGTTTTGCACTTTAATATACACCACCTAAAATCTGGAATCGTTTGTGTCTGTGTGAGAGAAAAATGTCAGCCATGTCAAGTTTTTGCTCCCCCTAACATGTTTTGCACATGAGCAAATGCTTGATATTAACCCTGTGTGTTTATATAAAAAGGCAGATTAGACAATGATTCGGTCTCAAACTTTGTGTTACTGCTCACTGCTCAATAGAAATTTAGTCGACTATCACAGCATCACAACTGTCGGTAGGGAGAATCAACGCACTGTCTGTTCTGGTCTCTTTGGGGCGCATCGATGTAAAAAATCATTCACACAAACACGATCCAAGCAGCCAACCGTCGGCAAACAAATGCTGAGTGAGCATGCGCGTGATGCAACGCTCGACGAAAAAGATAAAACATCAGTTGCGCGCAAACTTTGTCAAACTCTGTGACGAACAGATTTCTATCTTACCTCACGAATTAGGCTCAACTTCTATTTCCCGCTACAGTCCAGCCTTCGTACTACAGCTGGTACTCCTCCATCTCTGTTTTCCTCGGACCAAATAGCCTTTCTTCTCCGTACTTACGTCCCATTTGAACCCGGCAAATAACTACAATCCATGCTCGGATAAAACCTGTTTTTCCATAAGCGTCATTTTCGGTTTTCCGCACTATTTTCTCGCACACTAGCGACCGCTGGTGATGCCGACTCTACAAGCCATTCTTCAAAATCTCGCCTCCCCCGACAGCGCCATTCACACCAAACACACGTGAGCCTCCTGTCGGCAGAAGTTGCCAAACCGGTTCAGATGAGCGACCCTCAGCTTGGTGTGAAAGACCCTTAATACACATTTTTGGTTGATTAAAAACCCATCAATAGATAAATAAACTAAACAACTAAAGGACCACCACTCTACTATCACAACAACAGTAGCTCGTAGCCGCACACACCACCGTGCTTTAGGGGATTAGCCCAGGCATCCTTTGCTGTCAGCAGATCCAGCACAGCTCACCTCCCTGCCTTTTACTACCAACTGTCGAGCCACCAACTGTCCGGGCCAACTGGCTTTATGTCCTGATGACGTGTCTGGCCGCGTCGTGGTGGAGTGTCAGCACTTTAGTCAGCGCGGCTCCATCATAGTTGACGAAGTGAGGCCTGTGCACGAGCAGATGGAGCCGCAGAGTAAGAGACCCGAGGCAGGTGCAGAGATAAACAACAGATCTGGCAACGCTGGCTGGAGATTGATAGGTTTTGATTGACTTTTACTTGTGCAATTTGATAACGCGGTTTTTCTCTGCATGCACGTTTGGTTTTACTTTCATTGAGTAATAGTAGTGGATGTCCCAATCAGAAATGTAAGTGTTGCGATATGCGTGGAGAAAATTATTTTTATCATTCCTGCGATTCCTTTTGTTGGTGCAAACTCATAACATCAGATTAACTTACTCTCTCACCATATCAGCGATATGGTCTTGTTTTTTGTTTGTTTATTAGAATATTTAGACTTATGTGTTAATATGTTTAAAATATGTGCTAATGCTCTAAACCCAGAACTATTTTAATGCAAGTTTTGCTGTTGATTAAAAAGCCTGTGTTGTAAAAAAATTTGTCAGACTGATGACTGCTGTCCGGCCCTACGCCACTTGTCTGGGTTCAAATGTCACTCGAAGAAAAATATTTGCCCATCCCTGTTCTAAATTAAAGTAAAAATCCGTATATTTAATTTAGTTTGCTTCAGCCTTTTAAAAATACAATTTTTAGTTGCCAACATAAAGTCAATGTGACATAAACAGACGGAGAGAAAACATTTTACATCAAATATACGGCATATAACACTGAAATAGCTTTAATTTTCTTCTAAAATGTGTTTTTAGTTCTTATAATTTGAGCGGACGTTGACATTACTTCAAAATTGTGCAAAAAAAATGTGCTAAAACATGGCTTAAAACATGCTAGTTGAGCTTTACTTGTCAGATAAACTAAAAATGTCCTTAAACCTAATCACAAAAGTGCAGAAAAAGCACCTTTATACCCTCATTAGAAGATTTAGGATGTATTTATGTTTGTTTATTTATTTATTTATTAAATCAAGACATCTTACTAGCCAAGTCAAACCTTCTCAAATCTAGATAAAATGTACATTATTCTGTAATTTTTGACTTGCCAAGAACTGAACTCTAGAAAAAAGTGATTCCTGATTCTTGTATTGATGCAGTAATTACATTTGCAGAGTTTTTTCTTAATTGCATTTTGAGAGAGAAAGAGAAAGAGAGTGTGAGCTTTCCTACTGTTGATTAGAAGCGAGTGGCTGAAGTTTTGGGGCGTCCTGGGAGCTGGCCGTCCTTGTCTGGCTGGAGGGTGTTCGCTGTCAGGACCCCAGCACTGCCCCGTCAGCTTATAGGATTTCATAAATGAGACCCGCATTGATCAAGAGAAGCGATCAATCACGCCTTGGCTTGGCTGTCCTTTTATTAAATCGTCTTCTCGCCGTCGTCAGAGTCAGAAAACCAGCTCTGTTCCTCGCCGTTTGATAAACCCAGACACAATCATGCAAACTCACGCTACGCAGTTAGTCACAGTCGAAATGAATCACAACTTGCATGCAGTTATTCAAACAAAAAGGTTAAGGCGATCTACAGATACAACTGATTGTGCTGTTTTGTAGGGCTGTACTCAATGTATCGATAAAGGGATATATCGTGACAAGCTCTTTGGCAATACGCGTATCGATACAAGGAGGTGTATCGGGATATGTTTCGGCATACTTAAACTCATATAATTTACACTTATGAACCTAGACTGCAGCTTTAAGGCTGAAACTATTGAGATGAACAATGACTTATTTGTAGGATACTTGTATCTGACATGAAGAGCAGTTTGAAAAACGCAATTCCTCTGCATTTTGTTACTAATAGTTTTTTTCTACATTGTGGATAAAAAATAAATATCAATGTACTGTATTTTTTCTGCATTATTCAAAATACCTACTTAATACGTGACATATTGAGGAAATTATATCGGGATTTACGTGTATCGGGATACGTATCATATCGAAGGGCTCTTGACAACACCCAGCCCTAGTATTTAGCTTATACATACAGCTGAATGTGCTGTTTTGTATGCTAAACCATGTATATAAGAGCTGGCACTGGCAGTCTATCATTCAGCTCAATATCAGAATTATATCATTATGAAAAAGTTTCAAAATATTGTTTTTATCTTTCTAATTCTAGTGAATTGTGTAGTTGCACAGTGCACTTTGTTGTATTCAAATATTGGGCTGTTTAAGGCTTTTAATCTAACACAATTACTGTCCAGGTTTATATTGTATCTACATCTTACATTACGTTACATTATATTATATTTTGCAGACTGTTACTCCAATAAAATGTTGGACAAATTTTATGCAGTTTGCTGCATCCAGTGCTTTTTAGGTTTTATAATAACATTTATAATCATTCTTTAAATTTCTATAGGTTTATTCTCCATTCTGGCCTATGTTGCACCTCTCGGCTGCAGTGCATTCTGGGACCTGTAGCTCAAATTGTTTATGCTTTTATCGAGGGGCCACTATCAATAATAATCAGAAATCATCCTGAGAGGCCACATGAATCCATCTGGGGGGCCACATGTTTGACACCCCTGATATACATGGTTAAAAATACACTAATACTAAGATAATCATTAGTGACAGGATCCTGCTTTGAAAACATAATCACTCTACAGGAAAACTTGATGCAATTAGATATTTTTTGCCCTATTACGCACAAACACACACACGCACACACATCACCAACATCCCCTTGTTCTGCCTATGCCTCCCTCGGCTGATGCAATCTAGGTCAGACGGCAATGGAAAATAAAAGTGGTTACATAAGGCCCTCTCTCCGCAGCTTTGCACATCCAGTACCCACATCAGCATCGGCAGCCATGGCATCTCAGCTGGCCCATTGAAAATCTGCTTTATTTACCAAACAACAAGGCCGATGAGTGGATGAGGATCGGAGAGGCAGCAGCGGGAATAGGCTCTGAATAGGCTCCAGGCTATTCGACCCCGCATACATCGCGCATTGCTGTATCAAATTTACTACAACTAATATTGGATTGTAGCGTGGATATAGTTTCAAATTAGAAAACACAATGCTGTAGCTATAGCGCATATGGATTTATTGACTTTAGATGGTGTTAAAACATAAATCGATGAAGGTTGTGTAAGATTTTTGTTGGAGTCTGCATTCACCTTTTATGCATTGAGATCTTATTGCTTTGAATGGCTTTAAACTTAATTATCTTCATGGAAACGAGCATGTGAAGCTACCAGGCTAAGCTAAAAGTCAGTTATGTGGAGTCAGATCTGCTCACTGTTAAAAAGCATGTTTTTCTTTGGTATTTTTGAGCAATTAAACATAAGTAACACTTAAATAATCTTAATTAACCCTTAATAAATCATGAATAATGACGTAATTAATCAAGAACAAATGATAAATGAATTTATTAATGCTTTATAGCCTTCCCCTCAAGTTTAAATCTTAACCTTAGCTCTTCAAGTAGTTACTAAGCCTTAATAAACATATTATCCATGGATTGATTATTGGTTCATGAATAATCAAGTGTTGTTCATGCTTTATTGCAGCTTTACTAAGGTTAGTTAAGGCTTAGTTTGTGTAAAGTGGTACCAAAGCATGCAAAGTGAAATAAATTCAGAATATACTGTATGTTTAATATCGTACAAATGAAACATTGTAGGCCACACAAAAACTTCACCGCCATACTTTGTTCACCTCCTTGTCTCCATGGAGATTTGCATCACTTTCCTTCTACTCACTACGCAGCTTTAAACAGACCTATCACCATGGAGACAAGATGGTTACGCCAAGTTACCAAGTCAGATCTGCACAGAGGCGTCTTCATGAACTGAATTGAACATGAATTAAATGCAATACTGTGGAACTTCTTCAGGCTTCCTTGAGAAAAGTCACTTCCATTAGGCTTTTAAGTACCAATGTTTTGACAGTTTAGTTTAGTTTATTTATGAAATTATTGTTGAACACCTACAGCAGTGCCATTACTACACAAAAATTCAATCTGTTTTCCTATTGGACGTTTTGATTTAGCTCATCTTCACAAGTTCATGAGTAAAAATGATTCTATTTTTGTCTATTGTATTGTATCTTCCAGCTAATGCTTCATGTTAGGAACAAATCCACACTAGTATGACTCTCTCTCTCTTCTTTCTCTCTCTCTCTTCTCTCTCTCTCTCTCCTCCATGGCGATGACCACACATGCGCTTTTACCCGAGCTTTGGGTTGTTTGCGCCTCGTTCGTGTGTAATCGCACCATCTCCCACTCGGTTCACTCCTTCTATTCTCTCCTCTTCACATCTCCTTTACTTCATCTGCCGCCCACTCCTCCTCACTCTCTCTCTCTCCATCCATCCCCTCTCACTCGTCCTCTCTCTCTCTCTCTCTACAACCACCTCTCTTTCTTCCTTCTCTACCCCCCTCTCTCTAGTTCTCACCCCTTGTTTTTTTTTTTATTTCACTCTCCCTGCACCCTCCCCATTTCTCCTCTTCTCTATCACTCTTTTGTCTCTCCATGCTCTTTCTCTATTCTTCTCTCCCTTGCTCCATCTTCCCTCTCACACCTCCTTTACACCCTTCTTTTTTCTTTCTCCATCCCCTCTGTCTATCGTCTCTTTTCATCCTCTCTCCTTCTCTTTTTCTATCCTCTTCATTCATTCTTTCTCGTCCCTTCTTCACTACAGTTCACTCTCTCTCTCTCTTTCTCACTCTCCATCTCCCTTCATAACTCTGTTTTCCTCCCACCATTTTCTCATGCTTCTCTTTGCCTCCATTCTCTTTCTCAGATGCAAGAAAATGTTGTGAATATTACTCCAGGTTAGACTTGGCTAAAAAAACTACTGCAACTCATATAACCTACATACTTCTAATTCTAATCGTGTAAATAATTTGCTGATAGTGATCATGTTTCTAAGGAAATACTACAAATAATATGAAGAAGTACTTTCAAGTTTAGGACAAACAAAACTGAAAAGGATTAACATCTTGTTCCTGTTTTTACACCAACAATGGGCTTTGTTTACAGTTGTGTCACATCAAGGCCAAATGTTTCTAACTCATCCTGATGTGTTTTTGCATTTAGTTAAGCAGTATTGTGGAGAAAACTAAAGAAATACAGGAAATTAGAGAAGTAAATCAATGGGTATTTATTCATTGCATGTTTCTATATATAATATCTTTTTGTGGCATAAAATGTGATGATAATTATATTGAACATAATATTATACTTTAAGCTTAAAGTGACACTGTGTAACTTTCAGCGAATGACAAATTAAATGCAAAATTCCATTGAAATGTTAAAACAATAGTTTGGGGCATTTTATAATGTTTTTAGTCCAACAAAGACATCCAAGTAAACAAAGAATGCTTTTGTTCAAGTTCAAATTTTGGCTAAAAAAGTAAACTGCGTACCTTTAAAGTTGGGGTGAAATTTGTGAATTTTGTGTTTTCCACCAAAAAGTATCTGGTAAACACACCACTTCGTGATAAAATTGACCAATGAGTCCTGTCTGGATTGGCTGTGCTTGGTGTGAAAATCACTTTAAAGTGACTCTAAACCCCTAAAATCTGTATTTGTATCACTCTAAATTGAGTTGTGCACAATATCAATATCACAATATCTCTAAAAGCTGACGAGAAAAAACAAACAAACAATGAAAGGCCATGGCAACGAGTTGAGAAAAAAATGCCTCTACATTCTTTCCCTTCCACAATTGCATTTGTGCCTGTTCTGCAAAAAGGTGAAAATAGGCTTGCTTTGTTTTGCTAGACTGTCCAAAGCAAAATGCTGCACTGTGATTGGGTCGCAGTCACATCAGCCGACGGTGGGGCGTTAGATGTATATTCAAGATTTTTAACAGTATAAAAAGAATCCATCGGCACAAAAAATTGCAAAAACTGAATTAAAAATAAACGATTACTTTGACTCTGGAACAGTAGGCCATATTATTAAAACAGCATATTCACAGTTTATCAGCCAAAACAAAAGCTGGTTTAGTGCTGATGAACATTTAGTAGCCCAAGTGTCCAAAGAATGCCCTTTTATGTCTCTAAATGTCCCTTCTTTCTCCCGTATAAACCCCTCCTTCCTCGTAGACAGCTCCCCGTGGTCGCGCTTGTTTCTTGGGTGCTACCAGTCGCCTCTCAGCGTTAGATAACAGGTCCTCGCATTGTTACCCCAGGCCACGAGATCACCATCTGCCCCTCACATAACCGCGCACTGTACACTCTCCATTCAGCCAGGCTCATCTCCGCCACTGTTAATCTGACCACAATCCTCTCCTCGCCCCTTGGCTAATCCGCCTGGGTACTTTTCCCTCGCTGTCCGTGACCTCTCCACACAATTCCGTTTCAGATGTATGCCATATATTTATCCCGTTTGGAATATGAGCACACCCACGCGCCCCCCTGAGCGCTCTCGTGTCAGGACAAAAAATGGCTGTTCTTCGCCTCCCGTGGCTCCTGTCGAAATGCAGACAGACCTTCTCCTGTCAAGAGGGTCTGATCCGTTGCTAATCCTGCCTTGACAACAGCAACATGGGTATTGATCCAGCTGCATGCATCGAGGCCACGGCAGCTGCTTCGGTTTAGACTGAGAAACAAGACAAACTCGCCTTGTATTCTGCAAATACAGCCTTAGTTTTTCTCTGAACTGACAAAAATTACAACTCAAACTTGCTTGCCAGTCCCTGATTACAAGTAATTTGCAAATTTCACAAACTTTCTAATTAAAAAAAGCCCAATTCAATCACAGCAAATGAAAATGTACGTAAACCAAGGCATAAACTGTGCAGTACATTTGTTTGCTGCTATCATTTGACACACCACTTTGTAAATTTAAGAAAATATATTGCTAAAATTACTGCTTTAAATCTTGTCCAAGCCAAAAGAAATGCCATGTCACTTACAGCAGTTTCAGACCTCAAGATGAGATGCAAATACAGAAGAAAAACTGTTTTAAAAGGTTAGCTTTAGGTAGCAATTTTTGGATCAGCCTTTTTCTGTTGCAAGAGAAGCTGACAGTGTGGTTAATTGCTTCTGGTCGCTCTAAAGTAAGAAGGAATGTTCCATAGTAGAGCATTAAACATACAGAATAGCTACAATTTATTTATCTATGGGTGTCTTTTGTTCAAAAATACATTGAAATTTATCAGAGACTGAACGCACCTCTCCACAATTCTGTTTTTTAGCTTGTAGTGCCACACACTCGTCTTTTCTTCATGAAGATATCTAAGTTTAAAGCCATACTGTGTGACATTCTATTGCAACCACCATAAAGAGAAGGTGATTTCAAATTCTCCAGCAAAAGTCTCACACTCTGCACCTTTTAATACCCTGAAGCTTTCAAATATTGTGAAAGTTATCATGAAGTTGCCATATACCATTAGTTGTGTTATTCTCTTGTTTTCTATATTGCGGAAATGATACAAAAAAATGTCCATTATTTACCTTAAAGAGAGATTATTTGATTATCAACACAGGGGGAAACAACATGTATGGTGCTAAATCAACATTTGAGAAAGAAATTTGATACACGTTGCATTCAGGTGAGTGAAAAAGTGCAGAGAAAAACACTGTCTCAAGCTTCAGGAGCCAGATGTTCGTTATACCGGTTCAGACCTAATGCAAACAGCTAGCCCTTACCATGTTTTGTTGTTTTTATCAAAGAAGTTTCTCCAGCCAGGTGACATGCGTAGTAGAGCAGAAAGTGACATCAAGCAATATTCTGTCTATTTATCCTGCTCGAATTTTAAAAGTTTGCCAATTAATTTTTGAGCAGTAAACAGCTGTAGTTGAATGAATAGAAAATATGTTCAATGTTTTACTCTGAAAAAGCAACATCTCCATGGAGACAGACCCTCCAATTAAAACCCTGCTAGCTGCACTTTTAAAACACACTCAAAAGCCTGTCTTACACAACTGGACTCCCACTGGTTTTCTATGTTTAATGGTGCGACTCTGACACCAGGAAAAAACACGGCGGTGATTTATGGTTTGCCTGAAGGCCGCCGTGTGTACAGTGTGCGATAGTTACATTATAGATGAGTGTCCGTGAGCTTGCCGGCTGCTCCTGCCCACACCGGCCCATGTTGTTCCCAGGACTTTCCCCGAACACATCCACACCTCCTCCTCAGTCACCGCTGTGTCTAGTGTTTATCGCAGGAGGAAGGTGCACACGGCTCGTCTCTGCCATAACTCAGCCCTCATGTTGCAACATCACTGACACTAATGTCCTCAGAGCAAAGATATGGCCCATGCGTCGACGTAAATCCTGCCACTGTTCCCACACGGACAACAGGAAATCAACATGTGACAGAGGTTATGTGCGCTTCTGTCAGGGGAGATGAATATTAAATGTATCTATTTACCAAACACAAAACTATATTAATCTAATAATAATGTAAAATGTTGAGTCTTGGAGGTTTTAGCTAAGGCTGAACAGTTTAGGAAAAATATCACATTGCAATTTTTCTGACAATTGTTTGATTTCATTTGCAATTTATGTTTTAATATGAATAATATACAGATTAAAGGTGCACTGTGTAACTTTCTGGAGGTGAAAAGTCAACTGCACAATTTAGTAGAAAAAAAACAATTAAATTACGACTGGAAGATATGTAGAGAAAAGTACTGTATCTAAATATTTTTTTCATTACTCGATACATTTCATCATTTGTTTTATTCCAGACTCAAGGCCCATAAACGCACAAGACAAACAACAACAACAAACAAACAAGACTACAAGAGAATGTAGTTGATCTTCTCTCTGCTTTTAATCTATTGTATGAGCTCTTTTTATCCAGCATTACATCTTCTCAATATTTACTTTATGGCTAAATAAATTCATATCTGTTCAGTAAATATCTCGATATACAATTGATGAATTGCCCAGCCCTGGTTAAAACTATGCTTTGGGACAATCTAAATAGAAAAAGGGATGTTTTATGCAATATTTCTATGGAAACATACAAAAAGAGGCCCACCTCAAGAACAAATGAACGTCTGTTTTGAGACCGGCATGATTTAGAAGAATCTTGTTTTTTCTTCAGCAACCAAGGAACTGAAATTATACAACTAAATAACTGTAGCTTTTTAAAGATTTGGCCATTGGTTAGATGTCTTTCTTACATCTTATCTGTTTTGGAGTAACTTTTCACATTCACACAACAGCGTTTTTACATTATTTTCATAAACTGTAATTTCTGGCCTATTGAGCGCACCTGAATATAAGCCGCACCCACTAGATTTAAGTAAGAAAAATGATAAAGTACATATATAGGCCGCACTTGTTAATAGTAAGTCGATGATAATCTATATTTTTGCTGCATTGCCTTATAAGCCGCATAGTTCAAAGCTCATGAAAAAAGTAGCGGCTTATAATCCAGAAATTACGGTATTTTTGCATTTTTCAGTCAAGACAAAACACTTGGTAGTTTGACTTTTAGATTGCGTGCGTTCTGGGTATCGTGCAGTTTTTGGTTGGTTGAGCTAATCGACTAAACGCTGGCTCACATTGTGCCTGCTTATTGACGCCGGCTTTTAAGTAATTGAAATTTCTGCTGATTAAATGTTCCTCATTGATCATTCATTTCAGGTAATGGCACCATTGACTTCCCGGAGTTCCTGACCATGATGGCCAGAAAAATGAAAGACACAGACAGCGAGGAGGAGATCCGCGAGGCTTTCCGGGTATTTGATAAGGTAAATGCACTTTTAAAAGCTTATAGATCTGCATGCCTGGCCAGAAGGAATGGGACAAGATCTAGCGAAACAAAAATGTTACAAGATTGTGCACACATGTTCAAACTGATTTTTTCATCCACTTTTTCCATTTGGTTTCAACTAAAACTGGGTCAATGCAAGGGATTCTTGTTTGCTACAACTTGATTCTTGTCTTGAAACATGACATTTTATTAAGCATCGCAAGAACAATCAACTTTTTCATCTGAATTTGCTAAGTCAAACACTGCTTTTCTAAAATTAACAATATTATGTTGTCTCTTTCTTGTGGACTCAGTCTCGTATCTTGTCTCTTTTGCGTTGACTCGATCTTCTCATATCTCGTCTCTTTCTCGCCGACCCAATCGCGTATCTTGTTTCGTTCTCGTGACCCCAATCTTGTTTTTTTTTTTTTTTCGTAGACCCAGTCTCGTCTCTCTCTTGTTTATTCAATCTTGTCTCTTTCGTTAACTTAATCTCGTATCTTGTCTCTTTTTCGTAGACCCAATCTCATATCTTGTTTCTCTCATGGACTCAATCTCATATCTTGTCTCTTTCTCAAGAACTTAATCTTGTCTCTTTTATGTAGACCCAATTTTGTATCTTGTTTCTTTCTCGTGAACTCAATCTCGAACTTGCATCTCTCTCGTGGACTCACGCTGGATTTACACAGACTGCGAGGCGGGTGCGGGTCGGGACACGTGCGGGTTTCTTGCTAAGTGCCTGTTACACCAGATGCTGTCAACTGCGGTCCGGTTTCGTCCAAAGCCACGTGGAGTCACGTAGATTCCCGCGAGATCGCTCGTATAATGAATTGAAAGCCGCACCAGACCGCTGCGGTCTCCGACAAAAATAGACTTCATGCGGATTCTTTCCGCAGAGTCGCGCGACTCTCGCACTCGCAGTCGGACATGTCGGAGCACGGTGTAAATCAACGCATTGGTTTTAAGCACTTTCTAAGTTCTGTCACGACTCGCATCCAAGTTGCACTTAGTGTAAATCCGCTGTCAATCTCATATCTTGTCTCTTTCTCAGGAACCCAATCTCATATCTTGTCTCTTTCTTGTGGACCCAATCTCTTGTCTTGTCTCTTTCTCGTGAACTCAATCTCGAACTTGCATCTTTCTCGTGGACTCAATCTTGTATCTTATCTGTCTCTAGACCCAATCTCTTATCTTGTCTCTTTTAGTGGACTCAGTCTTGTATCTTGTCTCTTTCTCGTAGACTCAATCTCATATCTTGTCTCTTTTTCATCGACTCAATCTCATATCTTGTCTCTTTCTCAGGAACTCAATCTCGTATCTTGTCTCTTTTTCGTAGACCTAATCTCATATCTTGTCTCTTTTTTTCGTAGACCCAATCTCATATCTTGTCTCTTTTTTTCGTAGACCCAATCTCATATCTTGTCTCTTTTTTTCGTAGACCCAATCTCACATCTTGTCTCTTTCTCGTAGACTCAATCTCATATCTTGTCTCTTTTTCGTAGACCCAATCTCATATCTTGTCTCTTTTTCGTAGACCCAATCTCATATCTTGTCTCTTTTTCGTAGACCCAATCTCATATCTTGTCTCTTTTTCGTAGACCCAATCTCGTATATTGTCTCTTTTTCGTAGACCCAATCTCGTATCTTGTCTCTCTCTCATGAACTCAATCTTGTATCTTTCTCATGGACTAAAACTTATTTCTTGTCTCTTTCTCGTGGTCTTGTCTCACTCTTATGGCCAAACTAGTTTCTGAGCAGTGGTGTTTTTAATAGAGTGATTAAAATAATTTGGCCTACCTGGAGTTGACGATCCCTGGTGTGACGACTTAAACCAAAGTTAAAATGCTTGTAGTTTTACACCTGGCCCATGTCCGCTCATTAGTCCGCCTGCAGGGGATTCGTCCTCCGGTTTGGTGCCTGTGGGATTCTTTATGGTTTTCACACCTGAATCCCACGTTGAATGTTTCCAGGACGGAAATGGCTACATCAGCGCTGCAGAGCTCCGCCACGTCATGACAAACCTGGGAGAGAAGCTAACGGACGAAGAGGTGGACGAGATGATCAGAGAAGCAGACATTGACGGAGACGGACAAGTCAACTATGAAGGTAAAACATGAAACGAGTTTTTGTTAATTACCATTATTTTTTTCATTATTAAGCTCACCTGAATATAAGCCACTGATTTACACATAGGCTTTATAATACAATCTATATTTTTGTTGTATAAGCCGCAAAGTTCAAAGTTTGTGTGTTCTAGTGGTACAAACTAAACCATTTCAAGTTAAAGGCACTTAACCCAGTTTTAAAATTCCATATAAACAAATAATGCACTCGGAACCTCCTGTTCTTCGCTACAATGAGATTAGAAGTACTTTTCACTGCTTTCAGAAGCCAGAACCCGTTAAGCCTTTTTGGAAATGGCAACTAGTCATGCTAAAAGCAATAACTAACATGAGTTTTGTGTTTCTGAGAACAAAAAGCTCTTTTATTAGATGTAGACTAGACATGGCAAACTAAATTTGACCCGAATAGTCACTTTGATTGACAATATTTCTATCCTGGTAAAAAAAAAAACTGATTGTAGGTTATGTCATTTGAAAAACATGAAGTTGCCATAGAAATCATCAACTCAAAACTGATATATAATCTTTTCTGTGGTGAAAATGGCTCAAAATTGCACCTGTAAGCAAGAACAGAACGCCAATAAACAAGAGCCAAAGCTCAGTGATCAATCAGAAATCAATCAGCGTAAACACAGCACACTTTACCTTATAAAGCAAAAGCAAACAGTTTATCCAATGACATGATTGCCATTAAAAGTAACAATTTATTACATAAATGTAATCTCTTGCATAATGATAATTGCTCAAATTGGCAACTTGCCTATTCTTATTAAAATACCTTATAACAATGGTCCCCCCTAAGCCTTTTCTAACTCTCTCCTTCAAATAAAATTCTACTAATAATAAATGTCATCGTATTTTAAAGCCTGGAGCCATTCCAAGTATTCTCTGTGTTCTTGCAGAGGTCCTAGTACTCCTGATTGGGAAACACTGCCTTATAAAGCACAAGCAGACTTATTTGTGAGAGTAATTGGAAATATGCACAATTTCTATAGTAAAAACAATTCAGTGACCAATCACTGAGGCTTGTATTTTGCAGCCTTTAGTTTTGATTGACGTGGCTAAAGCAGTTCAGATGAAAACAATCAGAGAATCCGCAAATACATTATCCGTTAATTTTCTTTACTGCAAGTGGAGACAGATGGTAGATAAGCCCCTTTTTTCAAATCGAGTAGAATAGACGTCACATATTTTAAAGCCTGTGTGATGTAAATACATGTCCGGATCATTTAAAAGCGATGCAAATACAGTTATATACAATACAATACAATGTTCTTAGCACTAGATGAAAGAAAGTGATCTGGTTGCTAAGGAAACAAGCTCACTTCTGTTGCTAAGCTGGCCTAAGCTGAGAGATATTTTAGGACACAAGACTAGAACATTTTATTTCAAGTCAGTGTTTATTTCTTCCTCTAAGGTGATGCCTCGCCAGGCGGACAAAATCGCAGTTATTAAATGTAACGCTACAGATATGCACACACAGTATCCTCGCTGCTAGTTTGCCAGGAGCGCTTCACTGTCCCTCCCCTCACACGAGAGACTGCGCTCATTTTCTTCGTTGGTACATTATGAACACTCCATAAGTCTTGGCTGAAGCGTGGCCTACTTCTTCACTCCCTTTGTACTGCAGCCAGAATAAGGGCCGTGCTGAGAGGAGACTTCACTGTAATAGATTAAAACTTGTCTGTTTGAGGTAAAACATAAGGGGACAAGACAGGCTTATCAGGCACTGCCGCGAAGACTGAATGCAAATGGTTTTAGTCCTCGGCATTGTAATGGAAATGAGAGCACATCATGATCTTAAAGCTATTCAAAGTAAGATGGCTTCACGTTTTTAAATAATTGACATTTAGTTTTTACATAATAGAGCAGCTATAGGTTTGGATTAATGAGTGCCCATGATGATTAGAGGCCACATAAGAAACATGGTTTATAAATAAATACACAGTTTTTGCATTTAATCGTAAATGTCCGTATCGAAATCAGTGGCTAAAACGTAGAAGAGTATTTTGTCTTGGGTGAAAGGCAGTGTCGTGTAAACAGCCTTTTAATCAATTGGGTTTAATGAGATGAACATGGAACCGTGTTGAAAAAGAGACACTAATTAGCATGTGTCCTGAACCCGCTCGGCTTGATTAAAAAATTAATAAAGCGTTTAACAATTTATCAGGTGAGTGCTCCAGAGGCTGATGTCCTCTTGTCTTGTGTTCTCTCCGCAGAGTTTGTACAGATGATGACTGCAAAGTGAAGCTTGCCCGCCCTGTCCTGTCCCTTCTTAGAAGAAAAAAAAGAGAAAAAATCTACAAAAAACAAATGTTTTACTTACCTCTTGGGAAAATGTTCATTTATTCATACTGTTTCTGTATAGAAAATAATTGAATGTTGAAATAAAATATCCTTCTGTCCACACAGGAAAATATAAAAATATACAAAAAATATCTGCATGAAAATGATGGTTAGTGATCCTGTCCCCTCCCCCCGGAGCTCAGTTTAGTATCAGTACTTATCAATGAAATACTACAACAACCCTGTAACTACGACCTTCAGACTAAAGCTAAGCATTTGGCCAACTCCTTCCAGTTCCATTTGCTCGTGGTAAATGTCGGGGCTGGCCATTGTTCTTGTTTTCTGTTGTTCATGCATGCAGCTTGAGACCGGAGCACTAACCCTGCCCACTCCTCCGGGCGACCAGAGCGTGCTGATTCCACTATAAGCTGTCCTCTTGTTGGTTTGGTACAGTTTTTTGTATTTGGACAGAACCCTGTACTGTTAAGATGAGAGATTAACTCAAGCGTAAAGTGGAATGGGACTTAATCATATGCTAGATAAAAGAAAAAAATCTATGTATAAAAATACATTTTTCTACGGAAGCCGTGAGTGGCCATGGATTCTACATTTTTCCTCGTGTAATCTCGTGAACAGCAGATGAGTTATGTGCAGGAGGCATCACTGGAGTGTTGTCTATAGAAGGCTTTTAGTACAACAGAGAACAAGGTTTTCAAATGTGCAGAAGTAGTCTGTGGACATCAGATTTTTACGCTGGATAAGCCATTTTGGGAGTTTCAGACTGATGAAAGATGAAATGGAAACATCTGAGCTGGATTGAAACCTTGAAAACTGGAGGGAAAAGTTCTGAATCCATGGCTGTTTATGGCTTCCGAAATTTTCAAATGTTTGGCATGTTCTTTTGTTTTTGTTATGGTTTTGGACGGCCATCTTAGTAGTTGTGCGTCCTGCCCTCTAATGGAGGGAGGACTAAAGAGTCTTACGGTGAGCTTTATTTACTTTTCTTTTTCGCTGAGATGGAGTGTCTGTCCTCTTTTCTTGCAAGAGAGAATCACTGGCCTTCACGTTTCTTTTTCTTCTGTTTGTCGGCTCAGACGGGGGCAGAGCGGGGTGAGCTGTCTGCAGCGCGCCGTCGCCTCTGTCCATCTGAGTTCAGTTTACATTCATTCCAAGTTGTACATGCTAGTCTTTTTTTTTTTTTTTTTCAAATAAAAGACCATGAACTTTACTATGTCTTATGTCATTTTTTAGATTGAACTGTTTTCTGGTGAAATGAACCTATAAGACAGCATAACAAGTCTGTATGTTGTTTACCAACTAGACAAATGTGTCTAATAAACGATTTGAAGCATCTGTCTCTCCCTGTCCACTG
This sequence comes from Mugilogobius chulae, assembly GCA_038363315.1. Classification (NCBI taxonomy): domain Eukaryota; kingdom Metazoa; phylum Chordata; class Actinopteri; order Gobiiformes; family Gobiidae; genus Mugilogobius; species Mugilogobius chulae. Next base: position 1,287,224 of record CM076405.1, on the reverse strand, counting down.
TCATTGGGTACAACTGTTCCATTACACCGCGGCTGGCTCGCTGGGGAGCGGTGTTTGCTGTGAACACACACATCCATGACGCCTCTCTCCCTCCAGACCGCCCGTCGCTAGGCAACAGGACCATGCTGTAACGGGGATGTTGGGGGTTTTTGAAAAGGCTGTGGGAGTCTGAACAAACCCTCCCGCTCGCTCGTATGAGGAAAGGGCTCCATGTTGGCTTGTCCTAGTAAGGCAAACCAGGCCACACGGTTTTTCACAGCTCGCAGCACACGACAGGCCGCGCGGACGCTTCCTAAAAGACCCAAAAGTCAAGGAAGCGCCTGCATTGTTCTGCTATATTTGGCCGGTAATCTGTCCATGTAAGGAAATGAGCAAAGATAGTCTCTCTCCACCCACAGACGCAGGCAGGATCAGGCATGAATCTCACCGAGCGCTCTCATATAAATCTCCCGTGTGTCTACACCTTATCCGCATGTCAGGTGGTGAGAAATTTGGACTGTTGCCATGGCAATTTGCAGCTCAAAAACCAAATAACCTGTTAGTCTTTGAATGATCGTCGTTGCCAAATCTTCAAAGCATTCTCCAACCTTTTAGGTAAATGGACGGGTTAACTAGTGGTGTTTTGTGAATTAATACTAATAAGTGAGTAAGTGCTTGACTTAGGTAGTATTAACATTGATTTGAGTACATTTTAATTACTTAAAATTATGATTTGCCTATAAAATGTATAGTTTTTGATTAACTCTTCATGTCTAGACAAGATTGAGTTGATGCAACATTACTACTTTGGTGCATAAAGGACTAAAATTATTAGTCGACTAATTGTTTTACTGAGACTATTTACACTGAAAAATATGATCATTTTAAGTTACATAACAAGTGGCTATGTGTCTGAAATAAGCAGCATTTAACACATTTTGGTTTTAAATAACAAAATAGCTTACAATGCACATTTTATTCTAACTTACAATCATCAAAAATGCTTCAGTACTTGGAATAAGAAGTACATTTACGTGTTCTATTGGCAAATTGTCATCAAAGAAGTCAAAATATTCTCATTTATCATGACAGATACTACTTTATTCAACTTGTTTGCATTACAAGTTTGTATTTTTCCAATGTATGTTGAAGAAGAAGATTTTGGGATTAAATCATTCAGTCTATGCTGCGTTTCTTTAATATAAATACACGATAATGTTATTTTTCCGTATAAATTGTAGGTAGGCAGGAACTACAAAACAGTTTTAGTCTTTTTGAGCACAGTTTGGGTCAAATACATGATCAGATCAAAACTTTTTAACTTCGGAGCATTGGCCACACCCACTTTTAGTCGATTAGTCAGTTGATGGGACAAGTGATCAAGAATTTCTTTGGTCGACTACTACAGCCCTACTTGAAATAACAAAACAGCCCACTTGTTCATTCAGGGAGCTTAAAGGTCCTATGTTATACAAATAATACCAGTTTGAGTTTGTAGCTGTTGTTACCACATCAGAATCATAAAGTTGTGTTTTGTTTCATTCACAAATATCTGAGTAATCCTGCACTTTAGTCTTTCTACATTGCATAAACTCAAAATGCTGTGTGCCACCTGGTGATGTCATCAAGTGGTAGTTTTTAGTTTAACATTTGAACTGGTTTGCTCTAGAATTCAATTCACCTTTATTGTCATTGTCACAGGTACAACGAAATTTGCTTATGCATCCGTGGTGAAATAAACATTAATTCAAACATGCAGTCATTGTGAGTTCAGTTCAATAATGGCTCTAGGTACAAAGCTGTTTTTAAGTCTTTAATGCACCTAAATCTGCGTCCAGACGGCAGCAGAGAGATGAACTGACACGAATGGGTCTGGTCCTCCAGGATGACAAAAAATCACCAAACTCTTGTAGGTTGCTACATTTTTAAAATGTATATTTTGTTCATCTCTCTAAATAATGAACGGAACTAAAATATTAGCTTTATCGTAGCTTAAAGGTGCACTGTGTAACTTTCTGGAGGTGAAAAGTCATCTACACAATTCAATAGAATTAGAAAGTTAAAACTATACTTTGGGACTTTATAAATGGAGGTGAATATATTTTTTGGCATAATGTGAAATAAAATCAGCTAAAGACTTGTTCGGGCTCCTCCAAGCCAAATAATAGACTATTTTGTGGCGTGGATTTTTAAAAATGATTTAGTGTAACAAAAGTATCTAAATGACAAAAATATGCATTTATTCAAGTGTATTTTGGGCCAAAAAAGTTGAGCAGTGCACCTTTAAACAATTACAAGGTTGAAATATTCAAAGATTTCACAGTGGACCATTTCCTATGTTCCCACCAAATGACATCACAAGGTGGAACAGTGTGTTTGCAGCTGAAGTGAAGAACGCAGCTTACACATGCAGGGTTTTTGTGTTAATCATGTGTGAATGAAACAAAACGCAACTTGAAATAGATTTTTTAGGAGAAAATTACAGCATAACACGGATGAAAAAATAACCATAGAATAGGATCTTTAAGTCTGAGTCAGTATATGCTCAGTTTCCAGTTGCATATCAATGATTTTAAACATGGATGAACGTGCTCTATGTTTGGCCCCGCCCTGCAGTAGCTCTGAGCCAATCAGAGCTGTCATAAAGTTTGATTGACAGCAAGGATATAAAGCTTTTTCAAGTTTTATTTTTTTTCACGTTTAGTAGTGTTACAACTAAACACATTCTTTTAGTAGCTTTTGTGATTTTACGCAAGGGAGAAAAATTTAAATATTGGCTAAATTATGCTCATTACATCAGCCAATAAGGCGTGCAGGGCGGGGCTTAAGTCTGCAGATTCCACGGGAAAGGCAAAGTCCCCGGCGGGTGGGTGAGGAAAGAGAGACACCTGAGCACCCGGGGCGTTAAATTAAGCACATCAATATTTCACGTGTAAATGAAGCAGCGCACCGCGGAGGCAGAAACACGAGAGGGATTGACCGGCCAGCGCGATCGGGTGTCAGCGGCAGCCAGGAAAGAAGAGCCCTCCTCCTCCTCCCGCAGTCCGCCCGCATGGCCCTGCCCGGATAGGAGGAGGAGGACTGCACCAGCACCGCAGCGGACAGACAGACAAACAGACAGACCCATGATGAACGTACCGGGGTCAAAGAAGTGGACATCCAGAGGTGCGTATGTGCCTAGTGCGTAATTTGAGGGAGAGAAGAAGAAGAAGAAGAAGAAGAAGGCGTGGGAGGGGGCACGTGCGGAGTGGAGCAGATTACTGTCTGGATGCATTAGTCAGAGAGAGATGACCATCAGAGGAGACAGTGGCTTCTAGCACTTTCTACACAGAGAGAGTATTGGTTTTGTAGCGGGTTGGAGGTTCACTGTGACTCCCGTTTAAAGGAGACTGTTTTTCAGTCACAAGGCATACTGAACTAGATTTTCAAACACTGTGTCAGAGAACATTGGTGCACTTTGATCAAAGTTGAGGTAGTATAGCAGGGGGCCCCAAACCTATTATTATACCCTAAAATAACATGTAGCCAACTTGTGACTCCGACTGCAAAATAAAAAAGATGTAATACCCACAGAAAACCATCAAAACTAAGTTAAAATGTGTTTTATTTTCGTAGTTTATTGCTTTATATAACCATATGGGGGAGACCAGTGCATGTTGTCACACTTATTAGATTCATGCCCATATCTTTGGATCTGTACGTCAGACACTTATAAAAAGTATACCAAATGAAAGAGACATGTCTTGGCTTCAAAATGTCTATTCATGTCATTTTTATACGAAACTCCAGTAAAGACATACAAGAAGTTTAATAGACACTGTGACCTTGTGACAACTTACCCCGGTACCAGGGTAAGTTGTCACAGCATGTGGGGTTAGTTGTCACTGTATTAGAACATTCAATTTGAATTTATTTTATAATGGTATATTCTGATTTTGAGCAAAATGACAAGCCGAAGCATCACAAAGTAACATTTATGATCATAGAACATCTCTAAAATGTGAATGATTGTGTTTGACAAACTGATGACAATATTTGATTTTTTTTTCTTTTGTGAAACAATAAAAACACAAATGTATTAAATTAATGCAATTCATGAAAACGCTGAAACAGTAATAGAAATTGTGCTACAAATGTTATTTATTGAAAAAATGTAGCACAATAACATGTCTACAATAGCCTTTTTAAATGATAAAAACTGCTATACTATCTAATAACATTTGTTGCACTCATGAAATATATCCAAAACCTGAGATTTCTGTAACTTAAATAACTTAAATAATATTTTTTTCATGTACTGAAATGTAGACTTCAAAAACTGAAATATTATTTTTTTACTTGAACATATAAAAAAGGTTTTTGTCAGATTACTTTGTGATACAGCAAGTCAGGACTTTCTCACACAGGACATAACATCACTCAAAGAAAAGCTACAAAACTGCTATTAAGATTTTGAGCTGCTCCCCCTGGTTTTGGAAAAAAAGCCAGTGTGACAACAAGCCCTGGTCTACTGTCAAACCTGATGCTCCCAGTTAAAAAACAGATTAAACGCCAAGTCAGAATTGTAAAGTTGCATCTTAAAATCATCTCACGACCCTCAGATTTTGCTTTCGACCTCGATGCTCCACATCTGGCCCAAAAGCAGCAGTTTGCAGGTCTGTTTTATGGTAAATATTTATTCTGTTTTTACATCAGTCAAGTCAACAGTCAGTTTGTGAAGAAGAAGAAAAATAGAAAAACTGAAAATGCAATATCTGAGAAATCCTTATGTCATCAGAAAAAAGCAACATTCCATCAAAAGTGCAGAGACAATGTAGACACAACTTTGGTATCTATTATAGAAATCGTAGTATAAATAAAGAATAAAACACTCCAGAAACCCAGCACTAACAAAAATGTCTTGATTTCTTTGTGGTTTCATTTAGAATCAATGAACATTCTTTGTAGAGCTGATCGATAATGGATAAATGTGAAGCACAAATTATCATTGTTTAAATCTTGATTGAAGTCCTGAATAATTAGACTTATTTGCTTAAAGAGAAGGCAGAGCATCAGCAAATACAGTGTCTGTTTGAAATGTTCTTTATGAGTGAGTGTTTTAATGGTAAATGTATAATTATAATAATAAAGATAATAAATTGTCATTACTCAATTTTCACATTTATTTATTTATTTTTTCAATTTGAGCCATAATCATAACTGAAAGTGAAGTTTTACTAAAGCTGTAGCTAACTCTGCCAAATGGGAAGTAAGTGCTTTATTTTGTCTATTTTGTACAACCAAAAAGTCAGGTATACTAGCTTTAAGTGAAAAAAGCTACATTTCCTTTTATGCTTGTTCCAACTGCAAATCATCTTTTAAGACGGCCAAAACATTACAATATCAAACTCCTATGAACTTCTTACCTTTATTTAAATGTTTTGTTTGTTGGTTTTTCCAGTGAACCTCAGCACAAACTTTGCAAAAGGCTGCAACAAGTGAAATTAAACTAATTGATTATTGAATTAACTGAGTCAACTAATTTTGTCATCGAATAATCATTAACTCATCTTTACTGAACTGAAAAAAGACACTTTTTAAACTCAAATTGGCTCTGTGCCCATCGTCCCATCCAACAGTAGGGATGGGACGATATTAGAATTTGCACTCACGATTATTGTGACCAAAATAAACGCGATTAACGATATTATCACGATAATTTACTAAACAAATAGTTATACAGTTTAAAAGTCTCTAAAACATTTATTACTGCACAATATGCATGTGTTTGTACAACTATTTATTGTATTTTGGTCTAAGTGGAATCAACAATGATTCAAAGTTAACAAATGTGAGCACAATGTTGAGCAAAAATCCTTCATCTTTGTCTCAGTGTCTGTAATTAACTCTAATTAACTCATAATCACGATTATCAACATGTGCGATTATCACGATTATGAAAGACTTCACAATTATTTAATTGCAGCCCTGTATTATCGCGATTAACAATAATATCGTATATTGTCCCATCCCGAGTGCACAGAAGTCAGTTGGCTTGTTTATTTTCAAAAATGCTAACTTCCCTTCGGCAGGTTCATTTCCTGTTTAGTTTATTTCTATGAGATTTCACTGACTCAGTCTAAAATTAAAAAAGAACAAAACTTTAAGATCAGGCAGGGAACAGTGAGTTGTTGATGTTTTTCTCTGAAAACATGTTAAATACTTTACAAATGAGGAAAATATTTCACCAAAGAACCAAAGTGTGTTTATAAAAAGATGTGTTTGTCTGTCAATGCTAATGCTAAAGTCTGACAACCTGAAAATAAACAACTTCTATGCACACAGTCAATTGCAAGAATAATCGCCCAACTAATCGATTGCCAAAATAATCATTAGTTGCAGCCCAGAACAGATTGAGCATAAGTGTGATAAGAAACAGAGGCCAAAATGTTTTTTATGGCATTGAAAAGACTGTCTAGTAGTTACCTCAATTTTCCTGTTGAAATCACCCCAAACTCAATTTACGTTTGCCTGTCCTCGTCATCCTAATTAAACATTTAAGGCCTATAACACATTCCTTCTTGTGCCACTCACTCTCTTGGATAGAATCTCCCACAGCCCCACACACCTTTACAAGTGCGTTGCCAGATAACATCGATCTAAACGCTTGTGTTAGCAGCCCTGCCTGTCCCGATACAGTTCACTTCTGTTAGCGCATTGTCACCGGCCGCAATAAAGAAGAGCACACAGGCCCTTTTATAGCTCACCAAGCTCCGTCCAATTTACACACATCCACAGATCCGCGCTGATGCCAACATTTCTCCAGATTTCATCTTCCTGGCTCTCTCCCGGGTTCCTCCCCAGACTTTAGACGTTATTATTTTCTCCCTTTAAGCGGTTTATTGTTTTCCACTGTACTCTCGGCTTTTTAAAAACAAGACTGTTGCTAATTAACTTAATGAAGGTATGCGCCAGACTTATTAGACTTTCTGTATTCAACCAGAACAGAGAAAGGACGTGAAAAGGGTCTGCAACAAGAGTATATAGTAGGACTGTACTCAGTGTATTGATATCGGGATATATGTGAAGAACTTATTGGCAATACGTGTATCGATACAGGGAGGCATATCAGGATACTTAAACTGTTAAACTTTTGACCCTGCACTGCTGCTTTAAAGGTGGGGTAGCTGATTTTCACGCCACAAAACCTGAAGCAAGGTTCGACTAGTTTCTAACTCTCACAAATACTTCAACACATGGTAATATTCATGTACATTGTTTTTTTGTTTGTAATTAAACCTTAAAAACATATTTTTACAGACGGCAAACGGAGGCTAGAGGTGACCACTCAAGCACAGCCAATCAGAGCGCTGCATTTCGCGCCTAAAATCAAATTAAATGCCTTTTATTTTGATACAGACAGCACACAGTGGTCTGATTTTGTCACAATATGCTGCTTACGATTTATGCTTTTTGGTAGAAAAGACAAAGTTTATGAATTTACAACTAAAAAAGTCAACGACCCCACCTTTACGTCTGAAACTATTGAGCTGAAAGTGACTTATCCATAAGACACCTGTATCAAGCATAAAAACAATGTGAAAATAAAGCATTATGTCATTCTACATTACATTCTTAACATTGATTTTAAGAAGATATGCTCTCAATTACCTCATATTGGTCAGTAAAATATATCTTTATTTTTCGTACTGAGGTAATTGTATTGAGATATACATGTATCAGGATACGTATTGTATCAGAAGGCTTATCAAATCAATTGCTTTTTATATAGCCCAAATCACAACTACAGTCGTCTTGGTGGACTTCCCAAAGTTTAAAAGTAGAGCTTTCCAAGACACTCAAAGACGCTTTACAGACAAAGGCAGTTAAACAAAGGTACAATGCATAAAAACAGTTAGTAATTAAAACATTTATCAAACATTTAAGCAGATTTAAACAGAAAGGTCTTCAGATTATGGCAATACCCAGCCCTAGTAAAGATATTTTTGATACTGTTGTCGAGGAAAGTAGAGTTAAACCATTCATTCATTCATTCATTTATTCATTCATTTATTTTCTAAGGCTTAATCCCGTGAGGGTTTGCGGGTGGGCCTTAGGTGGGGAACACCCTGGACAGTGGCCAACTCCTTGCAGAGTTAGACAGACAACCATTCACTCACAGGGGAAATTTTAACAGTGATGCCCAATTAACCCAAACATGCATGTTTTTGGAGGTGGGAGGAAACCGGAGTACCTGGAGAAAACTGACAGTGACACGGGGAGAACATGCAAACTCCACCCAGAGAGATCATGAGATGTTGATATTGTCCGACCCGGGAGTTGAACCCACGATCTCCTTATTGGGAAGCCAGAGTTCTAACCACTCTGATCGTACACCAAAGTGTGATTATAACATTTTCTAATTTTCCTGGTTATTACATTATGTAACCTTTTTAGTAAACTACTCCTCTTTGCAGCAGACCGGTTAACACAGTCTGGCTGAGCAATTAATCAAAAAAAGTAAGAAATCAAGATTCATAAAATCATTGCTTTTTTTTTTGTTTTTGAGAAGGCCAAGCAAAATTAAATAAAAAATTGAGGTTAATTAATAAGAGGGATACTAGTGACTGTCATTTCTTCTATCATAACATGTCATGGCGTCATGCTGAACTACCCTAATGATAACAGATAATTCAGTTACAAACACCTGCAGCAGATGTAGAATCTGCCTCTTTAGTCCTTCAGACACTAAGCAGTTTAGCAGCTCTGTTTGAAATGTATCACCATTTCTCTACCGGCTATAAAGAAGATGTATACCTGATGGTTCTGAGTATTTCAACAACTGCCTTTTTTTAATAGATTTTGCTTCAGCGCTGATGTTTTTTTGTTCGCAGCCTCACCTCTGATTATGAAAGACCTTTTGAGAGTCATTTCCACAGAGTTGCGCTAATCACAGTCGGTTTGTTGGTTGTTGGTCGAAGAGACGGAGGAGAGCTGCAAAACGCCGCAGAGGCTAAGGCACATCTCACTCTGCAATGCAGCGTAACCCCCCCACCCCCGCCTCATCCTCCTCCACACACACACACACACCACATCCACCACTGTCCCGTCACCAAACCCCTGCCTTAAATCAGCCGGTGCCTTTTCAATTACCGGGGCGCTCCCTAACTCTTGCCTCAGTCTGTAATAGCCGCAGACTGCGCTGGTGATTTCTGGCCTCGCCTCTTTCTCTTTCCCCCTCATTTACCTTGCAGACTTCCATTTGTCTTGCGCTGCATTTTCATTTTTATGGACTCCGATCACTCTTGTCTTTCTCCGGACATTCTAATAGGGTGGGTCCGCGAGTTGTCGCAGAATTTTTAAGAATCTGTAGCTAAAAATGAATCGAAAGACAGTACTGTTGAAACAAAAGGCTTGGGATAGTTCATGATTAATATATTTGTAATGTTTTATATGTACATGAGACAAACATCTTTTAATTAGTGATGCACCGAACCAATACTAGGATCGGATATTGTGGTATCGACATCGTGATATCAGTTCAGCTGATATTTTAGTTGTGCCATTAATTGGGCATAATGAGTCTCATAATGTTCAATATTTTATTCATATTAAGTTGTTTGTGACTTGCACTATAAATAACAGTGACATAACTCAATATGATATTTTTTTATGTTTGTTATGAAAAGAAAAGCCCATTTCAGTCCTTACACTAGTATCGATTAATGTCGAGTATCGACTGAACTGAACTTAACAAGCTGGATTGATGTGACAAGACGAGGGTCGATTTTAACTTATTTTTTTATAGAAGTCCTCGTTCCTCGTCAAAGGCAAACCTTGTGTTAGATTTAATTCACACATAATTGGATTAACAAATTTTGGATATTAAAACTGTGTTCTATTCTTGAACTGAAACCACTTTTCCACCTTTTGATATCATTAACTAATAAGCCTTTTTGTGCCAAAGTTGCAATTCAGCACCAAACTGTTTCAGCCTCCTGTATTCAGACTTCAGATTCTCTGTTTTTAAGAAGTTTCAGAAGACCCTCGGACCCGCATCTTTTTGGTGTCCATCATTTATGTCTATAGACGTTTCTGGATGTTACCGGCTGTGTTTTACATTGGGCTGTTATACACTTTCCAAATGATAATGTGCTAATGTAGTTGATATCATGACTACCAAAAATCCTCTTTGGGAATCTCCTGGAAAATATGTTTATGATAATCTTGAAAAATCTTAAGTGAGGCAATATCATTAGTTACTAACATCGCTGAAACAGATTTTGTACAGTGTATGTTTTTTGCAAGCACATTTTATGCTCTCACAAAAGTCTGGCCTCTGGTATATTTAGGTTGAATATATAGTCTTGACGTAGAGTTTGCATGTTATTCTCAAACTTCTGTGAGTTTCCATTAGATTCTCTCAACTGCTGAAGACATAATCAATTATAATAACATTTCAAAATCAGTTAATCAGTTTGTACAATGTTCCCGGTTGAATGATTTGATAACCAAGTACAAGCTCTGTCTTTTATGCACGACTGAACACAGACAGTAGGCTTGCTAAATGTTTTAATGACACCAAACAACCCCACTGAGGCGCGCAGACAAACTCGATGACACCTCCTCCGTCCCGGGTCTCCTCCTCTGAGCCGGTCTATGTTTACCTGCGGCGAGAACAGCCTCATCCATCTTTGATTGTTGTGAAATATTACGGCGGTGTCACGACAGCGCAGCCTCCCCGAACCTCATGCAATATTCAGAGGTGATGATATAAGATTCGTGCTAATGAAAAAACTGCAGCCAATACAAACAGGCCTTTAATAAACAACCGCCAGAGGAACAGAGCGAACACTGGCGTCTTAGTCTGCAGCAACTAATTTGTCACTAGACGGTTTTAATGTAGCGCTTGTTTTAGAGTTGAAATGCAATTCAACTAAAGGGATAGCTTGGAAAGATGTTAAATGTGTGATGTGTTGTGAATGAGAGGTTGAATCTGCAGTTTGGTGCTTAGATCTTGGTGAGTAGAGACATTAGTGTGATGGAGAGAGGATTTGAAATGTGGTGGTGGTTTGGTATGGTTAAGTAATCTTATATTGTCCTGCAGCTGATACTTGAGTGCTCAAAATTCATTTATAGAACGATTTGTTTTTTTATCAACACAGGAGATGCATGCACACCAGAAAGAGCCGCCGCCGATTGACACAAGCTGTAGCAACAACATGACTCTGTGCAAAAAAAAAAGTTATGCTGCTAAAACAACATTTGTGAATGAAATTCGACCCTACGATTCAAAAATGTTACATTCAGGTGAGTGAAAACACGACGAGAAAAACACTGTCTCAAGCATAAGTCATACCGGTTCATTTCTGATCGAAAACAGTGAGCTCATCTCCTGTTTTGTTGCTTCAGTCAACAGCGTCTCTTTCTGCATGGAGCATGGGCAATAGAGCGGAAAGGGGCGTCGACCAATAATCCCTCTATACAATTTATTTTCTGTGGTTTATACCTTTCACAAACTCTTGAGAATCCATATGGAGAGCTTCACTGTTTGGTTACAGACGCCCATAGTGAGTTGGACTAATACCAGCACAGCAATGTGTTTTGGGCAGAAGCAATGGCATAAAACAAAATAAACCGCCTTAACGGTTGACTTTGTCTTATTTTACCAGGATAACAAACAGTTCTGACATTTGAAACAACAGTTAACCCAGATTATTAATGCATAGAGCTTAATTCAGAGAGATACGTAATTTTGCTTGGATCTGTAAATGCAAAAGGACTTATAGTATTTGCTATAGTTTACTAACAAAAATCATTACAAGACTCTTTTAATGGCACAAACATGGACGACACATGGGAACAGACCTTTGGAAACACTGGACAGACACTAAAGCACATCACAAAAAGATAATGGAAGTAGGAAAGTGATTTTGATGTTGATATAATCTTGTATAAATATAGATACTCCTACTAGGAAGTGAATCCTTGAGAATGGACACACTAGAAAAGACTAATCATTTACAGTGGCCACCAGCAGTGAATATTTGAAAGGACATAAGTGCCCTCTTGAACATGTCAGTGAAATCGTCGGACGAAACGCAGCACATTCTCAGTTCAGGGACAAAAACACAGGCTCAGCCCAATCGCACGCAAAAGCCAGACTATTGTGTTTATTTTACACAGTTTGGAATCCTGCCCTGTTGAAATACCCACTGTCCAGGTCATGTGCACAGCTCTTTTGACTGCTCTGGGGCCTCCAGGCTTACTAAACCCTGCTTTTATAATCACATCTACTGTTGCATTGTGTTCTCTATTGTCTAAATGCTTTCACCCTGACTTCTGCGTCTCTGTTTTGCACATGCTACACATTTTAACGCACACATGTACAAAATACTACGCGTGCTTGTAAGGCTCAGTGATATTGGAAACAAAAAAAAAGAATATCTGGGTGTATCGCAATAACAGTATTTGGACATCATTCTTTCAGTTCAACATAAATGTGTTAAAATAAATAACTTTAGGTTTGTTTATCAAATGAATGGGACATTTTGTCAAATCAGTCATTGAAGAAAAACATTCTTGAAGGGGCCATGCCTGAATTTTTACAATAACATAACTTAAAGTCAAATTCCTCCTAGCACAGATATTTTGTTAATGTCTATTCACATGAAAATTGGTTTGCACTGTCCTGACAACGTCTAATGTTCTTTTTGTTCACCACACTCCACTAAGTTTGTCTGCTGTTGTTAGACTTGTGGCTAACGCCTCGCGCACACCGACTGCGAGGCAAGTTCGGTTCGGGACATGTCTGAGTTTCTTGCTACGTGCCTTGTACACAAGCTCCAGTCCACTGTGATCTGTATTTGCCTAAAGCCATGTGGATTCACATGGATTCCTTAAAAAATGCTCATAATATGACCTGAAATTCGCATCAGACCGCTGCGACCTCCAGGTAAAACGGACTATACAAATTCTTTCCAAAAACTTTCGTGACCGAACTTCCACTCAGTGTGTAGCAGGAGTGATTGCTGTTGGCAAAAAGGAACATCTCGCTCCTAACAGCTGTGAAAAACACTTTGTGATTAACAGAATGCATAAAGTAAGTGGGAAAAACATGTGGACTCATGCAGGAAGTTTAAATTGTGTTTAAATCAGATATTGTAGGCCTTTACCTTTAAATAGGACAACATGTGAAAAAAAAGTGTTTTAATGATATGACCAAGTGGCCTTTTTCCCCAAAAAATTTGAACTTTTTCTGTTGGGTCAACAGAACAAGCGTCTAATTTTATTGGGGAAAAAGATCACTACCCTATGAACTGAATGTACTGTTCAGCTGGCAAATGTGTAAGTTTAGCAATCTTCCCTTAGTCGTATTTCCTGTTTTGTAAAGCCATTTGAATTACTTATTGGGGTTGAGACAATACACTTTTGTCATGATGGGGTCAAGATACAAAAGGCTGCAATACACTTGATATTGTGACTCGATATTATTTAGGTAATGCTGCCATATTTTTTACAAAACACAACGTTGATGTGTGTTACAATACAGTAGGTTTATATTATAAGGAACTACAATGCTGCAGAGATAATTCAAAGAAATTCAAAGATGACGCTTACTCAAATGTTTTTACATTTTAAATAAATTGAATCACTGGGTTGTAATAGAGAATGTTTTCCCTTTTCTATGAACTTTGATGATTAATTATGAAAAGTTTGGTGTTGACACAATCCTGCTTTGACTGTGACACATGTAAATCTAGCAGAACCTAAAAACATTTAAATGTTCTTTGACTCTGTATTTTATTCATATTTATACAATACAGTACATTACAATACAGCACAGCAGCCTTATTCCTAATTGTCTGAATTCTTCTAATAAACTAGCCTTGTCAGCCAATAAACTCAATATTTAATTGTTGCATATCTTAAAAACAACATCCACAATACTATCTAAAATCATGTGCAGCTACTTGTTATTCCATACAGGCCAGTCCTTTTATGGAAAATGCAGAGGATTGCACCAGCGGCTGTTCCATCGGGAATAAACAAATCGGACAGAAGGGTGGAGAAAAACACACTGTAGATCAATGTGAGGGAGGGAAAAAAAAACAGAAAATAAGGAGCAAACACGTGAGCTGCTGAAGTGACGCTAAGAGAAAAAGAGATTTCTCAAAGGGAGGGGAGAAGGGAGACTCCTCTTGCAGGGATTTCCTTTGCCGTGATGTCGTCTTTCCCTTGTTTGACTGTTTACATAATCTTTCCCGGGATCTTTGCATATTCGTCAGTCTCTTCTCCTCGGCAACACACTTTGTATAACCCGGAAATAAATAAATAAATGGAGAAATCACTGCCGACTGTCATCACGCTGACATCTAATAGAGGGATGAGGAGATGGGGGGAGGAGGAAAGAGGGAGAGACGGAGGCATTGCAGAGGCGCAGCGATGCAAATGCAACATAATGCAGTGGTGCCGTAGAGAAGCTCGCGGGACAAGGACATCTGAAGGGAGAGGGGGGAGTCCCGGCAGGAGGAGGAGGGAGGGGGGGCTGCCGGGGCTAAATATTTGGACTGCACCTCTGACCTCGGAGCTTGTAAATATGAGCACAGGTTCATGTGCAGTGGGAAATGAATGTGCGATAGAAAAGAGACTGGTACCAAATAAGGAAAAGTAAAGGTCAAATCTCAAACAATTCAGTTTATGTTTCAAACCAACAGTGATGTCCCAGTGAAGAGTGGTGCGGGCTCCGAAATGTATTTGTACTGCATAATGTGTTATAGTTTTGTCCATGATTTGCCATTGAACAATCTCCATATTTTCAACTCCAATATTCAGTCAAATAAGTCAGTTTTTGTTTCATTATTCTACATGCACAGACAAAAATTGATCTGTTGCAACAATAGTTCCAGTCCTTGTACAACAACTGATCAACTAATCGCTCCTCATCTAAAAATGTAGCTATCAAAAATCTGCCTTGTTTATTTTATAACACAGCATTGCATCCTTCACAGTCCTCCTTCACCCTAGCACCACCTTTACTTAGCACCATCTCTGCAAAATAGAATTTCATCAAATTAAGGGTCTGGGGCAGGCCTATTTCAACTTAAGGCCCGGGAGCCAATCTGGCCTTTTTGGCATTATTTTCGTCCGTGCTCCTTTTTGTGGTACTGCATCGTGCATCTCCGGCTCAGAAACCAAGACCCTGCAAAAAATCTGTCCCTTGGGAAAATATAGTTGAATAGCCTTGGACAGATTCCTATTATCCTCTTTGAATCAGACATTTTCCCTGCCAGAGTCTAAGCGCCACATCTGTTGATCCATCCACTCATTTTCTACTGCTATATCCAGGGTCGGCTCGCGGTCTGAGTAAGGACACCCCGACTTCCCTTTTCACACAGGAGGATGCTGAGGCTTTCCCAGACCCAGCTTTTCCTGGGTCTTCCCCAGGGTCTCCTCCTGTGGGACATGCCTGGAACACCTCTTCAAGAAGGTGTCCAAGAGGCATTCAAAACAGATGCCGGAGCCACCTCCGCAGGATCTTTAGCATGGGGAGGAGCACATTTTGACCACTTGTATCCGCAATCTGGTTCTTCTGGTCATTACCCAAAACTTATTGTATATATTACTACATTATCATTCATTTTCTTACAATGGTCATAGTGTTGTAGTAGTTTCTCTTGGTTGGAATATTCAAAGTGTTTGTAAATCAGACAATGCAGAGAATAAAACACATACAAAAAGTCTTCCCATACAGGAAAGTCAACAACAGTATCTGTTTTTTATTTGCGACTTATTCACTCATTTGTACATATCCATTCTCTCTTTGTAGGCTTTTTAGAAATGTTGCTAATGAAATGTTGGACTGAACACTATGATTTAGCTGTAACTCTGTCTCTATTGCTCAAAACTTTCAAGTGGGATACAGGGAAATTAAACAATCCTTTATATACTTCGCTAATTTCTCTTCCTTAATTCTCTCATATTCCATTTTCATTTTACCCAAAGCTAATATCTGGCCGGTTACAAAACTCATTCCTCTTGTACTATCTCCTGTTCTGAAGTCGGAGCTCAAATCCCATCCTCGGTGTGTAAAAATATAAAATTCCTCTGATACTGTACACAGGCGTGAAAACTGGGCTGCTGTTTGCTGCGGGAAACACAGTTATCCCGTGTAGCTCGGTCGGTCTTGCGCAAACGTTACATAATATGATTTCTTGCCGACTGGGTTGACATCAGATCCAGCGCTGCATGGACTGAGGCTCCAGAATGTACATCTACACGTGCCTGCCTGGCCGCTCAATTATTCATGGCCAATATAAGCCGCGCCGGAGCAGAGCACAATTGGCTCGGATGCACTACCTCGGCGCTGGAGGAGAAGTCTTTATGAATAGGCGGCTTTAGGTAACGTGGCCGAAAGCCGTCGCGCTGATGTAACTTTCAGAAGTAATCGTGTTTCGGCTAATTTGGGAACAGAGTCAGACAGTGACACCGGTGCTCATTGTGCTGGTAAATGGTCACACTGGAGCAGAGCATGCATTTTTTATAAGTTATGGCTGCTTATTTTAAGTCTATTTCGAGTTCGATCATACTTTTCTTGGCTGACATAACATCATGGTTAAAATTGGACGCATTTACATTAGAGATGGATCGATATATCAGCCTAGTGGTGTTTTTAGCCCGATATTTGAAATTGTTTGGCCTTTATTTTGGCTGATATTTGATCAAGTAGTTGTTTGAACAGTCATCTGCACAGTAGAGCTGCAGTCATTGTGATCAGCTGAGCTCCAAGTTAGATTTGGTGAGAATGGATAAAAACTTTTTTAAATAAATCTCCATTTTGCTGTGTTTTGATAAGAAGCACTTTCTTGAATTACTCTTTAAAATGTTCTGTAATGAACATAAACATGTTGTATTCAATAAACAATGAGACAAAATAATAGCTTAGATTGAACTTTCTGTTTTTTTGGATAGACTGTGGGTTGTGGAAAAAATTAAACCACCGTGTACTGTCTAAATAATTTAAAAGAAACTAAACGCAGAATCAACTTTTTTCATTGTCCAACTGTGCATAAGGGGTCAAAATTGAAATATCTACTGATTCCAGGCCTTTTTTGGACATTTTTGTACAAACATTTTGCAGTTATGTGTGGAAAAAACGCAACTGTGCTGCCGCGATGGGCAAACGCTGTCAGTGCATTTTCAGTTCACGCCGAAGTCACTTCGAGTTGACGCGACAAATGAGCCGCCCAGATGTGTTATAAAAACTCCTCCTTCTTACACCGCTGCTAAGATAAGGTCTGGATCTATGAGCTAGCTGTAAAGCGGAAGCCTGCAGCAAATTGACATCAACAGTCATTTGGCTCAGCTAGATCAGCGTGTGGTGTGAGCAGGTTCAATCCTCGTTTTAATGTTTAATTTTTCTCATTTTCAATTTTAGAAAACCCTCACATGCTCACATCATGTTATGAAAAAAAGAGTCTTGATGTCGTGCAGTTAAGTAACTAGAGCTGTGCACAGCCTCAGAACTGTGAACTTCGCACTTCAGGATCGCTCCCATTCCCCATATTTGGTCCATGTTTGGTGCTGTCAATCAATGCCTGTTCTTACCACTGGGCGTCTCTTAAAAGGACTCTCCCACTTTTGTGAGCCTGTTTGACGTTCAGTTGTGAGTGGAGTAAGTCTCTGACTGTGTGTTTAGCCTCACATTAAATAATTTTAGTTAGGAGCCAAATGCAGCGCACTGATTGGCCTAGCTTGGGTGGTTCTCTCCCGTTTCACTTTGTTTTTTGTAAAAATAAATTTAGAAGATATAAAATGAATACATGTCGATATTGATCATGTGTCTGAGAGGAAGTTGTCAGATTTAAAACCTAAATTGTGTTTGCAGTGGGATAATCAGCGTGCCCACCTTTAGCTTTGTCTGCTTTGTTCATGCAAAATTATCTAGCAGTTTGATCAAGATGATTTATCTGGTCATTTTATGCGATATGAATGATGCCCAAAGCAACAGACGCCCAAGACATTTTGCTTGGGACTTCCTGAACGTTTTTGCCGGCACTGGATTTGACTCCAGCTTAACTGTCTTTTAAATCTCACAAAATGTTGCCAGTATTACCAATTGCTTACTTCTCCTTCAACTCCATTTTGTGATTTAATAATTCAATAAAGCTAAGCCTAAAATAATCTGCACTGTCTCTCGGCTGCCAGGAACAATTCAATTATCCCGACGCGGCGCAGTGACAGGCGGTTTATGCTTAGATCACTTATTTGTTTGGTCGTGTCCTAACCCCTTCAGCGCCTCTGTCTCCTCTCCCCTCGTTCTGTCAACTCAATCCAACGTGCAGGAGCGGGGACGTTTGCAGCGCCCTGTTAGAGCTAGCTTCAGGTCATGTTTTATGCATGTGGGGCAAAACGCAGAGGGCTTCGCTGCAAAGAAAGGTTACCGGCCTGGATTAGTGAGACGACATGATTTGAATGGGTTTGACTGGTAGTTTTTTTGCACACGGGCTGAAATGAAATGATGACTTTACAGGACACGTTATGCTGGATTGATTTTTTATGGAGTTTTTGATCCTGTTCCAACGTGGCTTCTCCATTAAAAAGGTGAAGAAGCGAGACAAGATGTAACTACAGCTGGAGTTATGACTGGGAGATGGTTTTCTTTCCCCATTGAGCCTAAAAAAACTGCACTGTTTTTAAATCCACTCATCAGCATATCAGGCATGAGCTGTTTGATTTTGTTAATTTAGCAAACATTAATGGTAGAAAATAAAACAATAAACATTCAGAAACATTGACTGATCAAGCATGTCAAAGCAGATTATGAGTAAACAAACAAAACGAATGATTGTTTAGTTACAGCTGTGCAATATATCAAATTTTAGATAATAGAAAGGCCTATCAAAAAATTGAATATCAAGTATATCGTTTATAGTTGCCACAAAAAGAACCCTGTAAGAATCGAAAATAGAGAAAATGATGCTAGTAACTTTCAACTTAGGATATTAATGTAATGTGTCTGCACTTCTGTGATTCATTTGAAAACATTTCACATTGTTGACATAAGCATTTTCCAGACTAATAATACTTAAATAATAAATAATAAATCTTGTTCAAAGTCAGTTTTTGTTGTAATACAATATTGATTGGGTCTAGTAATTAATGAAAAATCACCAGATTGAAACAGTTTGAAATTATCTTTTAGATATTTCATGCCAAAGTTCAGTGTCTCCTGTCCTTAGACCCTTCTTCTCGGCAAGGAAAAACTCAAAAAATAAAAAATAAATACAAATTGATGGGGAAAAGAGAAACATTAGCAGAGAGAAATAGTATGGGTAGGGTTAGTAGGACCAGGACAGGTTAATCCAGGAGAGGGTGGTGGGGCAGGTGTCCAGGAGGAGGGAGGGGTCAGGGGCATCAGTGGTCCGGCACTCGTCACTGAAACAGCAGCATCTGAAACAGTTACACTGCCCAGGAGGGGAGTGGGACAGGGGACAACAAGTGAATAGCAAAGAACAGACTAGAGATATAGTAGTTCTAGCATTTATTGTATTGTATTACAGGTGTTTTTTTATTGCTGAAAAATACCTTCAAAATGTTTTTATTGTTGTTGTTACATGTTAAAATGTATTAAAAAGTAGTTGCAGATGTCCTTCTTGATAGGTTCTTGGTAGGTTTAGAACTATAGCTACTACATTTTTTTATTTAACCTACAGATGGCAGAAGACCTAAAGTGACCCCTGAGTTATCTAAGTCTAAATCTGAACAATTTCAAAATAAATACATTGATTTTGCTGAAGCCATTATTAGATGTGCACCTCGTCGGTTTTCACAGTCCAGTCGAGTTCCGTGTGAAAGGTGGCGACAGGCGTTGTGCGAGTGCGAGGCGTTGAATCCCCGGACGGGACGGTCAGCCAACAGTCAGCGAGGGCTTATCCACAGCTGTGCGACTGACACCAGGCCAAGTGTGAGAGGAACACCGGGACCCGGGCCAAAACCGACCAATGAGATAACACTGTCAGGACAAACTGCAAACTCACTACTGCAATTTAAAAAGACTTTGTCGGTGACGATTTGATTTGTTGAGGTCATATTTTTGTAGAAAAAAAAAGTTCACTGTATAGCTGCTGGGGCTGTGACAAAAATTAGACTGCTGCGTTGTCTGAATGTAATATTAAACTATTTTATTTCTCATAGACAGCTGAAAACAGTGTTCTGATTGGTTGTGCCAGAGTGAAAACCCCACCGATAATAAAAAAAACCCTCGACAGTATCATCACTGTCCCATTTTGCTGAAACATAATCTGCTGCATTTGGAAAACTTAATAATATTTACTAATGCCTGTCAATCATTCAAAATTCTACATGGTGCTGCTCCTCCTCTGAGGAATTTTGTTTCATTGACCTCAGAAAAGACAACTCGGGTGACACGTTCATCTCCCAGGGGAGAATGCAGTGTCTCCAGACATAAAACCACTTTTGCCAAATCTGCTTTTTCCTCTGTTGCTTGTTTTAAAATATTTGCACGTCTGACAAAGAAGTGGTTGATGGCTAAACAAATGTGTACACATTAAAATAAAGAGTTGCTTTGGATGAGCTGTAGATGCGTGAATATGAGAGAACGTTAGATTGTATATGTTTATGAATGAATGTTTATAGATTTTAGATTGTGTTTGAAGGAATTGACCCCATGAAATAGCTTTTTGTAATTTTTCTATTATGGTCTCCTTTGCTATATACTACATCTAATCTGTATTTTTCAACCTAGCACCAGCATCTCTCCTGACTTTTGTCTTGGATAATGTATTGTTGTGCTCTGTCCCTGTACAAATAAATGCACACCATACCATACCATGGACGAACAGGCTACAGATGTGACCAGGACTGACGCGTATCCAGATGCAATTTAAGCCTGTGGAGCCAGAAATCACTTTTAGGTAAACGAATTTTGTAGCAGGACGACAACAGCCAGTCAAAGAGAGGCAAGAGTGGAGCAGAGGTCCAGGTTCTCAAGGTGGCATCCGAGGTCCAGGCATCGACACTTGAACAGCAGCATCTAGAACAGATACAGATAGTGGGACAAGGGACAACACGTGAAGAGCAAAGAACAGATTATGAGTTGGTATTCCATTAGCAGATAGAGATTAAGTCTGTAGACAGAGCTATTGGCAAAGGGAAACAGGTTCATCCAGCAGAACAGGGACAGGCAAATCAGAGAAGGGGTCTAGGTCATCGGTGTTGTGACATAGGGTACATATAAGTTCCAGCTGGCATTGGCATTTGAAACAATCGGTGCGTTTACATGGAAAACAGGACAACCAGTTTTAGAAAGAGCATGTAAACCCGGGCAAACCAATGGAGGAGCCATTAACATTTTTTTTGGAAAACCAATCGGCGCATGTGGTCCGATTTCAGACGTCATGTAAAGAGAAAATTGGGCTGCAGCTGGACAAATGCAACTGAGCATGCTCACAACTCCTGCCCACTAAATCAGGCTACAAGCGGTCGGGACCACGTGCGCCAACTGGTTTTCCGAAAACCGGTTTACGGCTCCACAACAGGTCTGCGTGGGTTTACATGCACTTTGGAAAGTCGGACTAGGCAGGTTATCCATGTAAACGCCCTGAGTTTACTCTCCTAATGTAAACTGAAGCAAAACTGGTTTGACTGGTTAGAGGAGAAAACAAATAGAATTTTTTTTTTTTTTTAGCCTAGTCTGATTTCCCCAATCATGTAAACGCACTGACTAGGAACAAGGGACAAACTGTTAATAGCAATAGTAAATAAAAAAGTACTTGTCTTGTTTCATTATTGATGAGTTTTTGCTTCTAAAATTGTAACTTTTCTATTCCATTTTCAACCTTGTGAAGCAATAATTCATGAGGTTGAACTGTGTACTCTCTAAACGTCTTTTACAGGACGTCCAGAGAAAATGTGCATTGTTAAATGTTTGATTCATATAGAGGACATTTACCTCAATTCAACCTACCATGTGTAGTATTTTTTATTGTCCTCTGAATTCACACTCACCAGGAAATGCCGGTCTCAATCTGTAGCAGAAAGAGACAAAAAGAATAATGCAGCTGAACCAAAAGACTTCTGAAATGTTCATAATTATAATTTCAAAACCAATTGACAGCTTTTTAATTAGCTGAAATGTTACATAAGCTGTTTTTACCTACACACAACTTAAACCGAAGAGATTTCATGTAACAATGGTCCTTCAATCTGCAAATACATCAATCAATTATGAGCGAGATAACACACGCCGCTCCTGTTGTTCGAGTACAAAGGCGAAGAAGCCCGTAAACAAGAGACGCGTTTGAAAATTCAGCTCACGTATGTACAACGGAATACATTTTTCAGCATCGAGGAAGGACAGGCTTCAAAGAAAATGACTTCAAAGAACACGCCTTCCAAGGAATGATTACTGATGTTAGGAAAAGCCTATCCCGCATCAATATTTTACCAAATCACGCATCTCTGCAACACGCCCACTTTTGCCCTTGTGCATGAAGTATATGCACATAAACCGTGCTTATGTCGCTTTTCCAGTTGCTTAATGACGAGTTGCAGCCTTATAGATAGCTACAGAGAGTATTAGGCATCTGTCAAACTGTCAAAGTTTTTCAGCCTTTTCCTTTCAACTAACCTCTTCTCAGGCAATTCGCGTGATAAATTATTATGTATGACGTGAATGTTTTTCCATCTGACACAAAAAGTGATGCATGTAAAGTTGAGTAAGAAGGTTATGTAACACTCTGTAAAAGGAAATTGAAGAAACAGTATATTTAAAATGGCTTTGTATGTAATTGTTATGTAATATTTAAATATTATCTAAAAAAAAAAAATCAATAAAACAGGAAAAATAAACTACAGTTTGTTAACAAATTCAACCCACCACAAGTCTACTGAGCACTGGGTTTGTAACTGACATGTAAAAAGAGAAAATCAAGTCAACAGTTGTAGCAAAGCAGATAAACATCAAGACTTTAGCTTCTCATACTTATCAGACATTGAAATCACACACAGTTGAACTTATTACCTTTTTCTTCTTAAAAAAGATGTTTTTGAGTCCGTTTGTTGCATTTAAAATGTCCTAAATCATCAACTGTTGTTAGCAGACAAGTTTGCAGCTAACAAGCTGTTGCCACGACAACAAAGAAATACATTGAAGAAATGCCACTCATTCTAAATGTTGCTGAGCATTTTTGGAATAAAATGATGTCAGTGCATAACCTCTATACACAATTTTCTTGGAGCCAGATGACAATTTAAATTTGATCAAGATTCTTCTAAACTGTTCATTTTCAAATTGCTTTTGAGGTAAATGTGATCATCTGCTTTTTTATTTTAGAAAGTTCTTCTTTGCCGTCATAGGCTGATCAGAAAAACAAACGACCAAACCCAAAACAGATGACCTCAACCCTTCAATAAAAAATAAAAATAAACATTTTGTGTTTCTCCACAAAACAAGTTTAGACTTTTAGAGATAAAAATATATGTAAGTCCATAATATTTTTTTAAAATCAGACCTGAAAAACAGCCTCAAAATCAACCTCTTATGGCCTAAAAGTTCAGTTATTTTATTTGAAAAAGAGTTAAGCAAAAGTACCTAATTTTCATACATTGACTAAAAGAAGTATGTCCTTAAGCTTTTCTAACACAAAAAAAAAACAGGCTTGTCACCCTCAGCCAATCAGCTCTCATCCCAAAGAGTCAAAAAGTGGAAAAGCATGTCGGGTACACCATATTGAACTCTTTATTCATGCTTTAATAAGACTGATCACACTGTAGCTGTTATAACCACATTTTTATAGTAGATTTTTATTTGACATTAACATGGCATTTCTTTTTTGCATTGTGTCTGTGAGGCGTTGCTTCTGACATTTAAAAAGAATCTTGAATCATACAGTTACATCCACACAGCGACAACAGTCATCCGTCTCAACTCACAAAACTGCACAAGCATCAGCCTCTTCAGCCTCTCCATCTCCTCCTCTTCACTAACCTGGCTCTTTAGGTTTAGGTGAAGGGCAAAAGTGCAGTGCCCAAAACAAACATGGCAGTTTCAACAAAGGTTTGAGCCGAATTATGAACTACAAAAGCAGTTTACATTTGTTTTTTTTAATTGAAATTATTAGCGTAGCAGTTGGTGCTTTGACTTCACAAAGGTTCAGGGTCAGATCCCGGGGCGACTTGAGGCCTACTCTCTTCGTCATGAAAGACATTTATATTGTTCATACTGACAAACAAACAAGCACTTAATAAAGCTTGTGCTGCAGCCAAAGTCATAACAAGAATAAAACATAAACTAGACATAAATTAAAAACAGCAGACTTAAGAATGGAGAGAGAGATAAAGACGTCTGATCGTTTCTTTACAAACCAACTAAGACTCAGCTGATCAGTGTGAGTGTGACTTTCCCACAGAGAAAAAGCCCAAACAACTGCCTGATCAGAAAATGGCCAAAACTGAGGTTGATAAAACAAAATCTACATTGTGCAGCTGATGTATCAGTCTATCTCTACGTAAGAACATTTTTTTAAAGACCAAAGTGAAACCGCAGTGGACCACACCAACACAGCTGAACAGAGTGGTTAGATTTTGCATTTACAATCTTGTCTCACAAATATTGGTAGTGATTATATAGTTTTTATATTGTTTAATAAATTTCATTTGTTCAAATAAACTATACCAAAGAGCTTAACTATTGCTAAGATTAATTTATTAAATTTGTTTGGTAAAACAAACAAAAAAAGGTAACCTAGCTTTCTCATGTCAGAATGATACTGTAATCTACACCAAGGGTTCTCAAACTTTTTCCAACCAGGGACCCCTTATCGGCTAAAAATCTTCCAAGGACCCCCTATCACTTTTGCTCTGGTATCACATTCAAATTCGGAAATTAAAGTAGTGCTATAAATTTTAATGAAACGTTAATTTCCTATGGTCATTTTTACTATGTTTACTTGTTTCTATTCAAAGCTATCTGTCTTTTCAATCCAAAATTCTATGTTTAGGATGGTAAAACATAAGAAATTTTTATATTAAAAAATGACCAATGTTTCAAACAAATTTGGGGGACTCCCTACACACCCCCCTTTGAGAACCACTGATCTACACATTCTTAATCTAGGTGCACTGTTGCAAGTTGTAGCGAAAAGGCAAAGCGTCATGGTGAATAATTGAAACTGATTGATTCAAGTACAGCAAAAGAAGCTATAAATTTCATTTATTTTGTTTTATTTTATTGAACTTTATTTAACAAGAAAAGACATTCACAGGATCCTGAGGTGAAAACATTGTTTTTTTTTTTATGGGGAAATTGGTGCGACCAGAAGAAACCTTTGTAGATATGATTGTTTCTTGGGCCAAAATACAATTGAGCATCATTACATTGTGTAAAAGAGATACTCATGTGGTGAAAACTAATTTAGGTTGAAGGTTTTTTTTGGGGGGGGTTATAGTATCTCACCCCAGTTTGCTTTTAAAACTAAAATAAGAACATCAGCCTCAGAAAACCGCCTTGAAAATCAGCCATTGATATCGGCATCGGCCAAAGAAAAAAAAACATATTAGTCGATCTCTATTCTTAAGCTAAAATTACAACCAAAAATGAATGGATTTGAAAATATTTGAAGGATTTGTGAGAGCGAGGAAGTAGTTGGACAGATTTATGTAAATGTCTGCTTCAGGGTGAAAACCAGGTACTCCACAGTGTTTGCTCGCGCCTCAGACTTTTCCAACTTCACATCCCATCTCCTTCTCAAACTAAAGCCTCTGCCGAAAAAGCCTGTCTCCATATTTACCAGAATAAAATGAGTTGTATAAGATTCCCCATAAACTCCGAGTGACTCACATTTCCTGTATAATTTTCGCAGCAGAAGCTCATCAAAGAAAGGTGATGGTGACGGTTATTTATATCAGGTGAATCACAGCCACGCTACAAAGTGAAGAGATGGAGTCATGCTCGGGCCGGGGAAACCGTTTTAGCCTTGTATCCAGTCTTTGGGTATCCTCCACCGGCCAATCAGAGGACAGACGGACACAGCCTCCCACCTGCCGACTGTGCTGTGTGTGGGTGAGCGCTCAGATCCATACACATTAGCATTCACTTTCATATTTATAAGGCTCTAATACACATCTGCGCCTGGAGCAGGAAAATACATCTGTTTCAGTGTGTTTTTGAGTGTAATTGATTATATTAAAACTGAAAATAATGTATAGGCTGGCCTGGGAAGCTCTGTTTTTATAGACTTGGGTTGGGGGGTTACCGTTCAGTCCTATGCTGTTTTCACTGTGCAAAGCGATCCGTTAGCCCTGCTGGTTTGTAGTGAGCTGCTTTTGGCCCTGCTTTCACCCTGGACCCTGGAGCTCACCTCACTCCTTTAGGCTCGATGATTGGACAAGAGAAAACACAGGCTCAGACGAAAACCAGATAGAAACATAAAATAATGCTTCTCACCAAAGGCAGACTTGATCTTGTGACAAACGTATTTCCACTGATGAAAACTTTATTTGTTGCTCCGATAGACTTAAAACAAAGCTAGCGCATTAGCATCAGCTGTTTCCTGTTTGTTGAGGCAAAACACTTTCAAATTTTAAATCCTATTTATATTGTGTTCAACATAATCCAACCTCAATGCATTGAATAAGACGGGTTTAAAATCTCCTAAACCTTAATATTCTGTAATCTTTTAACTGTTCCAAGAGTTCAAACTAAAACTTAAGGTGAGGCCTTATTTAATTTCATTGGCTCTCGTCTGTGGAGAAGTCTCCTGTGACGTTTATAAACTTGGTTTGATCCATTTGCGTTTCATTGTTAACTTTTACACACGAAAAAAAAAACACTCTGCGCTCGATCACGTGACACACTCACTGTTGCTGTTGTTGTGTCATCTCTGTTCTTCCTGTAACATTAAGCAACTGTGAAACAAATAATCTCTGTAAACGCTGCGTCAAAAAATTGTAAAAGATCTTAAATTCCTCTCATTTGCAACCGCTTTTACTAAATATTACATCAGTGGTTATTGCTTTAAAATGTAGTAAAACTTTCTTTCTTATGTGAGCAGTGTTGCTTCTCCATAGACTGGACCTGAAAGTTGTTATGGGTCCGTGTTTTTCAACCAGTGTGACAGGAAAACTAGTGTACCTGAGATACTGTCAGCTTGGAAAAGCTTTTGTGAGCAAGGTTGCCTCTCTCCATTGGTGTACTACTTTGTTTTGTTGTGTCACATCGTTCTCTCTATGAATATACTGTAATAATATTATAGAAGTATTATCGGTCAACATCACTGTCCGCTCTACTGTGCATGTCCCATGCTGAAAGATATGCTGTCCATGTGTGTTGGCTGGGGAAACTTCTTTGATAAAAACAACAAAACAAGATAAGAGCAGCTGTTTTGGATCAAGTATGAACCAGTCTGACAGACGTCTGTCTCCTGAAGCTTGAGACAGTGTTTTTCTCTGCTTTTTTCACTCACCTGAATGTATCTTTTAATTGTTATAGGGTCAAATTTCATTCACAAATGTTGATTTAGCAGCAACTTTTGTTTTCGCACAGTGATAAACTCTTGTAGTTTTCTGACAACAGCGCTAGCTCGTTTTGTTGCTACACCTTCTGTCAATCAGCGGCAGCTCTTTCTGCACTCTTTCACACATCTTCCGTGTTGATGAACAAAAAATCCGGAACATTGCAAGCACAAATATACAAGGGAAGCACAGGTTCTCCATTAGAAAAGTGACATAGTTTCCCTTTTAAGTAATAGATAATATTTACATTTCACACTATTTGTGCAGGAGATGTGCTACGGAAAGATTTCGACCAAAAAAGTGTGCCATGGCTCAAAAAAGGTTGTGAAACACTGGTCTAGGTGAGGTATCCTGTCTGTTTCCATGGAGACAGATATTTTGCCAAAGCAGTTACATCTCATGTGACAGACAAGTCTACATATAGCCTACATCTTTCAAAACAACCAAAGTCCAAAACTGTAGATACAAGTAATTATCCTTTATTTCTGTTAGTTCCCTATCAACAAAAAGCTAATTCTGATACATATTTTCTATTTAACTTCTAGTTCAGATGTGTTAGAAGAGTTCTCGGTGCATTATTATCGCAGCAGCAGGTCAAATACAGAACACTTATGCAGTCCTGTCTACTAAAACTCCTTCCTCTAGCTGCACACAAAGTGACTAATCAGACTTTTTTCACAACCATCTCCACAACTAAAAACACAAAGATGAGTGCACATTTTCCTTCTTTTGTAAACACACATTTTACAGTACACCCCGCTGCTTTTAACATTCAGATGGAAGAGAGGTTTTCTGAGTCAGGAGGAGCTAGATAGATACATTATTATTTCTCCTCTGCCCTAGTTGAAATCTGTTTATTATTCATTATCTGATCAAAAGCAGGGTTTCTATTGTACCATTGTGTGAGATTCTTCATACTTGAACAAACTCCCTCGACTGGAGCTTTTTCTTTAATTACTGGCTGCTGGACTAATGAGGATCCTTGGGTAGAATACAAACATCAGCCCAGCCTTTAATTACTGACTCTCCGCTTGTTTTTCGCTTTTGTGGCGCTGCGGAGATGAAGAAACGGCCAATCGCAGTCTTCGCTGATGACCAGACACATGAAGGCAGAGACGAGGACGGACGCAATGGTGGAAATTGGTGTAAGTCAAGATTGAATGCATGAAAATGTCTAATGAGAGGCTATATTTAGTGTTAGCAACCGAGGGTAAGAGCAGTGTATGTGGCCATGAACTTGAAAGGCTCAAATCTCATATTTACATTTGTTTTTTTCAAGGTATTTTAAAGCAATAACTTAAATTTGACTTAAGTATCTTTGCTACATTATGGGTTTTTAAATCTAAAGTCGTATGTCGGTTTTAAATCCGTGAACAGTTTATAAGTGAATTATTAATGACTCTGCGGCTTATTTTACCTTCAGATTTGAACAAAATTATTATTACTATTCTTTATGGCTCATTCTCAAATGAAATTGTAATTTTTCTACGATTAAAACGCTAAAGATTAATCAAACTACGATTAAAAGTCCGTGAACCGGAAGTACAACAACCTCGTTGTCGTAGCAACAGAAGGTCGAAAAGATAGATGTTAGAGGAAAAATAATTTTTTTAATTTAATTTTTTTTTTTTTTGTATTTGTGCTATATAAAGTGTTATCTACTTTTGGACAGAGTTTGGACAGAACAGTGGACAGAACGCTGCAAAGTTTGGATGTTTGGATTTTATCACCGTAATGAGATTAAAAGAGAGAGTCTTCGGCTGTTTCATAAGAAACCTGATGTTGTGGATGTGATTTTGAACGACAAACTTGTCAAAGTGACGAGGAGCCACATTTACGCTGCTGCAGCGTCAGATCATTCACGTTAAAACAAACCGAAAACACAAGAAATGCTCATTTCATGAATGAAGTAAAAGGTTGTTGCCATAAAGTTTAAACTATCTGTCTCCATTTCCGTAAAGTCTGTTAAAACAAGAAAATCACAGACATCAATTATGTCTGTGCAAATGCCTGTAAAGAAAACTCAGACATTGTGGGGTAATTTAAAGTTTACAGGCGTCTCTATAAATATTAAGCCGTGTGAACAGGACATGAGACTGTATTTGTGCTGAAGCAAACAAGATATAGGGCCTGATTTATCAAGCCAGGTGCTAAATTGCGGGTGCAAAGTAAAAAAAAAAACAAAAAACAAATCATGTTATTTGCGAGCAATTTATGCAAACTTTAATATTGGAAGATAGACATATTACACAAAACAGATATGCACCACCTTAAATTCTGCATCTAGTGTCTGTGTGAAAGAAAGATGTCAGCTATACCAAGTTTTTGCTCCCACTAACCTGTTTGCACATGAGCAAATGCTTGATAAATCTGGCCCATAGTGTCTTTAAGATGTAGCAATTATTATTTTTGTTGCTAAAAGCTGACTTGAGGTAGGATATGATTCTTGGCGCTAATCTTGATGTATTTTGGTAGTGTGGAAAGCATAGTGGGATTTTAATGTTTATCAACACGGAGGATGTGCACCAAGCGCTTACCAGAAAGAGCTGCAGCTGACTGACACAACCTGTAGCAACAACACTAACCAGCGCTGATGTCAGCAAACTACAAGAGTTTATCACTGTATGAAAACAAAAGTGATACTGCTAAATATCAACATTTGTGAAAACAATTTGACCCTATGACCCTTAAAAGATACATTCAGGTTTTCCTTACCTTGATTGTAATGGATGAATTATTTTTTGAACAATGACCATATCTGGACATTTCTTCATTTCCTTCCTGCAAACAAACTCATGACAAAACCAAACTAATAGCTCTGGCAGCTAAAGTGGCCACTGCATCATGATGAGGTTTTTGTGTAGTTGACATTTTATCCACATGGCACCTGTTTTTGCCTAAAACCAAATAACCTAATACTAAATCTAGCCAAGCTTAAGTCGTTAGCTGCTTTAACAGGAGCATTGTAATCATTAGTTAAGTCTTTTTGCCTGTATGTCGTCTCCTTTTTACTTCTAAGTGATCAGATAAAACTATGAAATCAGCCTCAAAGCCAGGTCCACTGCCATCTCATTTGATTTGCTAATTTCAACCATCTGCCGTTTGGGACTGGCATGGTGGATCTTGTGACTAATTAAATTGTCCAGTCCTTTTTACTTTCTCAAATGAAGGAAATATTTCGTGCCGTATGAAGCTATGAAGTCATTTAGAGTCCACAGACATACACTGGGGGTTATGCAATTACTGTACGTGTGAATAAATGAATGAATTTATTTATTCCTTTAAATGCATGCTGTATAACATTAACTCAAGGTTACTCATTAGTTTAGCTGGCTCTCGTTTGAGGTCACAGATGATTGGAACTAGTCCCAGTGACTTTGGGCTTGAGGTGGAGCAACACCCTGGACAGTGCATTCTCAACTTATGGCAGATTTAATTACAGTATGAATAAATGAATGGATATTTGTGTTGTTTGTTTGTAACATTTAGGCTAGTTGGCTTAAGCAGTGTTTTTCAATCTTTCTTGAGTCACAGCACATTACATTTGTTGAAAATATTGCGTGTTACTCAATTTTTACATCTCAAAATTAAAGCACAAAGAGCAATGTAATGTCAAACTATATTTACAACAGGTGACATATCTAACACATCATAAACCTAATTCTTCACAAGTGAGTTTTAGAAGTACTTCTCACAATGCTCTATTTCTAGAGTTAGATGGAAGGATGCAAGATGATTTCTATTCAAATAGATACTTGAAGAATATTTGTCATGGTGCATTTAAGTCACAACAATCCTATGCTAGATGGGTCTGTGTTGAACTCTGATTTAAGTTCTTCTGCAGTATCCATCTGGAACTTGACACGCTGAAAGTGTTCGGGAAAAGGTGGGGCGTTTAGTGAAATACTTCGAGCTGATGAGCTGTACATCAACTGGAGCAGCCATCTTTGTTTAGCTTGAATCAGACTCGGCGCTAACATCCCGTGTTAGCCCTCCATGCTACAATGTGATTGGGCCTCAAAACCACGCTGCTGTGATTAGGCTGAAACACCGCTGGTTCAGACTCTAAACCAATCAGGCGGCTGGAAGGCCAGATGGTTTATCTCGAGTTTGTTAGTTCACAAATATCGCGAGATAAACCGTCTGGCTGGCCAGGTTACAACAATCCATGCTCGGCTAAATACTGTTTTTCTGTAAGCGTCATTTTTGTTTTTCGCTGGTTTTCCAGTAGCCACGAGCCAATCAAAAAGCTGCATATGCAGCAACTGGTGCAGACTCTAAAAACAAGTCTTCAAAACCCCATTTCCACAACTTGCTCCACGCTCTTCTGACCCCCAACAGCCTGATTCACACCAAACACACGTGAGCCGCCTGTCGCCAAAAGTTACCAAGACCCTTAACGGGCTGATTTCACTTCCTTTATATCCGCTGAGCCTTTGAAATGAATGAGGCCTGTTCCACATCTCGCATATGCGCTGCGCAGGTCTGCGCTTCAGCTCCGTCTTTCCAACGCCGTCCGACAAAATTGCGGTTCAATGGTAAAATCTTCTGCGCCCAGGTCCGACCTGATCAAGTTCCACAGATCAGACTGCACCAAACAGGAAACAGAACGTGAACTACGTCCGGAATTTCAAAGTAAAAACACTTTGTACTGACTTTATTTTGATCACAAAACTTGTATTTAATCCTTATACAGATAGTTACTTTGCCAGTTAAACTCAGTCGGCTGTAAACTTTCACTTTATGTCACTGAAACACTGACAGGAGAATACTTTTGATCTGACTTATTCACGTAATGCCTTTGCCCTCGAGGGAGAGAGAAAACACACATAAGCTCATGTGATGTGAACTAAAGAGCGATCCCATCAAACACGGCTGTTTTTTGCACTCCTGCTACACAATAAAGAGATATTTTGGCTTTAATTGAAAACTTTAATTTCATAAACTTGTGCTCTCCGCACATGCTCTTCTCGTGCTTCGCAGCCTAGCGGAGCGCAGCCCGGCGGGGACAACATGCATCCAGTAGGAGAGGCTTTGCATATGAAATCGGAGGTGTACTGTGGTACTGCGGATATGCAGGATGTGGAATTCCTGTGTAACAGTTTGGTTTATAGAATGTACTCTTGAATATAATCATGTTCACTTTATTAAACAGTTCCAACCAGTCATACGCACTTTAAGCTAAAGCAAAAGTTACATGATTTTGAGTAAAAACCACAAGAAAATAATCGCGCACATCTAGCCACATTCACCCAGCGATGCCTTTATTCGTGGAGGAGACTTTTCTTTGAACTTTTACTCTACACTTTTGCCTCTAAAACTCCCCCATCACAGACCCTCAGTGGGACTAAATAAGACGCCCGGGGCAAACTGTCTCGTAATGGAACAAGTCGACTGTGTATGGTGCGGCGTGGACAATAGCTGCTCCACTCGGCCCTGCGCTAATGGAAGGTCAGAAGCTAAAGTCACACAGGCCAAGCTTGTGCCACTAAAAATAGCCCTTTCTTCTCTGGCGGAGGGTTCAGTTGCAGCTACAATCTACAACTCCACGGTGAAAACTTGAGCCAGAATCGCCGGCTCTAAGCAGTGTCCGGTTTCCACTCGAGAGTCCGGCGACGTAAAGACGGATAAGATTGACAAACAGAAGTTGAATTAGTAGAGAAGGAGATGCCAATGAAGGAAACTTGTTTGGGTGAAAGACAACAACAAAACACTGTAAATGTTCATCTTTTATCTGAAAAAATGCTCAAGATTCTGTGTGGCAAAAATATAATAAGAACACATGACAAAATGTGGTTTTTTTGGGCTAAGTTTTCCTTCGGGAGCCTTTGTTTAGCAAATATGTTATGACATTTTTTTTTTTTTTTTTTTTGTTATCATGCAGAGCAAATCTTAGCTTTTTTAGGGGCCACAATCAATATTTGTCAGATATCAGGGCCACATGGAATCATCTTGGGGGCCTCATTTGGTCATTTGGCCTCCGGGCCAAGAGTTTGATGTCCTTGCTGTAAACAAAACAACAAATGGTCGTATCAAAATAACTAAACCCAGAAGTTGGACTGGATGCAGTGTGAGCCTGGGGTAATGGTTTGATTTTAGAGAATAGAATTTATTTGTCATTGTCAGGTAAAAACAATGAAATACAGTTGGCTCCTCCATAGTAAGGCAATGGAATTTTACAGTAAGCTACATGAGTGGGGTAATTGCTTTTACAGCCCTATTTATGCTTATTTATCCTTATTTAAGCCTTATTTCCAACCTTATTTATGCGTCACCTGACTTATAAACATTTTTGTTGGTTATCTTGTAATTATTACTCACGTTTTGGGTTCTACCAACATCAACAATAGGAATTTTGAGTTGAGTCGTCGTTCTCCTAAAAGAAATCCACACACTTTGTAGCGTAGCTAATAATAGTTTCAACTCTAAGATTTTTTTTTTTAATCAGACTAGAGTTTGTCTAACACATTTTGATTTTTGACTTAAAGGTCACACAGGTTTTGGCACCGCAGCTCCACAGAAAACCTTCTGTCTGTAAAATGTGTGGTTTGAAGCAGAAATTGTAGTGTTTTCTGTGTTAAATGGGAGAAGTCAGTATAGTTTATGTTCTAGAAATTCTTACTGAAAGCATTTTTTTAAACAGCAAGAAGAAATAAATAAAATTGAGGTCAATCAATATGAGGAAAAAAAATATCATGATTAATTTATTCCCCAAACCAATCAATTCATAATATGATTTAGAAATGGCAGATTTAAGCTGTTCTTGTTTTGCTGATCTTGTTCTCGCCCTCACCTCGTTCCTTCTCATGTTCTGTCCTGTCGTGTGAATATTTAAAGAAAGCAAAAACACAAGACTCAGACAGAAAGAAAAAAGAGACGACAAAAGATTTCTAATAAAGCCACAGCACACGGTGTTCCACTTTGTCCAAAGTTTAAAAAAAAAAAAAATTAAGTCTGACTTTTTTTTTACCGTCAATCACTGTCCTCGATAATTGGTTTAGAAAATGAGCAGTCAAAATAGTCAAGTATGAATGAAAAAATAATCTCTTTAATCTCTTTTTGTGTTAGTTCACTTAACTGTCTAAATGTTATTGAATATACAGTATATTTCTTTGACCAAATAGTTGCAGCTCTTTCCAACTGACCTAAACATGCTTTGGGTGATGGAAGGAAGCTAACCTTCCTTCCTAAACCATCTGGCCTTCCAGCCGCCTGATTGGTTTGGAATCCGAACCAACAGTGTTTTGGCTTGATCACATTGTAGCAGGGAGGGCTAAGACGGACTGTTAGCGCCGAGTCTGATTCAAGCTAAACAAAGATGTCGGCTCCTGTGGATGTTTGTGTTTCTGCTGCTTTTGATGCTGTTTTAGCGGACGGGGTTATACATAGTAGTTTATTTTTGAAAGAAGAGCAGTGTGTGTGACACTTGTTGTATCCCAGTGGTTCGTAATAAGAGGTAGCAAAATCTCAGGGTCGTGAGATGATTTCAGAATGTCAAAATAAACACAATTAAACCAAATTTAAATGATTTTGAACCTTTAAATTATTACAAAAGTATACATTCTTTGCTGTGGGGGTCGCAAGTTGGTTGCATGGGGTTTTTGGGGGTTCCAGGCTGAAAAGTTTGGGAACCCCTGTTCTATCCCACGTGGACATTGGATACACCATTACGATTTGTTGCCGTGATTGGCTGCACAAATAAGGTAGGCCCCACACCCAATCAGCTTGAAGTATTTCACTCAACGTCCCACCTTCTCTCAAACTCTTTCAGCGAGTCAAGTTCCAGATACTGTGGAAGAACTTACTGTAAATCAGAGTTAAACACAGATCCATCTGGTGTGAGCCAGGTAAGAAACAACCCGTGGTAGCACAAGGAGAACATGCAAACTCCACCCAGAGAAAACTCAATCTCCTTCTTTGGAAGCCAGAACTCTAACCATTCTGCAACCGTGCACTTATGATTCCACTTTCACCCAACTACAGCATACTGCCACTGTATTTTAACTTATTTAAAAGAAAAAGTGCCCATGGGTGTTTAAAAGCACCCCATGGAATTCCACATTTCACCCTGTGTTTCGTGTCAGATTCGCCGCTTTAACTACGCGTCGTCATGCGAGCTAATTGTGGCGGCGCAGTCACAACACATTGACTCGCAGACAAGCTCCGGCTGCAGTTCAGCGGGTCCGTGGAGAGCACCGGTCCGCTACAGTCGCCAAAGCAATATTAGAGCGGGCTGAACGGTGCCATAATGAGACACTGGATCCCAAAAGATAACCGACTGTTTATGGTCACCTGAGACGCCCCATCAATTATAGAAGCGCCACGTCCCGGGTCGAAAGCAGGCGGATGAACTTGCCCGGGCTGGTGGAGGGGGGTGAGCGGTGATGGAGGGGTGGTGGGGGGGCAAGCGGAGTTCAGGGACCCGAAAGAGAGAGACAGCAGGTGAGAGGGCCACGCCAGGTCAGCCGCAGTAATGAGCCTCTCAGGATTCACAGCAGATGAAGCGTGGGGTAAATAGCAGCTTTCGGTGCTGCTCGTATTTTTAGATCAAGAACACCAAGAGTAAACAGTGCCAAGAGTGACTGTACTAATTATTTTCATCACAAGCCGGAAATATCAATGTTTATGGTGTGTGTGTTGTGCTCAGATCCCACCGACAAGCTGCTCTGTTGGACAAACGCTTTCAGACGACTTGTTTTAAATGTGTAGCTTTTGTGACGTTTGCTTGTTTCACGGAGATGATAATGCTTGTCTGTAATGTTTAATAGCATGGTATTAAACTTATATTAATACAATTACAGGTTAAAGTCAAATCAAATCAAGATTGTTAACTCTTTACCTGCCAAAGACGAAAATATACGTCATTGCGAGGCCAATAGTAGCCTGCCAGTGACGTCTATTTCCGTCACAGTCCTTTTATTCAATGCGGTGAGAGAGGGCTTCCTAATGCACGTGCTGACTTTGTGAATTGTCAAAAACATGATGCAGTTTCACAGATTCACCAGCAGAAGGGGTATTTACATGAGGACACGGCGGAGCGCAGTCAGCTCTGTTTATGTGATCAGCTGATTTTAAAGGGCCAGCTTTCTATTCAAATGACACAATTTCCTGGAAATGGTAAGCCCATATGTTGCAATTCATGAAAAAAAAAAAAAAAAAAACAGCCGAAAGTAGAAAATTACAGGAAGTAATTTAACCCTCTGGGCGCCAGCGTCGTAATTTTGCGACAAGTAACTTGACCACTAGATGGCCGACATCCAGAGCTTTGTTTTAAGCACAAAAATACCATAGGTTCCTATTGGACAAAATAGAAAGAGGGCGTGTCAAAAGGCGCTGCTTTGTAAGTGAGCAGTGAGTGAAATGAGACGAGGCAAGGGCCGCTTTTATGGCTTTCTGTGGCGCGAATATCGCAAAAATGTTCACTAGAGAGGAGGCTTTGAGGCTATAATGGTAGATTCAGGTTCTGAGGAAGAGGATTACGTTCTCAGACGATGAGAGTGGGAGTGAGAGTGAAGTTTAAACAATCATTTAACACAATTAAAGTGTTAAAGGTTATAATAATTTGTCCCATTGTCACTCTGTTGTTTATGTTGATTTTGGCCCAGATTGACAATGTGGTTGCTAGGTAACAGTTGTGGATTCCCCTTCACATGTCATATTTACTGGACAAAAGACGATAATAAACTTCACCAAAACCACCAATAGCATGTCGTCCTAAAAATGTAATCTAGCTTGTCATACGCACTTTAAACATACATTTAGTGAAAATAAAATGTTGCAAGTCATTATCATTTGTTAGAAATTTGACCATATTTACAATTTACATTACATTGCTAGGTAACAGTTTCGTAATTACTTCTTATCATATATGATGAAGAAAAGACAATTATAACCTCATCAAAACAGCTAACTGACTGAAAACAACCAACAAATTTAGCAAAATCATACACATACATACACACTTGAATATAAATCCTATTCCAACTGGACATGAGGCAAAGCTGCAGACCGTGTGCGAGTGAACTGCTCAGTCCATCAGCGTGTTGTTGATGCTGCTGCTGATGCATGATTCATGAGGCAGGTGTAGCCTTACTACCTCCGACTGTAAAAAACGCCTGCACTCTGCGCCTTTTAGCAAAACTCGCCGTGTTATTCTGTCCAAAAAACGGAACGGGGCCCCGGCTCACATCGGCGGGTGTGTACGCTTCTAATCACATCAAACGAGGGAGAAAATGTGGCGCTATAAAAAGCCCCTTTGGAATGATTTGGGCTTGAAAATGATTGGATGACGTTGGATTCCATTAGCGCTCCTGCCCTCGCTGTTCCCCTTCTATCTCTCTCTCCCAAGTTTTTCTTTTACTCTCAATTTTCTCTCTCTGTTGCTCTTTCTCTCTTCCTCTCCATCTCATCTCTCTCTTTCTTTCTCTCTCCCCTTTATCTCTTTCTTTCTCTTTCTCCCCACTCTTTCCTCCTTTCTTTCTTTCGCTCTCTATCTCTCTCCCCTTTCTCTTTCTCTCTGTCTTTCTTTCTCTCTCCCCTTTATCTCTTTCTTTCTCTTTCTCTCCACTCTTTCTTTCTTTCTTTCTTTCTTTTGCTCTCTATCTCTCTCTCCCCTTTCTTTCTCTCTCTCTCTCTCTTTCTTTCTCTCATCTCTTTCTTTCTCTTTCTCTCCACTCTTTCTTTCTTTCGCTCTCTATCTCTCTCCCCTCTATGTCTTTCTTTGTCTTTCTCTCCACTCTTTCTTTCTTTCTTTCTTTCTTTTACTCTCTATCTCTCTCCCTTTATCTCTCTCACCCTTTCTTTCTCTCTCTTTCTTTCTTTCTCTCATCTCTATCTCTTTCTTTCTCTTTTTCTCCACTCTTTCTTTCTTTCACTCTCTATCTCTCTCCTCTTTCTCTCTCTCTTTATCTGTCTCTCTCTCATTAAAGCCTCCATATCACAATAAAATCCACATTCAACCTCTCAAACTTCCCCTTACGCTCTCTCACATTCTTTCCTCCCTCTCTCTTTCCCTCTCTCTATTTCTCTCTTCCTCTCCCCTCTCTCTCCGTCCTCCCTCTCTCCACCCCTTAAATCATTCCTCCACATCACAATAAGAGCCCTTTCTTCCTCTCCACCCCCTGCATTAGTTCTTGAGCAGATGAAGAGTACACAGTCTCTCTCTCTCTCTCTCTCTCTCTCTCTCTCTCTCCGTCAGGTAGAAGAAGAAGAGACCGCCTCACTTCAAGTTTACGCGCTGGACGTATACGCTGCGATTGGCCCGGCCCAGCACAGCCCAGCACAGCACACAACCCCCACGGGCATCTCTAAAGCTCAATGAAGCCGTGAAGGTTACGTAAGACAGAGAAGATGCAGGCATGCTGGCTGTGGGGGAGCGCTGGACTGCTGTAAGCCAAAGGAGGGGGGGATTGTGGATTTGAACAGCCAAAGACGAGAGAAAGAGAGAGGAGGGAGAGAGAGGGAACAAATACCAAGAGGAGTGGGCCAGGCCTGAGCAAATACAGGATTTACAGCTGGACAGTGAAGTATTATTTACTTATTCATAAACAGAAAGCTCCGTCGTTCTCTCAACACGTTATGAGAAAGAGAGAGAGAGAAAGGGTTTAGAGAGAAGAGAGAAAGTGAGAGAGAAAGGGATGAGACAGAGAGAGAGATATAAAAAAATAGGGTAGAGGGAGAGAAAAAGAGATGAGAGAGGGAGAGACTGAAAGGAGGAGTGAGAGAGAGGGAGAGAAAGGGTTGAGAGAGGGAGAGAGAAGAGAGGGAGAGAAAGAAAAAGGGATGAGAGACAAAAAGGACAGAGAGAGGAAAGAGACAGAAAGGGGTGAGAGAGAAAAAACAAAAGAGAGAGACAGAGAGCAAAAGAAGAGCAAGATATGAAAGAGAAGGAGAAAATTGAAGAGAGAGAAAAGAAAGAGAGAACGGAGAGAGATGAGAAAGATAGAGAGAATAACAGACAACTCACATGAGTTTAATTGTATCAAAACTTTAAGGCAGAATTTGTACTTACATTTTTAAGTTCAACTGTACAAACTGTGTTTGTATTTTAATGGAGTTATCGTGAAGGTTTGTGACAGCTGGTTGATCAAACATAAAAAAAGTTTAGGATTATTACAGTTGGTAGTGCAATGCAATTTTGTAGGGTGTTCCTGCTGACCTGGGGCAGACTAACAGAAGCAAGCCTGCCATTTTGCACCATCAGCCCCTCTCTAACCACCAACCATAGACACAAACATACACACACACACTAGATCCACACTGGCAATGTGGATGAAAAGTCTTGTCCAAGGACACAACAACAATCTCTTTTCCAGTCATCCCACTGTTGCACCTGAGGATGCACCAGTCTCCCATCCAGGCCCAACCTGCTTAAAAAGCTGGTATGGCCACAACATGATTAAACATGCTAATGTGATGAAGATATTTTATACAAAAGTAACTTTTTGGGGTTAAATTAACCTCATTTTTGTCCGACTCAAAGTTGCATTTTGATTGATTCATCCAATGAAATAATGTGTCTGAAAAAGTAATACATTTTTCAGATTAAAGAGGACCAATATTCAGTCTTTGTCACTTCAGTAAATATAGACAAATCAAATACAGAGACTAGTACTTGTAGTTTGCCAAAGAGTCGTAAGGTTAATTTTAGCTATAACTGGCCCTTTGAGGACAACCAGGATGCCAATGTGGCCCTTTGTCAAAATGAGTTTGACATATGTAATATTGTATTTCCCTGCACTTGTGACTTTTTAATCTTGAACCTACCCCTCAAAGTCCGGCATTTACCTGCAAATATTTGAACTTTTAAAACCCATAGTCAAAATGGCCTCCATATATATAAAAAAAAACACTGCGAATACAGATGTGCGGCTTGCTCCAAATGCCATCAGACCTGCAGAAAAAAAAAACAGCTCTGCAGTTCTCAGCAGGAAGTCAATGTTCTCCACTGTTTATTGACTTCCTGTGCAGAGAGGCAAATCTCATTAAAGATCAATGTTGTGGTTTGCAATAAACAAATCTGTAATCTGTGATTTAATCACCTTATTAGTAGATCTGAGGAAAAAAAATCTAAATGTTAGCATATGATATACAGAATGAACTGCAGAACGTCCCTCAGTGGTTATAGTCTGTACGATATAACTTATACATAAGATTTTTGCAAGTACAACCTCCAAATGGGAAAGTCGGGAGGACTGACACGAGTGCGCCACCAATGAGAGCAATTTTGCAAGAACATTTCAAAATGTGTCCACCAAAACAAGCAGCAGGTGTTGCAGCTGTCAATCACAGTCATCAGCTGGAATAACATGAGCATTAAAATGCCAATTATTCATCGCAGGAATCTGGATAATTACAGCCAAAATTCTAGCGCTAAGTGACTAGCCTTCTCGTTGGATTATCGCTTGGAAAGTACTGCCTTGGTGGTGTAAACTGACAGATGTGCTGCAGCCAATCTGTGTCTCTATATGCTCCCTCGGCCCAGTACTAATCATTTACTCACGCTGTTCATACAAGGAAAAGTGAAGTGTCTATGGACGAAATCTGGGATAGAATAAGAAACTACTTAAACATCACCTGTACCTACCACTTCTACCAAGAGAGTAGAGATAAATAAAGTATTAGCTAGTCTATACATGCAGAGAGAACAGGTTTAAAGATTCACATCAAACTGCAATGAAAAAATGAATGTGTTTTTTGGTTGAAAGTATAAAATTGGCATCACTTTAGCTTTACCCCAGGTGCGTATTGACTCCTGATTTTTTAGTTTTAATAATTTAACAGATAACAATAATGATTTAATTGATGTTCCATGGTTGCCTAAACATCTGTCTTGTTCAATATTCTTTTAGCCTCTGCAGTCAGCATTAAACGCACTTAGTTCTAGGCTTTAAAAGTATTTGGCCAAAGTTTCCAAAGTCTCAAAATCAGCTGCTAAGTTCACACAATTATATCATCATGTACCAACAGATAATGTGATGTATGTTCTATTCACTCAGTATCTTATTGTTTTTAAGGAAACTGTATGATGTTCTTTTTATATTCTGTTTCCAAGGGCTACTATGTACAGCACTTTGGTAAGCTTTGGCTGTTTTAAAATGTGCTTTATAAATACATTTGATTTTACAACTTTTATATCATCCCAGTGTTTATTGCGATATTACCATCAATTATATTTCTACATCAGGCCTATTCAACTTAAGGCCCGGGTGCCAAATCGGCCCTCCCAAAGAAATGATTTACAAAAACATTTTTTCTCTTGTTTGTAGATTTCTGGATTATTATTTGGGTTATTCTACTTAAGAAATAGTGGCCAACTTAAGTTTCTTAATATGTTAATAAGTGTCTGAAAATGTATGTGTATTCTTGTTTCAATTCCAGTTGCATTTTTTGACTCTTTTCCAGTGAGAAAATGCTGTTTTTTATTTTCATATTTTTAGCCAAACAATCCACTTTGATTTATGGGCAAATCTTATTTGAAAACTGTTAAAATATGCTTAAACAAAGATAAATATGACGTATTTTAAGCATTCTTTCTCTCATTTCCAGTTTAAGATCATTTTTACAGTGTATTTCATTCCTGATTGAATTCTGCTTTTTAGACCTGGTTTAGTCCTGGTTTAGGTTGCTTTTCGTTTAACGCTGATTTGGACATTTTGGAGAGCAATAAAAATGGATTGCAGCATTACACTATAGAATAATTCTAGTCACATGAATGTTTGGTGCAACCTCATGTCAAAAACGACAACACATTGTGCAACTATTCGGTCCAGAAACTTTGGTTCTCGGTAAAATCTGGCCCTGTGGAAAATTAGGTTGAATAGCTCTTTTCTACATGAAGTATTTTTCCCAGAGATTGCAGAAATCTTCTGTGTTTTGCAGGTCATATTATGAGCTGGTTGATGCAATTCTTGTTCTTGCAGGAATCCATATGAATCTGCAGAGTTTTCTTCAAAGACGGCCCACAGTGCACTGGAGCTGGTGTAACTCTATAAGGTCCTGAACTGAACCAACCTTGCAGTTCCTGAGCCTTTACCTGACTGTCTGACACAGGGCCGTAGCACCAAATTCTGGGCCGTGGGTACAAACTTTGCTAATGGGCTCCTAGGACAAGAGTTTGTGATTTAGACTTCTGAAATCTACAGGGAACGTTTGTACTACAGTGTCCTATTGTAAGTTTACCTTTTTTCTGGTTCAAGAGTCTTGCAATTATTTTTGAAGTGGAAGATATTTTAAAAGCAACGGTTGAAAGATAATTTACGAAGAAAGTTTTGTGAGTTTTGGTGCATTTTACAGGTGTCTTGTAAAACTGGAGAAAGTGACTCAGATTAATCTGTTTAACCAACTTGCATCTACTGTTCCAGTTAAACTTAACCGTTTTTCTCGAATGTGCTTACCCAAATGCAGAAGCTCACTGTCTGGCTGCCTGACAGTCTATATGCTTTGTTGATCCATCATTTGAATGCCTTCTAGTTTATACAGATATGTATTGGATTTGTATGAGAGAATACATTTCTTAATTCGATTATGGTTAGCTTTGATTGCATAAAAATATTTTTGAAGGCGTTTTGGAAAGAATTGAACATGATTTGTGTGTTGTGGTGAAGTTGAGGAAAAGTACTTGATGATAATACATTTTATTACAATAGAAAAGAAAAATCATTAGCTTTTGGAGGGACCCCATCTGCCCTGGGCCCTGGGGAAAGTACTAACTTTACCCCCCAGTCCGACGCCCCTGTATGACATTTGCAACAACTAGATCAACTGACTAATATTATGTTTTTAGGCTAGGTGTGAGTTAATCTACTACATTATGTCTTAACAGCGGCTGGTTCCTGCTTATATCACCAGAGCTCACTCAGTCGGTCCGTAGTGTATAAAAGGAAGACTTGAGCTCTGGCGAGTAGATGCACTTGGACAAGCGTCGTAGCAGTTCACACTGTGTTCTGCGCCGTCGTTTTATGAGTCATCGCTCTTCTCTCTTTGTCCTTGAATGGCTCTGGACCGGACCGAGTGGACGACAGCTCAGCTCCTTGGCACACGCAGTAAAGCTTTGATAATACAGTGATCATAATCGGAGCTGTCGGCCAATCACACGTCTGCGAGGGATCCATGTGACGAGGACAAGCCAATGGGTCCTGGCTGCTGACAGATTCCTTTGTAATGTTGAAGAAGTGACAGCAGAAATGTGAACTACAGTATACTTTATGTTTATACTGTATGACTTCAAACATAAAAGACAAATAAGTAAGTTGCAAAGATTTGTTAATCACGGCGCTAAGATATTGGCAGGTAAACGTCAGTGATATAATTAGGAAGGTGGCAGAATTCTTAGAAAAATACAGTATTTGATTGAGTTTCATTCTGCTTTTCTGCTGTATTCAAGAATCTCTCTACATTACATTTGCACCGCAGCAGCAAAACCATTACAACCTCTCAGTCACTCCTCTTCTTAGATTGAACGCATTATCTTCTTTCATTGGTATTACAGCGTAATGTTGTGAAATGTCTTGGATAGAAACAAGTACATTAGAAAAAATAACAATAAGAAACTAACATTTTATTCAATGTAAACTTGGCTTGATTTTCAGAACTATCCTGTGATGCCAATGCGAAAACCGACAGTTTGGATTATGTGGCTTAATGCTGATTTCGTAGAGCAATAAACAAAATACTGTAGCATTTGTTATTATCTCTACAAAAACAATTCTAGTCCTGTGAATAATTGGTGCAACCTCATGACAAAAGTGGCGATGTATTATGCCCAGTTGTCATGGTCCTCGGTAAAAAATCTGATCTCCAGCTTGTTGAACACATAACATACATGTCGCTTCGTCACATGTGCAGCAGCAGCAGTGACGCACTTTTACAGACTCGAGCAGAAGGAGAGCTTTGTTTCTAAGCAGGGAGCGCGCTGTCGCCTCGGGGTGCTCTTAACAACACTCCAGAGACGAGTCACAATCATATCAGTGAATGCAGCTCTTTGCCCCAGCGCTGCCCTTTTAGACCTCCTCTCAGAGCGCTCCAGGTGACAGCTTTTATTCACGTTATGTCATCTGCTCCGGGACTCTTAGCAAAGTACATACCGGCCATTCACACAGAGGGGTAAAATAACAATCTTTGTGCTGGTGAGGAGTCAATGGATAAGATGTAATGCTGTTTATGTATACAGGGGGAAATGTAAACATGCCATTAGTGGTGGGAAGTAACAAAAGCTCTGTACTTACTAGGTATTTGTAATTTACTTAAAGAGAAACTAAACGCAGAATCATTTTTTTTTCAATGTCAAACTGTGTGTATGAGGTCAAAATTGAATTATCTACTGTTTCCAGGCCTTTTTAAAAAAAACATTTTTGTGCAAACTCGCTCATTTTGCAGTTATTTGTGCAAATACTGTGCTGTCGCGAAGGTCAAACACTGTCCGTGCATTTTCAGTTCACACTGAC
Organism: Mugilogobius chulae; assembly: GCA_038363315.1. NCBI lineage: Eukaryota > Metazoa > Chordata > Actinopteri > Gobiiformes > Gobiidae > Mugilogobius > Mugilogobius chulae. Next base: position 1,242,288 of record CM076405.1, on the reverse strand, counting down.
GTCACATCGAGTTTACACCGTAGTCGAGCCGCCCAGGTGGAATGCACATTTGGCTCAGCTAGATAAACTCGTGATGTGAGGTGCGAAGGTGTCGCTTTGACAGACAATTTTACAAAGACGTAAAGGTCTGGGATCAGAGCGCCAAGTTTCAATTTCGAGGATGGGCTTTTCGAGCACTGAGTCAACCAATCACAGAAAACCCGGAAATTCCACCGAAACAGCAACACTCTAAACCGGATGTTATTGTAAATATGTAGCGCAAGGATTTTTTCAATGGAGCTTTGACTTATTTGAAGGCTTTTAACATGGTTTGCTGCTCCGGTTTGATTGATACTTTCCTAACTGTTCAAAACCGAAGCTAGAGCCGAAAAAAGTATTTTATCATCTACGTCCGCCATCTTGAGTGTTTTGAAATGGCTAGAAGAAAGTTTTTAAATTGCGGAGCAGAGGCGAGTGCCCGTTTGTGATTATATCGGCCTAATTTTGGACGACGAAATTGTTCTCTCTGTCTTTGGTTTCATGAATGTAGGAGAGACTGACTGGTCAGGCAAGCGAAGGTGCACAGTTTTAATCTTCGTTTCAGTGTTTCATTTTTTACATTTTCTGTTAAAAAAAATGCCACTGATCAGTTTTGTTCTGGTTCACAAATTGTGCTCTAGGCCTGTTCCAAATTGTGGTTATTGTAGCCAAAATGTAGAGACATAGAGTTGACTTAACTCTAGGTTTAGCCTAGTCCTTTATCTGTTCTTCTGATTTGCTTACGTTCTAGTTTTGATTTATCTCTGCTAGTGTAAGTCTGTTATAGTATTTTCAATTTACTAAACATACGTTGTTGAGGCAGTTCTGTTGTTCGGCCCACAGGCCAAAGTCTTTTGAAAAATCTGGCCCGCTGGAAAACATAATTGACAAGCCCTGTCATAAGCTCATGTGCTTATGTAGACTAAAGCAACAGCTTCATACATGTCTGCAAAGTTAATAAAAAAGAATCTTGACGTGCATGTTAGTAACATGTGCAGCCTCAGAGCTGTGAACTTCTCCACATACAAAACTCACATCACTCCCAAGATCGCTATATATTTTCTGCTGTGGGGTTTTCTCCGGGTACTCTGGTTTCCTCTCACCTTCAAAAAACACACATGTTTAGGTTAATTGAGCATCACAACAAGTTTGCCTTAGTGAGTGAATGAGAGAGTGAATGGTTGTCTGTTTTTAACCTTGCGACAAGTTCTGTCCACTGTCCAGGGTGTTCCTGCCTAAGGCCCAAAGTCACTGGGATATGCTCCAGTCACCCGCGACCCCTAACGGGAACAAGCGGCAGAAAATGAATGAAAAAAGTAGTTTTAGATCAATTCTGACTTTTACAATGCGCAAAATGTGAATAATAATCTACTGTTAGAGTTTCTTCTAAAATGCAAGAAAATACAATAGGTCTCCTTTAACATTTTTACCTAAATGTCTTAGTAAGTCTCTGTGATGAAAGTTACATATGTATTTGGGGGCATTTGAAGCATGTGTTTGCTCTCTCAAGATTATTTTACTTGTTTCAAAATGTTTCTGACTTCTTTCAAAACATTGCTTTTTACTTCAAGCCAAATAATTCATCAATAGAAGTTTAAAATTTGAATCTATTAACACTACATGCAGTTAAAGCTGTACTATAACATTTTATCTTTATCAGAGAAAATACACAGTGGACGTTTAATCAAACCTACTTCTACACATTTTATTTTGTACATTTTACCAGTGCTAAACTATAATAAAAGTCAGATCTCACTGAAGGGACAGTGGGGGAGTATTGAGTGAGGCTACGGCTCGGTCAAGTCTCTGAAATATTCAACAGAAGCTCCACTTTTAGAAAAACTGACCCAATAAATTTACCTCTTCAGCAGATTGTGCCTGACGTGAGCTAAGTTTAGAGACAAGCAAACGTCCATTAAACACAGCAGAGATGTAAACAAAATGATATTTAACACCAAAATTAATTAACAGAGAGCAGAAATCATTCTTAAACCAGCTAGTAGTATTTGATTTATGTGTTAGTTAGTTATGAACAGTTTTATCATTTTATTCAAAGGGGGTGACATTACAGGCACTCGCTCATTTTGCAGTTATGTGTGGAAAAACCACGACTGTACTGCTGCGATGGTCAAACGCTGTCAGTGCATTTTCAGTCACGCCGACGTCACATCGAGTTGACAAACAAGCCGCTAAATTCCTCCTTCTGACATGTGCAAAGGTGCGCAGGTTTGATGCTTGTTTCATTTTTCTCATTTTCAATTTTAGATAATACTCATATGATCACATTATAAGGTCATGTGTTTATGTAAGATAAAGTTGGCTAAAGCTTCATATGTCTGCAACGTTAATAAAAAGAGTCTTGACGTGCAAGTAAGAAACTAGACCTGTGCACAGCCTCAGAGCTGTGAACTTCTCCTCATGTCAGGATCGCTCCCACACAAAACTCACATCACTCACAAGCTCACTGTCCATATTTGGTGCTGTCAATCAATGTCTGTTCACACCCACTGGGCGTCTCTTAAAAGGCGTCCGTGCATCTCCTACTATTGCGAGTCTGTTTGGGGTTCAGTTGTGGGTGGAGTAAGTCTCTGACGGCGTGTTTAGCATCACTTTAAGTTTTAAGTCTTAAAAAAAGCGTCAATAGCTCGTGTCGATAAACAAAAAATCCCTATAGACCCTATTTTGTCCCGCCTACTCTTCTAGGACGTGCACTTCCTGTTTAGCTGCATTTAGCCTGTAGATTTCAGTCGATGGGTTTATTTTAACTGCCATTATATTTAATTAAAATTGACCCACAAGACAGACAAACAAACATGTTAGCTACCTTAACAAAGCTAAACAGGAAGTGCATTTCCAAGCCAAGTGGGCGGGACAAAATAGGGTCAATAGAGTAGGGTTTGATTTTTTTCAAGCATCCGAAACTGCATCTGAAGTACCCCCCTGGTGAGAACTCACGTACCCCCGAGGGTCCACATACCCCTGGCTGGGAAACACTGTCTTAAACGATATTTGGTGTAAAAGGTTTGAGAGTCATTGCTTTAGCACATCAGTCAAGTCAGTGAGCCATCCCCATTCAACAAAACTGTCTGATCTGTCTCTTCTTCACTGTTTCTGCTTCTAACAAACATGGAACTGTCAAGGGGAGTTTCCATTTAAGTTGTTTGGACTGAAAATGCACAGGGCGATCCTCAGAGGCAGTTTTTTTCCTTCCTCTCTCCCTCTCTCTCTCTCTCTTTCTCTCACAAAATGTACAGATGAGGCGGAGAGACCTGTCAGCTGCATGTGCCCTGTCAGCATCATGTCAACACGCAGCGGCCAATTAGGAGCAGAGCCCAACGCCTCAGTGAGTCCTCCCCTTCGCCCTCTTTCTCTTCCTCTCCCTCTCTCTCCCTCTCTCATTCTCTCTCTGTTTCCTCTCTCTCTCTTTCTGTCTCCATCCCTCTCTGCTCCGTCTCTGTCACTCTCTCTTTGTTTCTCTCTCTCTTCTTCTCTCCTCTCTCTCCTTTCTCTTTCTCTCCTCTCTCTTCCTCCTTCTATATCTCATTCTTTCTTTCTCTCTCCCTGTCTCTCTCTCTTTCTCTATGTGTTTCCTTGTGGCTTCCCCTTTCTCTCTCATTCTTTGTCTCTCCAATCTCTTTCTTACTGTTTCTCTCTTTCTTCTTCTTCTCTCTTTCTCTCATTCTATTTCTCCCTTTCTTTCTCTCTCTCTCTCTTCCTCCCTCTCTCTGTCCCATCTGTATCACATCTCTTCTCCCTCTCTGTTTCTCTGACACTCTCTATCTCTTTCTCCCTCTGTCTGTCTCGCTTTCTCTTTTTTCTCTTCTCTCTCTCTCTCTCTCCTTCCCCGTCTCTCTTTCTCTCTATGTGTCTCCTTCTTTCTTCCTCTTTCTTTCTCATTCTCTGTCTCTCCATCTCTTTCTCTCGGTTTCTTTCTATCTTTTTCTTCTCTCCCTCTCATTATATTTCTCCCTCTCTCTCTCTCTCTCCCTCCCTCTCTCTGTCCCGTCTGTGTCGCTCTCTTCTCTGACTCTCTCTCTTTCTATCTGCCCCCCTTTCCCTCTCTGTTTCTCTGACACTCTCTATCTCTCTCTCCCTCTGTCTCGCTTTCTCTTTTTTCGCTTCTCTCTATCTCTCTCAATTTTTCTCTTTCCCTCTCTTTGCCCCCTCTCTCCTTCCCTCTCTCTCTCTCTTTTCTCTTTCTCTCCATCCCTGTCTCTCTCTTTTTTCTCTTTCCCTCTCTCTCTGCCCCCTCTCTCTCTCTCTCTGCCCCCCTCTCTCTGCCCCCCCCCCCCTCTCTCTCTGTCATTCAATATGTTTTCCTCTTATCGATTCAGATTCAATGGACAGTAAAAGAAATGTTGAGCTTGTGAACAGTAAATATAATACAGTAGGTGCCACAGAGATTACGTTTATGTAGATCACAACATTTATAAAGATCTATAGCGACAGATTTTGAGGAAGCATGGAGGGAATAATGGGAATATTTGCAGCTGTAAAGATCGATGTCATATGTTGTTGTCTGATTGAATTGTGGATATTGTGGATATATCAGAAGTCTCAGTCCTGAAGTCTAAGCTCTTGTCTTTGAATAAATGTGATTTTAATGCATCTTTTTGGACACTTCTATTGAGCAAAAGAGTGAAAATTGTTACTTTAGTTTTGTACCATAGAAAATTACTCTTTTATTTTAACAAACTTGGCAATCCATAAGTATCAGCATTTGTATCGTTGTTGAAAATGTATTGTCTTTTACGACACAAAAAGGTAGACAAAATGAGAAACAGAAAGTTTGCACCAACAAAACACACACTTTCTCTCCCTCTCTTTCTTATTCTTTTTTCTCTCTCTCTTTCTCTCTCTCTCTCTCTATTTTTGTCTCTCTCTTCCTCTCTCTCTTTCTCTGCCCCTTTCACTCTCTTTTTCTCTGACTCTATTTCTCTCTTTCTCCCTTTGTCCATCTCTCTCCCTCTTCCTCCATTTCCGTATCTTTCTGCCCCCCTCTCTCCCTGTCTTCTCTCTCTTTCCCTCCCTCTCTCTCTCTATCTCTCTCTTCCCCTCTTTGTTTCTCTGACTTTCTCTCACTTTCTCTCTCTGCCCACCCTCCCTCTCTTTCTTTCTCTCTCTCTTTTCTCTTTTCTTCTTCCTGGCCCCCCTTTCTCTCCCTCTCTGTTTCTCTGACTCTCTCTCTCTGCCCCCTCCCTCCCTCCCTGCCTCCCTCTATCTGCCCCCACTCTCTCTTTCTCTCTCCTTATCTCTTTTTCTCATTCCTCCTCTCCTACCCCCTCTCTCTGTCTCTCTTTTTCTCTCTCCCTTTCTCCCCCCTCTCCCTCTCTCTCTACTGCCTCTCTCCCTCTCTCTCTCTTTCTCTCTCTCTCTATTCTCTTTCTCTCTTCTTCTCTCTCCCTCTCTCTCCCTCCTCTCTCTCCCTCTCTCTCTTCTTCTCCCCCTCTCCCTCTCCCTCTCTCTCTCTCTCTCTCTCTCTCCCTCCTCTCTCTCTCCCTCTCTCTCTCCCCCCCCCCTCTTTCTCTCTCTCTCTCTCTCTCTCTCTCTCTCCCTCTCTCTCTCTTCTTCTCCTGTCAGTAATGCCAGTTGGTCATTTGACTACATTTCCATATCTCGCCCGCTCGGAGCATGTGTGAGTGAACCTGCTGCAGAAAGAAGAAGAAGAGGAGGAGGAGGAATAGCTGCTGTACCACTCGTCTGTCCAAGAAACACTCTGCCACCAATACTAATAAGTGTCTCGTTAGCTTTGCATATCACAGTATTCACTCTGACAAGGTGAGCTAACTGCAGCTATCAATATACACGACAAGTATGAAAACAACACCTGATCAAATGTGTTTCTTTGCTTTTTTGGACTGTTTTCTTGTAGCTTTTGTGTGGCAGAAATTGTATAAAATTGCTTTTCTGTAGTATTTTTACTCAAGTACTGTAAGTAGTTTCTGGAGTATTTGTTTTACTTACAAAATCTGGTGACTTTTTACTTTTACCTCTTGCATTCTTCTTTCATTCTTCTTACATTCTACTCCTTACATTCTATAATCAGGGTAGTTACTTTATGAGCCCAAAACATTTGTTAATCCTAAGTAAGTAAGAATTTTAACAAAAATGACATGCCTATCACATGATAAACGTTAGATAAATTATATAAATGTACTGTAAAACCCATCTCTCACACCACAAACCAACTTTATGCACTGCAAAAATGTATTTCCACATTGGTTAAAATGTCTTCAAATTTAGATTTTTGGTATTTTTTCTGGTTCAGGTGGTATCATTTGATTGATTTATTTTTTTTCAGGAGCCATATTCGAATCCAGACTAGTGACAACGGGCCGGAGCACAATTATTGAAAGAATGTGTTATTTTTGCAAGCACATTTTGTATACAAAATAAGCTACTTATCTATTATTATTGCATTTATTAATCACAGTTAAACACATGGCCAAGTCAATCCAATAATATAAATATGCACTGCAAAAAATGTAATTCTAGATTTGCTAAAAAGTCTTGAAATATGGATTTTAATCTTTATTTTTTGTGGTTAAGATGGTTTTAGTTATAGATGATTTAATTCTGAATTCAAATTAATTCCGCTTTAAAAGACCATGTAAACACTTAATTCCTGATAAAAAGTTTATTCAGATTTAAAATTAATTCTGAATAAAGTGGGTGGTTTATTCCGCTTTTAAATCCGAATAATTTTATTCTTTTCTCATGTAACCGTTTTATTTGGAATAAAAATGATTCCGTTCACACTGCGCATGCGCGCACATTGTCTTTCTGACGGCGATGACGCACTGCAAGATGGCAGCACGTACACGAAACTTTTTTGTTTTGTATTTAAGTGCGATACAGGAGCTACAAATACTGAAAAGAGTGGGTGGGGGAAACACGAAACACTCACCTTTTCGCAGAGGCAGCGGAAAGTTTTGAACAAGGAGTGTACATCATGTACGCGGAGAGAGACGCTGCTCTGATCCCAAACAAGTGGAAACTGGAACAACTTTTCCTTCGCTAACAGAACATTACGTGGAGCTGTTGATGGATTCTCCAGCTGCTGCTTAAAGAGTTTCATCGGAACAACTCCAAAAAAAGTTAGTATCATTGCGTCCGTGGCGTTACAACAATCCCAAGTGAAAAAAAAGCCAAAAGCCGGTATCTCGTGTCCATCGGATATGTGTTTTTCCGGTAGACGTAAATACGTAATGACGTATGTGCGTTCCCTTTCCTCTCTCTTTCTAACCCAGACGTTAAGTGGAATAAGATAAAGCCGATTTAGCGTGTTTAACATGGAAACCTTTATTCGGAATTATTATTTCCATGTAAACTTGAAGGAAACTATTTAATTCCGAATTAATTAATTTGGAATAATTAATTTGGAATTAAGAAACATGTAAACGTGGCCATTGTCTCCATTGACTGTCATTCATTTTTACCACTCAATGCTGGCTATAATGTCTGCATTTTTTGAGAGACAGTGATTGGCCAAATGCACAGTGAATAGATTTTAGGCGTTCTCTTTGTAAACAGAGTCGTCTTGTACGTTTTATTTTTACATTTTGAGAGCTTTTGTTTTCGTGTAAATATTGACGGGAGATTTGAATAGAAAAGTAGGTGAGGCAGAATGACATCAGAGTGTAAGCAGCGATCACACGTACAGTATATATGCAAAGGCCAAACAAATGAGAGAAGTTTGAAAACAAAAAACAACAACTGTAGAATTGGGAAATGGTGCAGTTTTGAAATCACTGCAAATGAGTTTCTCTCAATCAAGCTGATAAAAAAAGTCAAAATACCTTAAAATCTTTATGTTGATATAGTTTGATCATGTGAGTCAAAGATTGTCTACTTTGATTTTTAAGTTAGGAGAGAGAGAGAAGTGGAGAAAGGGAGAGAAAGAAGGGATGAGAGAGAAAGGAAGAGAGAGGAGCTAGGGGAAAATAGAGAGTGAGAAAGAAAGGGTTGAGAGAGCGAGAGAGGAGCGAAGAAGAGAGAGAGTGAGAGAGAAAGGGATGAGAAAGAGAGAGAGGGTAGAGGGAAAGAGAGAGAGAAAGGGATGAGAGAGATGGGGTAGAGGGAAAGAGCGAGAAATGGAATGCACGAGGGAGGGAGTAGAAGGAAAGAGAGAGAGGAGAGAAGAGAGAGAGTTAGAGAGAAAGGGATGAGAGCGAGAGAGAGAGAGAGAAGTTGGGTAAAGGGAAAGAGAGAGAGAGAAAGGGATGAGAGAGAGGGGGTAGAAGGAAAGAGGGAGAGAAGGTTGAGAGAGAGAGAAAGAAGGAAGAGAGAGGAGCTAGAGTAAAAGAGACAGTGAGAAAGAAAGGGTTGAGAGACTGAGGAGAGAGGGAGAGGAGAGAGAGAGAGGGGGTAGAGGGAGAGAGACGAAGGGATAAGAGAAGAGGAAAGGTGGAGAGAGACAAATGGATGAGAGAGAAAAGGATGTGAGGGAGAGAGAGAGAAGTGGAGAAAGGGAGAGAAAGAAAGGGATGAGAGAAGATCTAGAGTAAAAGAGACAGTGAGAAAGAAAGGGTTGAGAGAGAGAGAGAGAGAGAGGTAGAGAGGGAGAGAGACGAAGGGATGAGAGAGAGAGAGAAGAGGAGAGGTGGACAAAGATGAAGGGATGAGAGATAAAAGGGTGGGAGAAAGATGAATGGTAAAAAAAAGCCATTTGGAAAAAAACAATGCTTACATTAAACACTTTTTGCTGCTCAAATGACCTTTTACGGTTTTGTGTAAGAGATGGAAATGTGAAGATAAAAATGATAAATTAAAGTTGGTTAAATCTATACTTCACCTTTAACTTTTTACATTTAGGCCTCAATAAGACTGTGCTTATCTAAACCTTGTGGAGGATTCTAACACTACACAACAGAATAAAACATGGTGAGGTGTTTGTTGCATGTGAGACAGTGGACGGCCCAGAGGTCAGCTGTGGGCCAGTCTAACATTGCAGAAAAAAGTGCTGCAAATTGCAAATTATTTAACAGCTCGCACAGCAAAAAGACCATGCAGATTTCATCAGTGTCCCAAGTCGAGGTCAGAGTCAAGCGCACTGACGACTCTCAGCACGCTCACATAACATCTTAGTTTGAATTTAAAATGGCCTGTGCATTTATTTCTGGATCATAAGTCGTCTCCAAAGATGTTTCTGAGAATTTGGTAAAGCATATGGATGAACTATATTGACACCAGGAAAAATTCAGTTTTTTCAGCTGCACTTCAAGCACTTCAGACACATTCAAAGACACACAACTATAGAAAAGATAAATACAAAAACGACATGTTCAGTTGATTTACCATTAGACTAAAGAAATCATGATGGTTAAACAAAGAGAAAGTGTCAGCAGTCACCTTCAGTCTCTCCTAAAACCTTCAAGTCAAGTTAGAAATCTGGGGGTAATAATGGATTCGGACTTAAACTTTACCAGCCAAATTAAGTCAATAACATTAGCAGCTTTTTACTATCTAAAAACATTGCCAAAATCAAAGAAATAGTGTCAGAGTCTGACTTGGAGAGACTTATCCATGCATTTGTCCCCAGTAGGTTAGACTATTGTAACGGCCTGCTCACCGGCCTATCCAAACGAGTCCTGACCAGAACCAGGAAGTACCATCACATTAGTCCTGTGCTTAGGTCTTTGCACTGGCTTCAGTGGTTCAGAGAATAGACTTTAAAACAGCTCTGCTTGTGTTTAAGTCTCTCCATGGACTATCACCAAAGTACATCTCTGACATGTTAGTGCCTCATGAACCATCTCGGACTCTGAGGACCTCAGGGACCGGCCTCCTGCTGGTGCCCAGAGTCAGGACTAAACACAGACCAGAGTCAGGACTAAACGTGGACCAGAGTCAGGACTAAACGTGGACCAGAGTCAGGACTAAACGTGGACCAGAGTCAGGACTAAACGAGGACCAGAGTCAGGACTAAACACGGACCAGAGTCAGGACTAAACGTGGATCAGAGTCAGGACTAAACGTGGACCAGAGTCAGACTAAACACGGACCAGAGTCAGGACTAAACACGGACCAGAGTAACGTGGACCAGAGTCAGGACTAAATTGGACCAGAATGTTAAAAATAGTGTTTTAATAAATAAATAGTGTTTGATTGAATTAGCCTATAGCTTTCCACAGTGTTTTTACAATAACTTTGAGTAACACCACTGCAGTAACAGTATTCTCAGTTCTTATTTTTAGTTATACTCTAGTAACCTCGACGAAAGAGAAATCACACAAACACATAAACCAAAGACAATTAAAACCGTGCTGAATGCAAGATGACTGCGTTTGCTGTGGAGAAATCAGTTCAGTTGATTTACCATTAAAGTCATTACGTAAAGGACTTTTGAAGAGAAAAACCTCTCAGCGTGCTCAGTGACTTTGGAGTGCGATCGTCAAGGCTGCCAGTAGTTTGCTGTGGAACAAACATTTCAACAAAAAGCTGCTTCTTCTTCTTCTGTCGATCTCGTATGGACTCCACAAGGTCACTGCTGCTGCTGCTGCTGCTGCGTCGAAGCTCTGTGCGTTACAAATGAGAAATTGAAGATGGATTTCTTACTGACTGAAGCTACGTTTAAATACTAACTTAAAACTAGAGAACATTACTTAAAGGAGACTTAAACTCAGTTTTTAGCCATGTAATGACAGTGTTCTTTTGAAATTAGTTTGCTCAAGTTGTACTTGTGAGTGATCTTGTATTGTCCTGCAGCTGTAAATTACTGAGGCGTGCCCACACTTTTTTTCCCCAGCGAGACAAAATAATGTTATTTTTCCTCCAAGGGCTAATATGAATGATTTTCCAGCGTGACAAGGGCCAAACACAGCATTATCTTGCATCTAAAAAGGTTAATTGCAATAAGAAAGTGATTAAAATTATGTATTTTATTAACTTTGTTTTAGCAGTTTTGATGTACTTTGACATCTTTTGAAAAAGTGTTCACAAACAGACATCTTTAACAAATTTCAGCATCGCCAAATTACACTCCTTAGAGCGGGGGTTCCCAAACTTTTCAGCAGGGACCCCAAAATAAACACGCAACCAACTCTTGACCATCACAGCAAAAAATATGTACTTTTGTGTAAATTTTGCGTTACAAAATCAAATAAATTGGGTTTAATTGTGTTTATTTTGATAGTTAATTGATTTATATTACAACAATTCACTCACACCTACTGTTTTCAAATAAAACAACGAGTAAATGCAAAGTAATAATTTTAAAAATGCATTTTGAAATCATCTCGCAACCCCCAGATTTTGCTTCACGACCCCCGAGGTGTCCCGACCCCCACTTTGGGAACCACTGCCTTAGAGGACCGAGTTTGGCCCCTAGGCCACTGGACACTTTCCCAGAACAAAACCAAACTTGTAATTCTTATCACACATTTCAATCACCATACATTCCCTAATAAAATTACATTGCACAAACAACTTTTACTCACATACTTTTAGTCAATCACCCACAAAAGAAAAAACTTTTTAAATTTAATTTAAAGGTAACTTGTTTTTCTTTATTTTTTAACATTGTTATAACAGCCTTCTCTCATCATTAGTTTACTCAAAGTTTATTAAGAATGATTAATGCATGTTTGAGTAATCTTGTATTGTCCTGCAGCTCACCTTACACCTATCCCCGCCCACTTGTCTGCATTTAGTTGCAACTACTCAAAAAATTTAGATTCTTTGCTGAATAGTCACACAGACACTTGTAACAATCTTTGGATCATGCACAGTGGTTAGTCCAAAGAGCTGAGCAGACACATTTACTTTCTGAGATCAGATTAAATCGAGCATCGACAACAGAAACAGGTCAGGTATTGTGTAGTGTTACAGCATTTGTGTTTAGATGTTAGACATTGAGGTTTGAACTCAGATAAGCACAATTATAATCTCTGACACAGAGATTGTATTTCAGATGGAGATTGAAGTACAGTAGCTTCATTTTGAATCTTAAAAAAATAATGACAATAAAATAAATAACAAGAACTGGAATAATGTTGAATCTGTCGTAAGTACTGAAATGCTATCACAGACATGTAACAAGAGGCAGGAGTGTACAATTCCTACTGTTTTGGGCTTATTGATTATAATAATGTGATGTTGTGCACATTTGTCAAATAAATAGATTGATTGTTTGACTGACACCTTTCCAAATCTGTTAAAACTCTGGCCATTGAGTGTTGGATCTTCTGCACGGTTCTTAAGTCTAAATCTGCACATTAGCATATCAAGCTAGACTGAAAATTTCCCTTATTCAATTGCCTTTCCAGTAGATGACACTGTAGTTCAGTTCATAGCTGTAATGTGTGCTTTTATTAAAGTAATAATCAACACAGTCTAAGAACAAAATGTACATAAACAACAAAATGTCAATAAATAAATAAAATAAAAAAGTATGATAAGGCCCTCCAAGGGGTTAAATTTAGCCCATGAAAAAGTGTTGAGATTTTAATGTCTGTCTGATTATTTATTTATTACCAAAAACCCCATTAGCTTCCACCAAGGTGGTTGCTAGTCTTACTGGGGTCCACAGCAAAAACAAAACATTAAAACACTTTACACTGTGCAATACAATTCAGAATGACATCAATTACTTACACATAATTCATTCAAAAAGTGTGTACATTTGGTAAACATTGGTACTTTGGTAAAACTCATTGAGCAGTTCATTCCATAGTTGAGTGGCTCTCTATAAAACGGACTTCTTTGAAAGGTTTTTCAACATTATAAGTTGAAAAGTTTGTTAAAGTACACCAAAATATTATTTTTTTTGCTAAAACATGATTACAAAAAACTATTTAATTAATAACATATTTACTGGAAATAAACTTTTATAACATAAAATTAGGTTTGGCCATCAACATGCTGCAAAATCATTTATACTGACCCTTTTAAGAAACATACTATTCATGTTGGTTTTGGGAACCTGTGACTTTAGTCTTTAGTTCAATGTTTGAGTTTATTTTCAGACATTACAGTCAGTACAGACAGTACAGACCTAAAGTTTGGAGACACTTTCTTATTCAAAGACTCTCTTTATTTTCATGACTATGAACATTGTAGATTCACACTGAAGATATAAACACCATGAATTACCAGAAGGAGAGTGATGAGGTGCTAAACAGTCCTGAACTCAATCGAGATGGTTGAGGGTGAGCTGGACCGCAGTGTGAAGGCAAAAGGGCAACAAGTGCTAAGCATTTCTGGGAACTCCTTCAAGACTGTTGGAAGAGCATTTTGAAGCTCATCAAGAGAATGTCATGAGTGTGCAAAGCAGTAATCAAAGCAAAAGGTGGCTTCTTTGAAGAACTAGAATATGACATATTTTCAGTTGTTTCTCACTTTTGGCTGTACTATACTTCCACATGTGTTAATTCATAGTTTGGATGCCTTCAGTGTGAATCTACAATGTTTATAGTCATGAAAAATAAAAAGTCTTTGAATGACAAGGTGTGTCCAAACTTTGGTCTGTACTGTATATACCCCTCTGGTAGACCAGCAACATCTATCATTGCATTTGAAAAGAGTCCAGTCTTTTGTAAGATGTCACTCTTAGTTTTCACATATCATCAGAGGACCCCCCGATTAAAATTAACATTGCTCCAATGCAAAGAATCCATTATACTGTATTTGTCCATCGACAGTGAAATGATAATGATTTAATGATGATTTTCTATTATCAAAATACATAATCCAGTATTTTATTGTCAGTTACCTGGTCACAATTAGTCGATAAGTCGTTACAGTTGCCTCACTTTCCACAACAAGCATTAAAATAAAAGAACAGAACACAAATGTAGTTAATGAGCTCAACAGAACTATACTCACCTGTAAACAAACTCTCAATTACCTGCCTCACTCCGGTCCGCTCGTCGCCACTACAGTAACATCTATTTTGGCTGGAGTAAGTCTAGACCGGCGCTGGAGCAGACGCAGCCATAGCCTGAATGCTAATGAGCTGTTCTAGGCCACACCTGGAGAAGTGAGAGCAGAGGCAGAGGCAGAGGCAGATCATGTAGGCACTGGTGCATCTGAGTCTCCTGTTCTTTCTCTCTCCGTCTGTCTCACGGCGCCACATCCACTACTGCACACAGACACTTTCAACATTACACAATCAGCCCACGCACACAGACCGGCCTGGCTCCTCTTCTCGGCACATGCATCCAGCTTTTGTCGTCACTAATGTCAGCGTTTATAGTGAAGAATACAAAGAGAATACAGTTTTACAGCTGCTGTGACTCACGCCGCGAACAAAAACAACAATGTGCATTTGTGAAATACATTATTCACGCGCTTGTGTCTTCATTCTGCAGACCAACTTGCGACTTGCTTCATTAAATCCAGCATCGTGTTACAACTAATGATTCTCAAAGCAGTTTATACGTCGCTGCAGCTCCAAGTGCCTATCATGTCCTATCAACCAACAAATAAAGTTGAATGAAAGAATGTACAGTATTTATTTATATGTATATCTTGAACTAAAACTTAAAAATGCGCTGTAAAAAATCGTAAGGCCAAAAATGTAAATCTTTATGTTGATATAACTTGGCAATGTGAGTCAAAAATGTCCAACTTAAACTTTAAGTTATAAAGAGAGAATAAGAGAGAAAGAGAGAGTAAGAGGAGAGGAGAGAGAGAGAGGAGTGAAAGAGAGAGGGAGAGAGAAGGAGTGACAGAAAGAAAGAGAGACCAGGGGAGAAAAGAAAGCGAGAAGAGAAAGAGAGAGAAACAGGAGATGAAAAGAGAGAGAGAGAGACAAGAAGAGAGAGAGAATGAGAGACAGAAAAGAGAAACAAGAGATAAAAAAGAGAGAAGAGAGGAGAGGGAGAGAAAGAAGAAACAGAAGAGAGACAAGAGAGAAGAAAAGAAACAAAAGAGAAAAGAAAGGGGGAAGCGAGAGGAAAAACTGAGAGAAGAAGAGAGAGAAGAGAAAGAGAGTAGACAGGAGAGAAAGAGACGGAGAGAGAAGGAGTGAAAAAGAAATTGGGAAGAGAGAGGAGAAACTGAGAGAAGAAGAGAGAGAAGAGAAAGCGAGAGGGAAAGAGACACAGAAAAGAGAAACAAGAGATAAAAAGAGAGAAGAGAAAGATAGAGGGAGAGAAAGAGAGAGAGGAGAGACAGAGAGAGAAATAGAAAGAAAAAGAGAGAGGGAAGAGAGGGAGAGAAAGAGAGAAACAGAAGAGAGAGAGACAAGAGAGAAGAAAAAGAAACAAGAGAGAAAAAGAAAGGGGAAGTGAGAGGAAAAACTGAGAGAAGAAGAGAGAGAAGAGAAAGAGAGAGGGAAAGAAAGACGGAAAGATAGAAAGAAAAAGAGAGAGAGATGAGAGAGGGACAGAGAAAGAGAGAGTGAAAGAAAGAGAGGTAGAGAGGGGAGTGAAAAAGAAATGGGCAAGAGAAAGGAGAAACTGAGAGAAGAAGAGAAGCGAGAGGGAAAGAAGAGGGAAAGAGAGACAGAAAATAGAAACGAGAGATAAAAAAGAGAGAAGAGAAAGATAGAGGGAGAGAAAGAGAGAGAAGAGAGGGAGAGAAAGAGAGAAACACAAGAGAGAGAGAGAGAGACAAGAGAGAAAGAAACAAGAGAGAAAGAAAGGGGGAAGCGAGAGGAAAAACTGAGAGAGAGAAGAGAAAGAGAGAGGGGAAGGAAGAGGGAAATACAGAAAAGAGAGAGGGACAGAGAAAGAGAGAGAGAAAAGAAAGAGAGGTAGACAGGAGAGAAAGGACGGAGAGAAAAGGATGAAAAGAAATGGGGAAGAGAGAGGAGAAACTGAGAGAAGAAGAGTGAGAGAAAAAAAGAGAGGGGAAAAATGTGTGTTTCAGCTCTGAGTGAACGTGCATTGTGTCCTGGAAAATGGCCTCCTTCTGTTGGTTTCCATGGAAATGCAGTTTGTTTAGCAGTCATATAGTGCAAAACTTGTATATTTCCAATTAGTATGTTCCAGTAATTCAGTAATTTTCTTCTTCTAGAAAGTTAGAGTGTGGATTGTGCAGGTATAATCTCTTAACAAAACATTAGGTCATTAAGTTGAATGAACATAAACCTTTGTGTCAATATAGTTTGACAATGTAAGATTTTCAACTTAGACTTTTAAGTGATAACTAATGAGAGGGAGAGAGAGAGAGAGAGAGAGACAGAGAGAGTATAAGCATCTCTCTCTTGCTTAGAGAGAGGAGAGAGAGAGCAAGAAAAGAAGAGAGAAAATAGAGGGAGAGAGAGACCGAGAGGGGAGAGAGTGTGAGCAAAAGAGTGAGAAAAAGAGGAGAGACAAAGAAAAAAAGAGAGAGGAGAGAGACAGAGAGGGGAGAATAAGCAAAGGAGTGAGAGAAGGAAGAGAGAGAGAGAGAGGAGAGTATGGAGAATGAGAGAAAGAGGGGAGAGTGAGAGAGAGAGGTGAGAGAGTTAGAGAGAAAGAAAAAATAGAAAGTAGAGGAGAGACAGTGAGAGTGTGAGCAAAAGAGTGGGATAGAGAGAGAGAGACAGATACAGAGAGGATAGTATAAGCAAAGGACTAAGAGAAAAAGGAGAGAGAAGAAAAGAGAAAGTAGAGAGAGTTGGAAAGAGAGTGTGTGCACAAAAGAGAGAGAGAAAGAGAGAGCGAGAGAGGAGACAGAAAGACTAATCACATACATGAGTTTAATTGACATAAACCTGCTGTAATCAGACTATATGTGTGTGTAGTATAATTTTTGTAAGACTTTTTGTTATTTCCATGTGCTTAGTAATAAAGTATAAGAAATGTAGAGAGAACACTGCAGTGACAACGTCTACAAATCAAGAAAAGTGCATTTTACTCCCATGTCCCCTGTAAAATAACAACATAAATTAATGAGTTGAGTATGGGCTCGACGAAGCTGAAACACTCCAAGACAGAACAATCTGGAAGCCGCTGTCATTTCCGGCCGACAGGGCAGCGGCAGAAGCAACTGAGGTATTAGTAATTTAGGGCACAATGACACTTTCACGGTCTAATTAACCTCAGTGTTGCAGCAAACACAGTCCCAATATCTCTCTCTCCTGCAGGTCCAGTTACACATTAAGAATACATAAGACGCTCTCATCCCACGTGAACCCAACTGTGGCTGTGGAGAAGGCCAAAACCTGAATACAAGCTAATTAAACACATTAAAGCACCAAGAACTAAGTCTCCACGTTCCTTTAGCCCCTGTTTAGTCAGAAGAACTATACTCTGGCACCATGTTTGTCTTCACACTGCAACAGTTTGTGAAAGTGGGGCTTTAACATTAGCCTTTGTATTTTTTAGAACATTTAAATACGTCATTAAGTGTGTTTTTTTTCCTTTAAACGTAAATTATGACAACTGATCACTGAAATCAACACAAACGACAACTATTTATTGTTTATAGTGACAAAAATGTCCCAAAAATTCTAACAATAGTTACTATTAACACATTTATTTTTGGAACTACTGCTTTTAAGTCATTTTTCTCAAGAATAAGGAATGTTTATCTATATGTCAGAATATATAAAACATGTTTTCAAACAATAGTGTTGTAAATGTGTTTGTGTCATCAAAAAGGTTCCTGGTCTGACTGGAAAGTATCTGCCCCAAAGCAAGAGGTAAGAAAGTCCCTAAAGTGTGGCCCCAGTCCATAGTTCCTTCTTTGTGTGAACACGTCTAAAATGGGACTGGAACTAAATAAACTAGGAACTGAAAAAAGTTCCTACAGAGGAAAAAGGCCTTTTGTTTTACTATTACGTAATTCTAAAATTTCATTATTGTGGTCTTGATACAGGTTTTGCTAATAACAACGTACAGAAACTCTCATTTAGGTTTTCAAGTAGCAATGGACATTTCAACACAAAATCACTCAATTCTTTTATAAACATTGCAGAAAATATGTGATGTCTGTACAATAGGCAAAACAGACCAAGGCTGACTGCAGAAGCTCAAAATCTAACACGGTGCACCTTTCATTTGTTTGTTGACCTAAGAACATCCCACTGAGATCGGAATTTCTTCTCTGTGGCATCTTGGAGGAGAAGAGAGATTGTAGTGTTTTCTTGTGGTGTAAAATCACAGATATTATTGAAATACAATGCTAAAGCTTTACTTTGGAACATACATAAGGCACGATGCATTAGCCTGTTTCATTTCACTGCATTGCACCATTGGGGTTTGTTGGTTTCGAATGCAGCTCTCTGATTGGCTGTGCTTGGGTGGTCCTCTTCAGTTTCACTTTGCTGTTTGTAAAAAAAGACGTTTATTGACCTTAAATGCAACCAAAATTGTCGATGCAACGAAACACATCAGTGTAGTTCAGGAAGAAGACTGTAAAACATGTGTGTCACTGATCGTTTCTGTTTGGTAAACATAGGAATTAAAAGTACAAAATCAAGTTAATATTTGACACAAAGTCATATGAGGAGAACATTTACTGTTATATCCAACACACTGCTTCATCTCTGTTCACTGATTGGCCGATTGTATTTCCTGTTTGGGTGAACTGCCTGCAGTTCGCCAATACCTTCCAGTAGCTCGAGTGAAATGAATTTGAGTGAAGGCACTATATGGCATCAGCTTGGCTATAAAGTCAAAGCTAAAAGAACAAAACTTTCATGAAAACAAGCAGAGGCCGGCCTTCTTCCAGAACCTAAAGAGTCAATTTTGGATCAAAACAGCCTGTTCTCACAGATAACGTGTCTATACCACACAATTTGAAACAGCGTGTCACATGAACATTTCTGTCCCAATTGATTTCTATGGTGAAGGTAAAGACGTGTTATTATTCATGAAGACTAACACAATCCTAATCTTAACTTTATCAACTCCAAATTTACCAGTTTCTGTAACTTCAGACTAACCCCAAATAAAACCTCCTGTTTGTCCTCAACCACATCGCATGTCCAGACCACACCAGAAAAAACGAGCGTGTAATTGCACACCAAAAAAAGGCAGAAGCTTCGTCATGACACACAATTTGTCATGGCGTGGTATTTACACGTAACCCACTTGATCAAAGACACGTCTATAATATTTTAGCAAAATCAAAACAGTCAAATGTTCAATGAACAAAGAAACATTCAAATAAAGAAACATGCTAATGGAAGTCACTTTTTCTGCCATAAAGGTTTCATAGTGGGCCTTTAAACAGGAGTGAATAAAACAAAACAAAACATCATAACATAGATATTAATGCCCGAATATAAAATACAGTATCTACCATTTACGGCAATATGAATGTAGGAATAGGCCTTAGATGAGATGGAAGGATCTGGCAAGAACAGATTTGTGATGCTGGACTGGTTGTAGCTTTCCCTCTTTCTTCCTCCCTCCCCCTCTCTCCGACTCTCCTCTTTCTCTCCCTCCCCCTTTCCTTTCCTCTCTCCCTCCCCCTCTCCACTCCTCTTTTCTCACCCTCCTCCTTTCCTTTCCTCTCTCCTTCCCCTTCTCCTCTTCTCTATCCCTCTCTCTCTCCCTCTCCTCTCTCCCCCCATCTCCTCTCCTCTTTTCTCTCCCTCCTCTCCTCCCCTCTTCTCTCCTCTCACCCTCCCTCTCTCTTTCTCTCTCTCTCTGACTTACCTCTCCTCTTTTCTCTCCCTCCCCCTTTCCTTCCTCTCTCCCTCCTCTTCTCATCTCCTCTATCCCTCCCTCCCTCTCTCTCTCTCCCTCCCCCCTCCTCTCCTCTATCCCTCCCTCTCTTCTCTCTCTCCCTCCCCCTCTACTCTTTCTGTTTCCCCCTCCTCCTCTCCTCTCTTTCCCTCTTCCTCTCTCTCTCCCTCCCTCTCTCCCTCCCTCTTCTCCTTTCCTCTCTCCCTCCCCTCTCCTCCCTCCCCTCTCCTCTTCTCTCTCCCTCCCCCTCTCCTCTTCTCTCTCCCTCCCCCTCTCCTCTCCCTCCCTCTCCTCCCTCTCTCTCTCCTCCTCTACCCCCCACCCTCCTCTCTCCCTCCTCCTCTACCTCTCTCCCTCCCCCTCTCTTCTCCTCTCTCTCTCTCTCCCTCCCCTTTTCCTCT
Organism: Mugilogobius chulae; assembly: GCA_038363315.1. Classification (NCBI taxonomy): domain Eukaryota; kingdom Metazoa; phylum Chordata; class Actinopteri; order Gobiiformes; family Gobiidae; genus Mugilogobius; species Mugilogobius chulae. The sequence goes on along the minus strand of CM076405.1, from coordinate 1,222,304 downwards.
CCTCTCTCCCTCCTCCTCTCTCTCCCTCCCCTCTTCTCCCTCCCCCTCTCCTCTCTTCTCTCTGTTGCAGCAGCAGCGGACGTGGCCAGTGTGCTGTGATCAAACCGTGCCTTCATCCATAGCTGCTCTCTCATCAGCTGGAAGGCTCGGAGCAGCAGGGTGCCCCAGATTCACTCAACACCCCCCTCTCCCTCCCTCCCTCCCTCCCTCGCGCCCTGCCTCTGCTCAGCCGGCTGTGGAGAGGGGAAAGTCAGCGATGTGGCGCTACACTGACACCTTGTGGGGTGACTTTGAACTTGGTTGCAATTTTCGTGGACTAATACATCTAAATAAGAACAGAATTGTCTTTTTTGTTTCAAATGTTAAGCAAAAAGAGTGGACTGTATCAAACAAGGCATTTACAGTGTTTACAGTGCAGAAACTAACTTGCAGTTCAATTTAAGATGATTCTCCAAAATATGAACCCAGATACTGTACACCAATCGAGGCACAGTGAATTAGAAATACAATTGACACATTTGTTTTGACCAATTCAGATGTCATGCAACAATTAGTCTACAGCTGGACAAATGTAACTTAGCATTCTTACAATTCTCACATCATTAAAATTTTAGAATTTAGAACCGTAATACCAGAAGTGTGGGCTTGGACTGAGTCAGACTTGAGTCACTATTTAGATGACTTGAGACGTGACTTGATCAAATGGATAAGACTTGGGACTTGATTCGTAGGCCTACATCTTGTGGAAATACAACATGCATTTGGTACTGTAGATTGTTTTAAAGACTTGAAACTAAAAGCAGAGGACTTGGACTTAAGATGAAAGGCTTGAGACTCTGGATAATACGCTCTGCACTAAGTGAAAGAAAGTCCAGTATTTACAAAGAATGGTAAATAAAAATACAGTAATAACAATACTTAGGTAATTCATATCACACCATTGACAAGTTGGCTAATGGATCTGATGCAACAGGGTAATCAGTCTACTCTCTCGAATGTAAACAGAAGCAATGTTTTAAAGGTAGTCTGATTTCCCGCATAATGTAAATGCCTGATACAGTTTTTTACTTGGACCATCGGCTCTTAATGTCTGTAGTATTTTACATTTTTACTATTTATTCAGATGTTTTCATTGTTACATTGTGTTTTTATGATTTGCTTGTCCAGATATGATGACACAAGAAAAAGGCCATTGAAGACTTTGTTTTAAGTCCAACTGCTTTAGAAAATTGCCTCCAAAATATCCCTAAAAGCTTATATATATTTTACAAGAATTCTAACACATACAATGCAAATACACAAAGAATCATAAAATATTATTAAAATAATTCATATTCTTTGGTTTTCTATGTGTAGGTTAACTAAAACAACCGGAAATTATTGTTTCTTTAAAATCACATTGTCAATAATGGTCACTGCAGCTAATGAATTGATCGAATAACACGTTATACATTTTATTGTTATGACTACAAACCTGTCTATTGTGTTACAAAGCAGAAGATTCATATTTCAAAACTAATTTTTACAACCTTTCATTGCACACTGCATCATCAAGAGTTTGTCCAGTGATTACGTTAGAGAATAGAGTCAACAACACTGTTAGTTTCTGCATTTATTCACACCACAAACTTGTGTTTAGACTGTCAGGGGAGGTTAAACCGCTTCCCCACTATTACATATAATATATAATTCATCAACACTTTGAATATAAATTAAATAACAGACCTAGCTTGAAAATTGTAAGCACTAGACTTCCTGTTGCCAACGTAATTACACTTAGGCCATTTTACAAAAAGCCAAAACTATAATCAAAAGGCCTTGAGCTGGACGTATAGCTTAACCAATCACGTTTATTATCGATTCTATTTAAATTGTGGCTACGTTTGATCAATACCTCTCCCTATAGATCAATCAGGGGCAGTTGTGCGTCAGACGTCTGCACACTGTTGAAGGCGAAGGCGAAAAGCGGTACATCAGCGCCCCATCCGCAATCAATAAAGCTGCATGTTGTTAATCTAAAATAATAGCTGAAAGGTTGAGCGGCACCAGGCACTAAGGAGCCATTATCAAATAGGACTACCTCAGCACTTGCCCCCATCCCGAAAAGAAGAAGGCAGCGTTTGTGACACGGGACCGAAGCCAAAGAGGTTCATCCAAGCTCAGGGGTGACTTTGGCCCGATGAGCCACGTCAGGGGTTTTCTTTATGCTTTTTAAATAAGTTGTGCGAGATGGTATCCAGGCTGCTTATTGGGCCGTGCTCAGGCGAATATATGGAGCGAAGTGGATAGCTTTGATCTGCAAATGTAAAAAAAAAAAAAAAGAAAAGAAAAAGAAATTAGCTTGACCTTAACTGAATAGAAAGTGTTAGCTGAGTCATAAGATGTTTAAAAGCGAGTTTTGATATAGGCACAAAAGACATTCTCATCACATTTCTGAGATGGAAACCCTCGCACAAAAGTCTGTTCATAAGAAAAAATAAAACAAATATTTCTTCCTGTAAGTGTGTTGTGTAGTTTTTCTGATTGAATGCACTGTAGTCCATCCATCCATCCATTTTCTTCCGCTTTATCTGGAGTCAAGTGGCAAAGGCAGCAGTCTGAGCAGGGAGGCCCAGACTTCCCTATCCCCACACACTTCCTCCAGCTCTTCTCGGGGAATTCTGAGGCAATTCCAGGCCAGTCGAAAGACATAGTCCCTCCAGCGGGTCCTGGGTCTTCCTCGAGGTCTCCTCCCAGTGGAACATGCCCGAAACACCTCCCCAGGGAGGCGTCCACCTCAGCTGGCCCCTCTCCTTGTGGAGGAGCAGCGGCTCTACTTGGCGGCACAGTGGCCTCACAGCACAGGCTGAGACCTTTCTGTGTGGAGTGCATGTTCCTCCTCTGGGTGGTTTCCTCCAGGCACTACGGTTTCCCCACCAACCAATAACATTCATGTTAGAGAACACTTGGTAGTAGTCGGAGGTTGAGGCGCTAGATGTTTGGGCGAATCGCCTCTGCTGAGCTGCTCCAGGGCAGCTTACTATCACGGAGTGGGGAGAGGAGGGGTTCATTTCACTGTGAAGCGCTTTGTGACTCTGTGTCTGTGAAATGCGCTATACAAATAAAGATTAGGATTAGGAGTTCCTTCCGTGTTCCTGAGCTCCTTACCCTATCTCTAAGGGAGCGCCCAGCCACCCTGCGGAAGAAACTTGTGTTTGTAATCTTGTCCTTTCAGTCATTACCCAAAACTCATGACCATAGGTGAGGGTTGGAACGTAGATTGACTGGTAAATCTAGAGCTTTGCCTTTTGACTCAGCTCCTTCTTCACCACAACGGTTCGATACAGTAACCTCATCACTGCAGACGCTGTAACGATCCGCCTGTCAATCCTCCACCCACCTGGAGAGGGCAAGGCATATTTTTCCGGTCGAGAACCATAGCCTCAAATTTGGAGGTGCTGATTTTCATCTCAGCCGCTGCAAACTGTCCCAGTGCATGTTGCAGGTCCTGGTTTGATGGAGCCATCAGAACAACATCATCTGCAAACAGCAGAGATGAGATCCTATGGTCTCCAAACCGGACACCCTCCGGACCCTGACTGCATCTAGATTAATGTCCTTAAAAACAATGAACAGAACCGGTCGACCAAAGAGATCCTTGGTCAACTAAAGACATGTCCCATCGACCGATTAATCGACTAAAGAGGTTGAGTGGCAAAAGCTCTGAAGCTAAAAAGTTGAGTTGTCAAAAATATTGCAAATCAGTGCTAAAACTTAAAACTAGATACTTGTTTGAACAAATACAGATGACATAACAGGACAAAAAATTTGACCAAATTTGATATTTTCTGCAAACATTTTTCCAAATTTTCTGAAAAGTTTTAACCCTAGAACACTATCGCTATAAAAAGTTACACCATCACTTTTGCCGGGTAATTTTCACCCGATATAATATACCCAAAAAAAAGTACTTGTCATAAAAAATAGATCAAAATATGACAACACTTGATAAATTAGAGTGGTTTTCTTTTATTTTGAACTGTGCTATGTGTAACAAAATGGAAAATAAAAATATAGGAAGATCATATAAACATGCTGAAAAATTACTGAAAAATTTGGATTTTGAGAACAAAAAATTCCTAAAAAAAAAAAATACTGAAACAGGAAACTTGATGTTTGGTCCACCCATGAGACATGTGAGACTTCCCTGGTGAAGGGAAAGACTCCTGGGCACGCAAACAGCTACAGGAGAGAGGAACAAAAATGTGGTATTTTTTCAGTGTGTAAAAATGACTCACTTGATTAAAATATTGTTTTCACCATATGAATTCACTTTGAAAACACCACTTTGTGATATATTTTCATAATTCATATAAATAGCTAACTACATAATGCAACTTTTGGCAAAAAAAAAGGTAAACGTACATTACCCTCTATCACTATTGCCGGGTGAAAATCACCCGAAAGCAAACCTGTGTTACTCACTAGCAGACAGAGACACTAATCCTGCAACAGAATGAAGCTGGAGTTGACCAGAGACAGTAAATATGGTGAAAATATGGTAAACCTGAATGTTGTCACCCTTGACATGTGGCAGGATCGCTTGATTTTAAACACTAACACTATCGCTGGGTGAAATCCACCCAAAACGTACATTACCCTCTTTCACTATCGCCGGGTGAAAATCACCCGAAAGCAAGCCTGTAGGAAAAAGTGGGCTTTGGAGGAGAGAAACACCTGCACCTTCACAAACAATGGTGAAGCTACCCAGGGACTCATGACAAAAATGCAACATATTGAAAATCATGTAAATACATTTGCTCGGGTGAAATTCACCCGGCGATAGTGCTCTAGGGTTAAAAATAATTTTTAGCTTCATCAAAACTGGTTTGAAAATAAACTGTTGATCACATTCTTGCGTTTTGTGTTGAAAATGTCAGTCGATTGTATAAAAATCTGACTTTCTTGAAACAACATTCTAAGTCTCATTGCGATATCGAGAATCAAATATATCCCTTAGTATCAAAATCGTGTTTAAAATTTTAGTTTTGTGACAACTCTATAAGAAACTTTGCTCAAACAGACTAATATCATATGTAGTTTATGCAAAAACTATATTTTATACAGAACATGAATAGGAAACAGTGTGTTTATATAAAAAAGGTGAATCAGACCAAAGATTGTTGATGCTGAATACAAATCCTTATAATCTAAATAAAAGAATAAGTCGACTAATAAAAATTTTGGTCGACCAAGACTTCATCGACCGATTAATCGACTAAACTACAAAAGAACTACAGCACTATACTCCACATTAAAGTTGCACCAAGTAGGAAAGAAAAAAAAAGACTAGTGTTGTGATTAGATTTGTGTTTTTAAAATGAATTCAGAGTTCATATTTAAACAGAGAGTTAGCAAAACAACGAAATTCTCTCCATGAACTGACAATATACTGTATGTTTCTTAATATTTATTTAGGAAATGTAATTCATGCAATTAACAGTTTTTATGCAGAAAATCCCAAGGTATTTTTATTTTATAAATTGCAGTCCATTAAAATTGCAATTTTGTAATTATTTTTAATCAAAGTTAATGTCTGAATGAAAATGTTGGAAGTTACTGCATTATTATTTATACTAACCAATATTGTATGGAAGCTAGATATTTATTTTGGACTAAATGTGGTACTAAAAAAGCAAATAAGTGACACATAATCACAATTTTAAAATTACATTTTCATTGTCAGTAAAAGTCACAACGTTTGAACATGAAAGTGCAAAATACAGTGGAATGTTGAAAAGGCTAGAGGCTGATCAAATCAATCTTGCCTGCTAATGCTGCAAAAATGCTCAAAATAAGTATTGTTTATGGATTTAAACACTTTCTCTCAAAACTACTGTACCTACAGCATCACAGATCTAGGACATGAAGTTTTTTTCTGAGGCTTTGATGGAAACAAAAAATATCTCAGAGACAAACTTCAGGATAAAGAAATGTTAGAGAACAGGATTAAAACTCAAAAAGTTAATTTTGCATTGCTAGAACAGGATTAAAAACTCAAAACGTTCATTTTGCATTGCACGTGCCCTTTAAAAACATAAAGAAAACTTACTTTATGAGCTTAAAATGTGTGTGTAAGTGTTTAATAGACTATAAATATTTTCTTGATGCAGTTACAGGGCCAAAAATATGTAAACACTGATAGAAAAGTGTATATTTTTGTAATGCATTCCTCTCTCCAGGAGATGGTAGTATTTTGAGTCTTCACTTTGTTGATACTTTAAGTTTAGACGAGCTCTGAGGCCAATCTGGTTCAACAGGCCTCACTTTACAATAAACTGTATTTGCATATTTTAGAACGTTTTGAACAGCCAATCAGCTGTCTAGCTCTTACGTCACCAAGCAGATGGAATGACACAAGGGCAGCTCGGTTCTATAAAAAGTCACTCTGCGCCTGGCGGTCGAAAGAAGCAGACGTGTTTTCTGTAGCTCCGTGACTTTTCCGATTTTCTCCAGTTACGGCAGTATTTTGCTGTTTTTTTTCCACATAAACTAGTATAGTTTATGTGCGGAGGCATGTTCGCGATGGCCGGACTCCAGGTGGGCTCTGTAATAACCGCACCCTCGGACTCTGTTCACCGGGCCTTGGACTCTGCTCTCACCCGGCCGCAGTGCGCCTTCGCCGGGGAGGACGGTGGCGCTCGGTCGGGCGGCCGGCTCCGGGCAGACAGCTGCTGTCAAAGTTAATATACAGCGAAAACACGTGGACAACGCCTAGCATGAGGTACGTTTTACAGTTTCAAATACAGTGCATACAGAAAATACAGTTTAGAAGCACAACGACGCTAAGGTTTAGCAAGCTACTAGTGTTTAGAGGAACTTTAGCTAGCCTTGTTGTAGCTGCCATTATTTAGCTGAAGTTACAGCTTTATACAGGATTGGTAAACGAGTTAACAGTTTAACAAGTTGATTTGGCTGCTGAAAGTAGAAGCTGTATTAAAGGTAATACGAGTTGTAAAACGTAACAATCAGATACAGTCGGCACTAATGGACCTCGAAAGTTAACATGGATGGAATCAGAACAGCAGGTTTATCAGTCACTGCTCAAAAACTACAACAGCAAACATGGACTTTAGGAGATATATTGTGTCAAATACAGACACGAAGACATGAGGATAAATAAAGTGATTCAATCTTCCAATTATGTAAATATATCTAGCAATGCTAACGGTAGCTGCGAGCTAAATGCTAACGTGATGCTAGCGCCGCCTGGTGTCTTTTAGCATCTTTTTTAACTTGTTTACTTTTCTGACATAACAACATCTCAGTAACCTCCATTTAAACTTGGTTGTAACTCGACGTGAATTGGTTGTGCTAAAAATAAATTTATTTCGCCAGAAAACGTCTTAAAAGAGGTAAACAGTTTAGCTACCCCTTCTTTATTATGGTGAGGCAGGAGATGTTTTCCCCCTCGGCAACAAACAGTTGCTGAGGGGTAAAACAACAGTGACGCGTTGCCGACTGTATCTATTGACTTTGTGCATTGATTTAATTTAATTGACCTTTATTTAACGGACCAGTGTGTCTAATTTTTTTGACCAAAACCAAAACAGATCAGACTATATTATGAGAAAAAGGCTAGAAACAGAAAAGAAAAAAATATAGAAGCCTTTACACTAATGTCACTGTTTGTTATACGTTGTTATGCGTGTATTATATAAAACATATGCATCCTAGTCAATCGACAATAGGAAGTTTAGGGGGGAAAAACTCTTTTGATTGGCCAAGGACAGAGTTAATAAGATAAGATAAGATATCCTTTATTTGTCCCACAATGGGGAAATTCCAGTGTTGCAACGCACATTTTAAGAGCAGCAGGGAAAATAGAAACATGCAATCAAACAAGATAATAGAAATAAAATAGACTTAAAATATGCAGGGCTCCAGACTGCGAGCAAATGCTCGCATTTTGCGACTATTTTTGGCCCCAGTGCGAGTATTTTTTACAGCCACTCGCTCCGCGAACAGAAATTAAAATGCCTTTTTTATTTTTTGTCTCTTGTTTGACAGCATTAAATCTGTATTAAACAGCGTGGTTTCCGTGTCTTTAACTCGGGAGCAATACAGGGCCGGTTCTAGCCCACTGACTTTGGGTGGGCAAGCAGAAATTTTGAGTGGGCAAATATAAAATTAACACGGTCCCACTTTTTTGTGGAAAAAGTAACTTGTATCCATCAAACAGCACAACAGTATTACAAACTATTCTTTTACACAAATGTTAAAAGTAAATTGGGTGTGGGGTTTATTTGCTTAGACTGAGCATTTACACTACAGTTTTTTCAATCGCTTTGATACAGTTTGCCATTCTAAAAGTCAATTTACAAAACAGCTCACAAGGAAAACTAAACGAAGCTTCAGTTTTCCAAAACTAACTTTTGTCTCAAGGTAAATTTAGTTTTACAATCAAAACTCTCACACATTCTTCAGCTGTTTTCAGGTGTTTTCTCCTTCATATGACTTTACAGCTCAGAAGCTGTGAATATGATTCTGGAAAAGTTGTGCTTTTTATCTACAGTAAATGCAGACATATTTGTACAAAGAAAACAACAAACATGAATTACATTTAGGAATACTTTCTGATTTGTGATGGTATTTTATCCAACTATTTACAGTTTGTAGTGCATTTGTGTGACAAACCATTAAACAAACATCACACTGGAAATATAGTTTATATTTGATACATTCTACAGCCTGTTTTCTTATCACACCATTATCCCAATGTCTTGATGTGAGTTAAAAACAGTGTTATGGTTAAAGTCCTTTATCACTTGTGAACAGGTCTGTAGTGTTGGAGAAACCAACTAAACTCACTGATGCATGTGAGTTTGTGAAGGAGAGATAAACATAGGAAATGATGAGACCACCTCAGCTTTTGATGAGATAAATGTTGGAATCAAACTAAAGTTTCAAAAAGTGTGTCAAAGCAGTTGAGAAAAACTCTAAAATGCACAGTAAATGTTTAAATCAAGGCTTAAGATTGTCCTTTTTAAATGTGCCTATGAATAAAATTGTTTTTAATTTTTATCTTAAAGATTTTGCACTGTTTCTATGTACTTTAATAGTTTTAAATTTTTATAGTTGCATTAAATGTATTTTATTGCTGGAAAGTTTATGGGTTGCATTTGTAGGAAAAGTACTTTATTATTATTATCATAATTATGACCATTTCACATCTGCAGATACAAGACTAGGTTTTCACTTACATTATTAATGCTTTCACAATTTTATGTAGTTAGCAGTTTTAAATGCAGCCTATGTTATAATAACAAATAATCAATTAAGATTTACATTCCTCATTCCAGTGGCATGTGTCTATTGGCGTGACGTGACTGAGTGAAAATAGTTTGACACATGAGTTTCCCACAGTACGCGCTGCTCCGCACAGGGGGCGGGTCAGGATCTGGCCCGGGCCACATTGAACCATCAGCAGCTCGCCGGGCTTGTGCACCGATTCCAGCCTCTTCGTATAAAACCGAGCCGTGGATTATGAGTTTGGAGAAGCGGGTGTTTTGCTTTAAGTCACGGACGGCACCGATAGCGTCTCTACAGAAGTTCCAAACGAACTAAAAAGCGCAACGCTTACCGCACGCACGAGGATCATGAGCACGCACGGACTGAAGTGAGGCGAACACGAAGAAATAAATGAACGCGCTGCTTTGGATACTATGCTGGCCTTTGCTTCTCCGCCACGTTCCCGCACTTGGAAAGTTTTACGATTTGATTCACGGAATAATGCGGACATGAAGAGCTAACGCGAGGAGCCCATCGGTACAGCGTGAGAGCGAGGTCTGGACTTCAGTGCGGGGAGCTACATACACAAGGTAAACCACACACACCTACACACTCTCCTCTGTCCTCTGTGTGTCTGCGCGTATAGAGGACGATTCCTGTGGCGTTTGTGTAACCCAAATCGGTCTTTAAACCGTGCGTAATGACGCACCGCCTCGACATAAGCCCAGATCAGCGCTCTTATGAATGACACGAATGAGGACTGACAGTCATGTTTACACCAGCAGTGTGAGAAAGTAAAAATATATATCATAAAAGTGTGGACTGCAGTTGAACAGTGCCTGTTGTGTTGACACTCTGCACACACGAGCCTGAACGGCGGACAGACCGGTTTGTTGCTGCCCAATCTGATATGCGTTGCATCTCGGCGGCAGAGGGCGATTGGGTGGGCAGAGCATCCGTCTGGGTGGGCACTGCCCACCCTTGTCTATGGCTATAGCCGGCCCCGGAGCAATACATAGGCACGCACGCACGGGTAGTGCGTTCAAACGTAACTCGACTTCATTCATGACTTTCATGACAACGTTTATTAGGGCTGTGAAATGTCGGGCGTGCGCGTCGATTTAGGGTCCTCTTTGAGCACAGAGGAGAGCAGTAGGTGTGTGTGTTTACCGTGTGTGTTCGCTCTTCCACTCCTCGTCGCTCCTCGTGCTGCCTCCGCCCCATTGCCCCACCGCTTTGTATCGATCCATGTCAGCATTATTCCGTGCGTCAAAGTAAAACTTTCCGAGCGCCACAGAACGTGACCAACGTGTTATGCCTTGCGTGTAAATACACGGGCCAACAAAGTCTTCACAGTCCGGTCATTTGTTTCCTCGCGTTCGTTTCACTTCAGTCCGTGCGCGCGCGGTCCTCGTGCACTGTGTGTCCTGACTGCTCCGCTTTCCCTTCGTATACCACTCGATCCTTGCAGAGACACGATCCAAAATCCGTGACACATAAAAACATCGTTATCCTCAAAAACTTGCTTTTGGCCGACGTCTGGGCTTGTACGCGCAGAGGCAATGAGTGGATGTCCCAGGTCAGATAGGCTACCGCCGGTGACGCGCCCCCTGTAGGAGCTGTGCGGAGCTGAGGACGCGCTGTTTGTGGGAATCTCCTGTGCGAGGCTGTATTTTAAGATGATAATTTTGCTCTCACGTCATGTCAGAAACAGATCATATTTTACAATGTTTGTGCTTTATAATCTAGGCCTGGATCTAACAGTCCATTTCACTTCATATCTGCAGTTAAGCTTTCGTTTCGTCTCTGACTGTGGTCACCCAGTACATTATTAATATTCTCTAAATGTACACAGTCTAAATAAGTAGGACCCCCAAAACTTGTAATGTTCCATTTACCTTTACATTGTGTGTAAAAAAAAAACAGCATAACCTTTTGAGTAAATGTGGTAGAGAAGTGACTGAATATATGTAATTGTAATTTGGGATAGATTTTGATTAATGGTGCAGCCCTGTTTAAGTAATTTTTGGAACATTATGTAACAAAATAAACTAACTATTATAAATTCAAAACAACATGGCATATTAAATGCCCCTAAATTTTTCCCTGTGCCCCTAAATTGAATCAGTTAGGGGCTACAGTGCTCCTTGAGAAAAAAGTTAGTCTGGAGCCCTGATATGTATAAAGATACAATAGTTAAAAGACTCTTATTTACAATAAATTTTTGCTATGGCACAGTGCAGGATATGACAGGATAAATAGATAAAGTGGCATCAGTATATAGTATATAATATTATGTACAATATATGACTATGATTATGTACAACTGCAGCAGATGAACAGAATAAATAACCAGTAATAAATATGAGGTATAAGTATGACTATGTTTATGTACAGAGCAGCATTTAAGGAGGTGAAAATAGAGGTAATAATACTATCAGATAAAGTGACATGAGTGAGTTGTATCAGAGATGTTTCCAATGGTAACACAGTATTGCACAAGATTAAATGTGATGATGTCCAGAGTTAACAGTGTTCGTTGTACAGTCTGACAGCAGCAGGAAGGAAGGACCTGCGGAACCGTTCCTTCACACAGCGAGGGTGAATCAGTCTGTCACTGAAGCTGCTCTCCAGAGCAGACAGGACGTCCTGCAGGGGGTGAGACTCATGGTCCAGCACAGATGTGAATCTAGCCAGGACCCTCCTGTCCCCCACCTCCCGCACTGAGTCCAGAGGACAGCCCAGGACGGAGCTGGACTTCTTGATGACCTTGTCCAGCTTCTTCCTCTCCCTCTCTGTGATGCTGCTGCTCCAGCAGACCACACCGTACAGGATGGCAGATGCCACCACAGAGTCGTAGAAGGTCCTCAGGAGTGGCCCCCTCACTCCAAAAGACCTGAGTCTTCTCAGAAGGTAGAGCCTGCTCTGGCCCTTCCTGTACAGTGCATCAGTGTTGTGAGTCCAGTCCAGTTTATTGTTCAGATGAACACCCAGGTACTTGTATGAGTCCACTCTCTCAATGTCCCTTCCCTGGATGTTCACTGGTGGCGGGGCAAAGGAGTGGCGTCTGCGAAAGTCCACCACCATCTCCTTGGTCTTCCCAATGGCACATACAAATACTAACTTTGAAACGTAACAACAGACATAAACTAATTATGCTAAACCTAAAACTCAGTTATGTTAATGAAAGTCTAACTGACCTGGATGAGTTACACTGAATTATTCCTCTGAATGTTTTTAGTATATTTTAGTTACATCCCATCAATGGCCTGTAATTGTAATAGTGTAATATTTGCATCAGTGTTAGTGATACTCACAGTTTTCCTTTTATATTTTACAGATGGAAGTTCTGCAGATGCTCTAGCGTAGAGAACTTCAACATTGTGCGATGGTCAAGTTTGTTTTACTTTGGCGAAACGTACTGCCTGGAGTTTGAGCAGCTGGACATCACCTTGATCGATTACCTGGCGGAAACAGAAAGAAAGAGCCTGGAACAGATCACACACGTCCTCTTTCAGGTATGAACTTGACACACTTATCCAAAACAGATTGGACCAGAGTCGAGACCTGAGCGGGTTTTAGACCAGTGTTCAGACCGGAGTCCAGACCAAAATCCAGGCCGGAGTCTGGACGTAATCTGGGTTTAGATCAGTGTCCAGACCAGAGTCCAAACCTCTGCGGGATTTAGACCAGTGTCCAGACTGGAGTCCAGACCGGACTCCAGATCAAATATTGGACCAGAGTCGAGACCTGAGCGGGAATTAGACCAATGTCCAGACCTGAGTCGAGACCAAAACAGGGTTTAGACGAGAGTCCTGAGCGGACTCCGAACCTGTGCTGGGTTAAGACCAGTGTCCAAACCAGAGTCTAGACCAGAATCCAGATCGAAGTCCAGACCACAATCCAGGCCGGAGTCTAGACGTAATCTGGGTTTAGATCAGAGTCCAGACCAGCGTCCAGACCAGAGTCCGAACCTCTGCGGGATTTAGACCAGTGTCCAGACTTGAGTCCAGACCGGACTCCAGATCATAGATTGGACCTGAGTTGAGACCTGAGCGGGGTTTAGACCAGTGTCCAGACCGGAGTCTAGACCAGAATCCAGATCGGCGTCCAGACCACAATCCAGGCCGGAGTCTAGACGTAATCTGGGTTTAGATCAGAGTCCAGACCGGAGTCCAGACCAAAATCCAGGTCGGAGTCTGGACGTAATCTGGGTTTGGACCAGCGTCCAGACCAGAGTCCGAACCTCTGCGGGATTTAGACCAGTGTCCAGACTGGAGTCCAGACCAGACTTCAGATCATAAATGGACCAGAGTCGAGACCTGAGCGGGGTTTAGACCAGTATCCAGACCAGAGTCTAGACCAGAATCCAGATCGGCGTCCTCACCACAATCCAGGCGGGAGTCTGGACGTAATCTGGGTTTAGATCAGAGTCTAGACCTGAGTCGAGACCAGAATCCAGTTCAGCGTCCAGACCACAATCCAGGCCGGAGTCTAGACGTAATCTGGGTTTAGATCAGAGTCCAGACCGGAGTGCAGACCAAAATCCAGGCCGGAGTCTGGACGTAATCTGGGTTTAGACCAGCGTCCAGACCAGAGTCCGAACCTCTGCGAGATTTAGACCAGTGTCCAGACTGGAGTCCAGACCAGACTTCAGATCATAAAATGGACCAAAGTCGAGACCTGAGCGGGGTTTAGAACAGTGTCCAGAACGGAGTCCGAACCTCTGCGGGATTTAGACCAGTGTCCAGACTGGAATCCAGACCAGACTTCAGATCATGAAATGGACCAGAGTCGAGACCTAAGCGGGGTTTAGACCAGTGTCCAGACCGGAGTTTAGACCAAAATCCAGGCCGGAGTCTGGACGTAATCTGGGTTTAGACCAGCGTCCAGACCAGAGTCCGAACCTCTGCGGGATTTAGACCAGTGTCCAGACTGGAGTCCAGACCACAATCCAGGCCGGAGTCTAGACGTAATCTGGGTTTAGACCAGAGTCCAGACCGAAACAGGGTTTAGACGGGAGTCCTGAGTGGACTCCACACCTGTGTGGGGTTAAGACCAGTGTCCAGACCGGAGTCCAGGCCAGAATCCAGATCAGCGTCCAGACCACAATCCAGGCCATAGTCTGGACTTAATCTGGGTTTAGATCAGAGTCTAGACCTGAGTCGAGACAAGAATCCAGTTCGGCGTCCAGACCACAATCCAGGCCGGACTCTAGACGTAATCTGGGATTAGATCAGAGTCCAGACCAGAGTCCAGACCGAAACAGGGTTTAGACGGGAGTCCTGAGCTGACTCCACACCTGTGTGGGGTTAAGACCAGTGTCCGGACCGGAGTCTAGACCAGATTCCAGTTCGGCGTCCAGACCACAATCCAGGCCCGAGTCTACACGTAGTCTGGGTTTAGACCAGCGTCCAGACCAGAGTCCGAACCTCTGCGGGATTTTAGACCAGTGTCCAGACCGGAGTCCAGACCACAATCCAGGCCGTGGTCTGGACTTAATCTGGGTGTAGATCAGAGTCCAGACCGGAGTCCGGACCAGAGTCCAAACCTTTGCGGGATTTAGACCAGTGTCCAGACTGGAGTCCAGACTGGACTCCAGATCATGAAATGGACCAGAGTTGAGACCTGAGCGGGGTTTAGACCAGTGTCCAGACCGGAGTCCAGACCAGAATCTAGGCCGGAGTCTAAACGTAATCTGGGTTGTATCAGAGCCCAGACCGGAGTCCAGACCAGAGTCCAGACCAAAACAGGGTTTAGACGGGAGTCCTGAGCGGACTCCACACCTGTGTGGGGTTAAGACCAGTGTCCAGACCGGAGTTTAGACCAGAATCCAGATCGGCATCCAGACCACAATCCAGGCCGAGTCTGGACTTAATCTGGGTTTAGATCAGAGTCCAGACCAGAGTCCAGACCAGAGTCCAGACCGAAACAGGGTTTAGACGGGAGTCCTGAGTGGACTCCACACCTGTGTGGGGTTAAGACCAGTGTCCAGACCGGAGTCCAGGCCAGAATCCAGATCAGCGTCCAGACCACAATCCAGGCCATAGTCTGGACTTAATCTGGGTTTAGATCAGAGTCTAGACCTGAGTCGAGACAAGAATCCAGTTCGGCGTCCAGACCACAATCCAGGCCGGACTCTAGACGTAATCTGGGATTAGATCAGAGTCCAGACCAGAGTCCAGACCGAAACAGGGTTTAGACGGGAGTCCTGAGCTGACTCCACACCTGTGTGGGGTTAAGACCAGTGTCCGGACCGGAGTCTAGACCAGATTCCAGTTCGGCGTCCAGACCACAATCCAGGCCGGAGTCTACACGTAGTCTGATTTAGAACAGCGTCCAGACCAGAGTCCGAACCTCTGCGGGATTTAGACCAGTGTCCAGACTGGAGTCCAGACCAGACTTCAGATCATAAAATGGACCATAGTCGAGACCTGAGCGGGGTTTAGACCAGTGTCCAGACCGGAGTCCAGACCACAATCCAGGTCGGAGTCTAGACGTAATCTGGGTTTAGATCAGAGTCCAGACCGTAGTCCAGACCAAAATCCAGGCCGGAGTCTGGTAGTAATCTGGGTTTAGACCAGCGTCCAGACCAGAGTCCGAACCTCTGCGGGATTTAGACCAGTGTCCAGACTGGAGTCCAGACCAGACTTCAGATCATAAAATGGACCAGAGTCGAGACCTAAGCGGGGTTTAGACCAGTGTTTAGACCAGTGTCCAGACCGGAGTCCAGACCAGAATCCAGGCCGGAGTCTAGACGTAATCTGGGTTTAGATCAGAGTCCAGACTGGAGTCCAGACTTCAGTCCAGACCAGAATCCAATTCGGCGTCCAGACCACAATCCAGGCCGTGGTCTGGACTTAATCTGGGTGTAGATCAGAGTCCAGACCGGAGTCCGGACCAGAGTCCAAACCTTTGCGGGATTTAGACCAGTGTCCAGACTGGAGTCCAGACTGGACTCCAGATCATAAATGGACCAGAGTTGAGACCTGAGCGGGGTTTAGACCAGTGTCCAGACCGGAGTCCAGACCAGAATCTAGGCCGGAGTCTAAACGTAATCTGGGTTTGTATCAGAGCCCAGACCGGAGTCCAGACCAGAGTCCAGACCGAAACAGGGTTTAGACGGGAGTCCTGAGCGGACTCCACACCTGTGTGGGTTAAGACCAGTGTCCAGACCGGAGTCCAGGCCAGAATCCAGATCGGCGTCCAGACCACAATCCAGGCCGTAGTCTGGACTAATCTGGGTTTAGATCAGAGTCCAGACCGAAACAGGGTTTAGACGGGAGTCCTGAGCGGACTCCACACCTGTGTGGGGTTAAGACGAGTGTCCAGACCGGAGTTTAGACCAGAATCCAGATCGGCGTCCAGACCACAATCCAGGCCGGAGTCTGGACGTAATCTGGGTTTAGATCAGAGTCCAGACCGAAACAGGGTTTAGACGGGAGTCCTGAGCGGACTCCACACCTGTGAGGGGT